>CM035421.1:125314656-125392156 GCA_020310875.1 Ceratopteris richardii
TGGAAACTTTTTGAATTTACTTAAAAGGAATTGAACTTTGCATCCAAAAATAGATAATTTTCTCTTTCTTTAGAGATGTAAATGTTTTTTTCCCCTTAAAAAAGCGTAGCTATATCACGTTTCCTCTAACACATCGAGTTCACCGTGTGAGAGATTTCTATGATATACACGCAAGATGAACTTTCGACGAAACATTTGATGTAATGATAATAGGCGTTAGCCTTAATGCGGTTGAGAATCGGAGGCCTTGTCACGGGAAGAAGATTCACTTCGCAAGACCAGGTTCTTGCAAACGCACGAAGGGTCGTAAGATATTGCGGAATCCCGATGGTGTTCTGCATTTGTTGACGCGATCATCAAGCCAGTAGTAGTGTAGAACCATGTGCGCTGCTCTTCCCTCGTTCCCCCAATATCAAGGTGGCTCTTCCTTCGCCGTTTTTTCTGCTCAGGTGCACCTCCTTCTTTCTCTCTCTCTCACACACACACATACACACACACATGAACACACGCACATGCACGCACACATACGCGCGGGCGCGCGCGCGCGCACACACACACACACACATAAACACACGCACATGCACGCACACATACGCGCGGGCGCACGCGCCCACACACACACACACAGACACTCATTCGGTCACATGCGCAATCACCCCGTATCTTTGTTTCTTTGAACATGAGAAGACCTATGCACGCATTTAAACCCACCCATGTAGATTTTGACTCATTCAGATTTCTGTGTTACAGGGTAGCAATCCAGCTTCAAACTGCAAAATATTTGGCAAATCTATACACAAAGTAATGTTCAAATATGAGAGAGAGAGAGAGAGAGAGAGAGAGAGAGAGAGAGAGAGAGAGAGAGAGAGAGAGAGAGAGAGAGAGAGAGAGAGAGAGAGAGAGAGACGTCTATTTCAAAGTTGGCATAGAGACAAAATCAAATGCATCGGTGATCCTTTGGAAATCGGGTAAATAAAAGAAATAAAGTAGACTAAAAACTAAAACTCAACTCTAGTGTAAGGGGGTGTGACTTTGGTTGAGCAGAAAATGGCCACATTACAAGGAGAATGTGAAAAAGCATGGTGCCGACTCTACTTCCATAGACTTAGCACCATGCTCTTTCACATTCTCCTTGTAAAACTCAACTGTAGTGTAGGGAGGTGTGACTTTGGTTGAGCAGAAAATGGCCACATTACAAGGAGACTCTGAAAGAGCATGGTGCTAAGTCTACGGAAGTAACCACAAAGTACAATGTGGATATAGGATGTAGCTCTACACTAGTAGCTTAGTATGGGGGGAGGGGGGTGAATGGAGGATGTGATACATGGTCATTGGTCTGAGTGCCCTTTGGAGAAGGGTATCCCAGTGTGTGGATGCACGTTTCTGTTCCATATGCTGCTCATGTAATGACAAAATCACCGAGACCTACCCCACTGTGGGGGGGGGGGAGGGGTTGGGGGGGATGTAAGTCGTATCTCAATCCTCTGGAAGAAGTGGGTGGGTGATTGCCCTCCGTCTTCCCTACGCTCATATGGTCTAGGTTGTATCAACAACTCTAGTCTATGGTGAGCATCGGTAAGGAAGCATCCAAATGGCCACCAATCCTTAATCTCCATACACTCTTGTAATGTCCTCTCTATCCGGAATTGTACCTTGAGGTTTGCATATGTCTAGGCATCGGAACACCAAATGCGCCTTTCTCTCCACCTCTGTTTGGCATGTCGAACATATACACTCTTTCATGGGTTACGGGTATCCCTCTAGCTGGCCTTTCTCGATCTCTAGCTGATGTGACGACACCCTAAGTTTCCAATGACAAGTTTTTGTTGATAGTGCATCCCTAGGGAAGATCTAAGTCCTCTGTGTATATGTATGTATATACTTGATACCCTCTCATATAAGGCTTAGATCCTGTTGATATATTTAGATAATGATGTGTGTGAACACTCTAGGACAGCCGAGGCTCTTTTTTTCCCTCTTTAGGAGGTTTTTTCCCCCCGGCTTGTATATACGCCTATTGCCCTTACAGGCTACTTATCTTTGTACATTCTAGTGGTATATTCAGCATTGTGTGTTTTGCTCCAAGCTTCTTCTTCTTCCTTATGCTGTTTGCGTGCTTCCGCAGACGTCTAACTCCAACAATTGGTATCAGAGAAGGTCGCCGCTTCATCTAGGGCATTGTCTATACCTCTTCAGTTGAAGTCTCAGAATCACACGAAATTTGGTAAGCATACTCAGGGCGTTTTAGAGATCAAAACAGCTTCGCTGTGTGCTTCCGAAATCGTGATCTGAGCTCGTTTTAGCCTCCGAACGCACTATCGCACCACTTGTGCAGGCTATTTCGTCTTTTTGTGCCAAAGGTATATACCAATTTCGGTCCGCCAATATAAGAGTCTTGAAGTCTTCTACAGGTCTAGCAGAATTCATATCGTAAGTTTTGTTCAACTTTTTGAGATACAATCAATTTTCTGCATCAAGGTATTTTAGTCACTGGCCATTACCGAAAGTAGTGATGTATTCCGTATGTTGGCTGTTGAGGATAAGTTGGATGGTACAAACTACCCATTATGGGCTTATATGATGCGTCATGTATTGGTCGCAAAAGGACTATGGAATATTGCTTAAGGTGTTGAAAGATGTACTATTACACCTGCGAATACAAGAACTGCAAATATAGGTGTTGGAGCTGATGGAGATTGTGTCGAAGATGATGATATTCTGCAGATTCCTGTTCATGCTACTGTTTCTGTTGCACCTACTGCAGAGCAAATTCGTTGGGATTGGAGAGATGCTCAGGCAAATGCATTGATAGCTTTGTCTGTCAAACGTGCCATTATTCCTCACATTTGCTCTTGTAGAACAGCTAAGGATGCTTGGGATACACTTGCCACACTGTATCGGGCTAGGAACGAGGCTCGTGTTGCTTACCTTCGAAAACAATTGGAGAGTGAGCACATGAATGAAGGTGATTCTATGGAGAGTTTTCTCACAAAGATCAAGGATTTGAAAGAACAATTGATTTTAACACTTTTGCAGACCGTTCTGAATGGTCTTCCTGACTCATATAAGAGTTCTGCTTCTACTCTTCGTTTGATGATAAAAGGTAATCAAAATGCCTTGTCATTTGAGGAGTTAGTGTCTGTTCTGTTGAAAGAAGATCAGTCTAGGCAGAACATGTCTATTATGCATGTCGCATATCAAGCTTTCCTAGCTACTACTCAGAAGGGCAAAGGAAAATGGAGCTCTTCTATTAGTAAGCAGAAATTTGCAAATGCTGCACATTCGAAGAAGGAAGACAAAGATGAGAAGAAATCAGAAAAGTAAAAATTGTTTTGCAAATACTGTAAAGCAAATGATCATGTCATCATGAGCTGTCCAAAACTCGATGCTAAAGAGGCAACAAAGAAAGAGGCCGGAATGGTTGTTGCAGAGGCCTCTACACTGAAAATAGGGTCTCCTAATCTTGTGCAGGAAGAAGAATGGGCGTTTACTACTGTTTGCAGTTTTGATCCATCTTCTCATGAGTTGTGCATGTCTGCAGTAGACTCAGATGTCTGGTACTTTGATAGGGGGGCAACCAAAGATATTATCTTGCAGTGTAGTTTCTTCTCTTCGAGTGCTCCTACAGGGAATACTGTACATGTGTCAACAACTCCTATCCTGTTATGGGAGTTGGTAAGATCATTTTGACTATTGCTGATGGTAGTTCTTTCACTTTGTGAGATGCTCTGTTTGTGCCAGGGATCAAGAAAAATCTGTTATCAGTTTTTGCATTAGCGACGATTGGTTTGGTTGTGAAATTTGTTGATGACAGAGGTGCAGTTCATGATCTGGCAAATGTCGACGTTATTATTGCTTCTGACATTTTATGTCGCGGGTTGTATAAGCTCATTGACTATGAAAGATTTGTAAATGATTTGGCATGTGCAGTACATGATTCTCAAGCTATGTCAGATGCAAAGCTTTAGTATGCACGCTTTGGACATCTGAATTTTGCTAGTTTGCTATGCTTGTAGAGAAATCTGAAATGGTGTCCTCTTTGCCCAAACTTGAGGCACCCGGTAAACATGTACGTGAAGGTTGTATTTTGGGCAAAATGCAGCGTTCTTTCTTTCCAAAAGATTGTTCAGTTTGGGCTACTAAAAAATTGCAGCTTGTACATAGTGATGTCTGTGGTCCTATGTAGACACCTTCTTTTGGGAATTATTTGTTCTTCGTGACTTTTATCGATGATTTTTCCAGACATGCATCGGTATATCCATCGAAGGCAAAGTCCAAAGTGTTCATGTGCTTCAAACAGTTTTTAGTTTTGGCTGAAAATCTGTCAGCATGTGAAATGGGCACCCTCCGTTCTGATCGAGGGGGGGAATATATGTCTTCTGACTTTAATGCATTTTTGGTTGAACGTGGAATAAAACATCAGTGTACAGTGCCTTATACACCTCAACATAATGGAGTTGCTAAACGAAAGAACAGGTCACTCATGGAGATGGCGAGATGTATGGTCAAGAGTCAGGCTTTACCACATAGTTTTTGGCTTGAGGCTGTTATGTGTGTAGCATATGTATTGAACATGTGTCCAACTAAAGCATTGCAGTCTATCACTCCATATGAGGGTTGGCATGGTCGCAAGCCATCTGTTGCTCATCTGCGTGCTTTTGGTTGTTTGGCATATGCATTAGTGTCTGAACAACATTGCAGAAAATTGGATGATAATGCAGTCATTGTTGTAACCTGACGTGTCAGGAACAAAATTCTTGACGTCAGGTACAGCGTCAGGAATGGAAACGTCAGTAACGTTTTACTGACGTGACTTTAGAGTGGATAGCGTGTGGAAGGAGTTGATGGCTGATGTTTGAAGGACCGATGCTATGTGTGAAGTGAGTAAGGGTAGTGGAGTGTCAGGATGAAGGAAGAGAAGATCCTTCTCGACGTGAGCCGCATATATGTGAACTAGCTTTTGTGTGAAGTGGATGGTGCTGTGTGGGATGCGTGTTGCAGGTGTGTGTGCGGGGGTGTCCATAAGGGAGAGCGCGAGGTATGTGTGATCGGCCCCAATGGCTATGGGTGGGATGGTGAATGAGGTAAGTAGGTGGGTGGCCTCCGTGGATCCCATGACGTAATCTACTCTACTTCCCCCGCCATATGTGACTGAGTGCGGTATGCATGTCAATCCTCTTGACCACAGAGCCATCCCGTTATAAATAACGACATTATGTCGAGAGCCTAGTCTGAGTAGATGAGTGCCATAGTGAGTGTGTATAGAGTCCGCTGAAGCTCGAGCTGTAGACTCCTCCTGTAAAGTAGGTAGTATCTCTGGGTCCTCTAGGTCAAATATCTCACATCGATCATTGCCCGTCTTGGCATTGAAGTCTCCCATAAGGAAGACTTCCCCAAGTGCAGAGTACTCTGTAATCTCCTTTGACAAGCATGTGTATGGTGAGCCTCCTCTCAGTCTATTGTAGCGAACCACGAGCTAGAAGGAGCAAAGTAGCATAACGTTATGTAGATGATTCGCTCTTGTGAGAGCTTGAGTCTGATCCAAAGATATCTGGCCCGTGAATCACGTGCAATTATCTATATCCTTCTCTAAGTCCATCTCTGAAGAGTATGGCTACTCCTGATCCTCTGGTGGTGTGCGAACGTGTACTCTCACTAGAAACCCTAAAATCTAGGTAGGCTCTTGTATGGCTCTCATGTGTCTCTGTCAGTATAAGGATGTCTTTACGTCTCCACACGTCTTCCAACCTCTCTAGGTGTGTCCATAGATCTCCATTGTAGTTTCAAACTGCAAGGTGTATCTCCTCGAGTGTCTCACAGGCCTCAAATCCCTATGGGACGGTAGTGCCATCAATGATGGGACGGCCGTCTTTGTATGAAGCCTTCTTTCCTTCTTTGCGAGCTTGGTGCACCTTTGTCATGCATGCACGACAATGTGCTATTTGCATGGGTGTGAGATCATCGTCAAGATATATGGGGGGCCATCAAGTGGTCTCGAAAGTCGAAATCACCCTCTTGCGAAGGAAAGTGAACCTTTTGTCTTCAAAGGGGATGTGTAGAATGAGAGCTCTCTTCTTTGTGGGGTCTCGTCTTGCTCTCCAAGATTTGATGAACGGGGGGGGGGGGGCTCCTCTTCGTAGTCGAGCATCTTACATAGTGTCTTCCCATCGCGCTTGGGGGTAGAGCCCTCTTTTTCTACAATGCCAAAGAGAGAGAGAGAGAGAGAGAGAGAGAGAGAGAGAGAGAGAGAGAGAGAGAGAGAGAGAGAGAGAGAGAGAGAGAGAGAGAGAGAGAGAGAGAGAGAGAGAGAGAGAGAGAGAGAGAGAGAGAGAGAGAGAGAGAGAGAGAGAGAGAGAGAGAGAGAGAGAGAGATATTAACGTCTTCTGAAGGCCAAATTTGGCCTATGAGACAAAACCATGCACAACTATAGTAACCCGTGTGTAGAAATAAAATAAAATGAAAAAGTACTCGCTACACAAAACTCTGTAGGCTTCAAATATGGAAACAACCACATGATAGTGTATCGGGTGACGGAGGTAGTGGGGATAATGTAGTGGTGTGTGGGGAGATGTGGCTCTGACTCTGTAGATAATGGCCATCTAATACATGGGGGCCTGAAGACGGGAGTGAATCAGTATATCCTAGCTACAGGTAAGGGGTGGAGGTGGGTGGAGTATGTGGTACATCGGCGGTGGTCTGAGTGCCTCTTGAAGGAAGGCTACCTAGGTGGTGGTGGTGCATCGGTGCTCCATCATGTGGTCATGGGCTATCCTGATGCGTGAGATATCCTCTTGGTATACTCGTGATCTTCTATACCAAGCTCTATGTGGTCGATATCGCACTCTTTTGTGCCATTGCTTGTTGGAACATTACCCCTATGCCTCTGGAAGGTGGGTTCGTCTGATGTAGCCCATGTCGTTGAAAGAACTGAGTAATGGTCCACTGTGTACTCATCTGTGTCTGATGCGTGGGCTTTAGTGACTCCTCTATATGGAACTGTGCTCGCAGATCTGAGTATGCTCGACATCTGGTAACAAAGTGCTCCTCACTCTCTATCTCTGTATGGCATATTGGGCACAACCTCTCCTCTCTAGGTACTCCCCTGGTCCGACCCCTCTCGATCTCTAGCTGATGTGATGAAACTCGAAGCTTCCCAATGACGACTCGGAGGTGGTGTGGTAAGTATGTCTGCATGTATCGCGGAGTCTCAATAAAGCCCTGATCACAGATATTTAGAAAATGCTTATGATAGTAGAGTATTTTCGATGGCAATGTATCACTAGGGCTAATCCATGTCCTTTGTATATATGTATGCCATATCTCCTTGTGAATGACCCTGTTCCTCTCCTGGTGGGAGAGTGAATAGGTGGGGGCCTCAAAGTCGTACTAGAGTGGTGGTAGTCTATGTCAAATCCATGATGGGCCAACCAATCTTTGTCTGTGCGTACCACGAGGCGGTCTCACCTGCTAATGCCATGTCGCGTGATGCGTGAAAAGCTCGATAAGTGATGCGCTTTGTGTCCATGCTCTGTATCCTATGTAATAGGCATACTGTTTGGAACAGTGCCTCTACTAGCATCGGTGGTGCAGCAACACTTGCTAGTGCCATGTTGCGTGATGCGTGAAAAGCTTTAAGTGATGTGCTCTGTGTCCATGCTATGTATCCTATGTAATAGGCATACTGTCTGGAACAGTGCTCGGTGGTGCAGCAAGCTCTTCCATGATGATTTCATGTGGCACTAAAGGCTTGCTTTGGATGAGTCTGGCAATCATGAGAATCTGTGGCATCTCCAATGCTGTCCATGCTGATGTAGCTAATCTCAGCCCCCATATGGCTGCTCCATACATGAACGTTGGTGTAACTAGAGTGTCGAAGAGCCATCCCTTTGTGCGGGGCTCTTGAAAATGTGCCTAGAGGCACTATCGCTCCATGAAGGCTAGTGCAGCGTATCCACATGTGATGCGATCCCAGGCTGCTTGAGCCATGGAGAAAACCCCAGAGGCTGCTGTGAATGTCACTTCGAGATAGACATATGGTCTGACTACCTCAATCGTCCTCCTGCTACTATGAAAGAACTATGTCTCCTCACTTGTGCTGATGTATGAAAAATCATAACCTTGGTTTTACCAAGGTTCATAGATAGCCCTCTATGTATGCAGAAGTCGTCTAGGCCGCGTAGGTGGTGTTGTAGACCTTCCGCAGATTCTGAAACTAGCACAATGTCATCAGCATGTAAAAGAATATGAATAGTAGTCCCTCGTACCTCAATGCCTTCCCCTCCCTACTGTTGTATGAAGTCAACTATCTCATCAATGTATAGACCAAAGAGGGTGGGTGAAAGAGGGCACCCTTGCTTCACCCGGATAGTGCTAGCAAGTGAGTCGGATAAGCCACCTGGACATCGAACTCTACCAGATACCCTCTCGTATAAGGTGTAGATCCCCCCTATCATCTCATATGGAACTCCGATATCAAGTAGGCATCTGAAGAGCCGTTCCCTGGGAACTGTGTTGAAGGCTTTGCGAAAGTCCACAAAGCAACCATATTATCTCCTCTTCCTCACTCTTGCCTGGTCGATCAGGCATCTCAGAGTGAAGATGTGGTCAATTGTGGAGTAATCTCGTCTAAAACCTGCCTGTCTTGGGGCCCTAATACCCTTTCTCTATGCGAGAGTGCTCAACTCTTTCTCTAGCGTTGTCCCATATAATCTGGTCAATGTGGGGCCAATCATGATCGTCGGATATGATGCTGGATCCATAACATCACCTTACTTATGAATGGACACTATGATGTGCTCACTCCATGAGTCAGGGAATCCTTCAACGAGTGCACGGTTGAAGAGGTGGGCAATGAGTGGTGCTAGAGTCATGCATCCGTATATGAGGTGCTCTGCCTGTAAACTGAACTGATCATGAGCTTTGCCATGCTACATATGTGAAATAGCACGGCTCACCATGGTGGGTGTGAAGAAGTAAGAGGTAGTGGGGAGTGAGCTTTGCGGCCTGGGAATGGGGGGTTGATGTGAGATCTGGTATAGGCTGTGTGCGTAGCTATGCCAAATGCTCGGGTCTCGAATGGGTGTCTGTTGTCTCCTCTCCCTCAGATGTCGCCATGCCATTGCACTATCCAGACTCATGAGCAAATGGTAGATATCCCAGTACTGTCTCTCCTCCCACTCCGGTGCTTCCGGTGAGTAAAGCTCTGTATGCGACGCTTTGCCTGTCTATGTGAAATATCCCCTCTATGCTCTAAAATCCGTAGATGTTTCCCGAGTTCCTGGCAATTTGCATCATACAACAGTTTTGGGGCATGGATCTTGTGCGTGGAGGATGTGTATGTGTGCAATGTAGAAAGCTACGGATAGCTGAGTCATGAAGGATGGTGGTGATATGTGACGTGAGTGTGCTGGTCGCGTTCGGAGTGCCCCATTGCAGTTCCACACTGCACCTCTGAGTGGTGCCTCCCCATGTACTAATGTCTCGTAGGCAAGGTGGCCCTATTTGATAGGGCGTCCGTCTATGAAGACCTTACCATCACGGTAAAAGGCCTTCCTTCCCTCTCGATGCGCGTGGAGTATTTGTGGCATGCAAGCACGTCAATGTGCTACCTGCATCCTCGTGAGGTCCTCATCCATGTAAAGGGTGCTAGTCCACGTAGTACTGATCGACGTCTAAAAAAGGCGCTCCGTGTCTCCTCAGAGCAAATCTGAAGGATGAGTGCTCGGGGACGAGATGTATCCCTCCCAACCCTCCATGCGCCTGTGAAGGGCATGCTCTCGTATCCAAGTCGACGGCAAATGTACGTGGCATCTGCCTCCGGTGATGCTCACTCCGGTAGGCCTGTAATCCGAATGTGTAGTCTTCGAATGTGTTGAAGTCTCTCCTCCTCGAGTGTATCTTGAAACCATGTGAGCTCTTCCTTCTTCACGTCTTCCTTGACTTCTTTCCTCACTTCTTCTGATAGAGATAGAGATAGAGATAGAGATAGAGATAGAGATAGAGATAGAGATAGAGATAGAGATAGAGATAGAGATAGAGATAGAGATAGAGATAGAGATAGAGATAGAGATAGAGATAGAGATAGAGATAGAGATAGAGATAGAGATAGAGATAGAGATAGAGATAGAGATAGAGATAGAGATAGAGATAGAGATAGAGATAGAGATAGAGATAGAGAGAGAGAGAGAGAGAGAGAGAGAGAGAGAGAGAGAGAGAGAGAGAGAGAGAGAGAGAGAGAGAGAGAGAGAGAGAGACTTTTTAACGTCTATTAGAGGCCAAAATCGGCCTATGAGACAAAACATATACATCAGAGAGAGAGAGAGAGAGAGAGAGAGAGAGAGAGAGAGAGAGAGAGAGAGAGAGAGAGAGAGAGAGAGAGAGAGAGAGAGAGAGAGAGAGAGAAAGTCATATTAACGTCTTCTGGAGGCCAAACTTGGCCTATGAGACAAAAACCATGTACAAGTGTAGTAAGTTGTAACCTTGTGTAGAGGATGAAATGAAATAAAAAGTATATCGCTACACAAAGCTATATAAGGCTGGAAAAGGCTGGGGAGACGTGGCTCTGACTCTGCAGATAGTGGCCACCTAATACATTGGGGACCCATAATGTGAGTAAAAGTGTGAATACAGCACCCTAGCTACTGGTGAATGGGTGGAGGTGGGTGCAGTATGTGGTACATCGGGGGTGGTCTGAGTGCCTCTTGAAGGAAGACAGCCCAGGGGGTGGTGGAACGCCTATGCTCCATCATGTGGTCATAGGCTGTCCTGATGCATGAGATATCCTCCTGATATAGTCGTGGTCGATGATATCCGCCCATGCGTGGTCGACGCCGTGCTCTCTGTGCTGCTTTCTGGTGGAGCGTGAGCCCTATAGATGGACCTCTCTGATGTAGCTCAGCTCGCTGAAAAAACTGGGTAATGGTCTGCTGGGTACTCACCCGTGGCTGATGTGTGGGCTGGAGTGACCGCCCTCGCCTCTCGTATGCTCCTGCGAGGAAGCGTCCCAAGCGTCGCTGGTCTCCCATAGTCATGCACAACGGGAGTGACTCCTCTATCTGGAACTGTGCTCGTAGGTCTAAGTATGTTGGGCATCTGATAACAAAATGCTCCTCACTCTCTACCTCTGTCTCGCATACTGGGCACCACCTCTCCTCACGTGGGACTCCCCTGGACCGACCCCTCTCAATCTCGAGCTGATGTGATGAAACTCGGAGCTGCCCAATGACGACTCGAAGGTGGTGGGATAGATATGTCTGCATGTATCTCGGAATCTCGATGAAGCCCTCGTCCGATATATGTAGAAAATGCTCACGGTAATAGAGCATTTTCCGTGGCAATGTACCCCTAGGGCTCACCCATGTCCTCTGTATGTATGTATGCCATATCTCCTGACGATGATCCTATTCCTCTCCTGATGAGAGAGTGAGTAGGTGGGTGCATGTCGGTCGTATTGTAGTGGCGGTAGCCTGTCTATGTCAAAGCCGTGGTGGGCCAGCCAGTCTCGTGTCTGTGCATAGCATGAGGAGGTGTCGCCTGCTAATGCCATGTCCCATGATGCCTGGAGAGAGAAAGAAAGAAAGAAAGAAAGTCATATTAACGTCTTCTGGAGGCCAAACTTGGCCTATGAGACAAAAACCATATACAAGTGTAGTAACCCTGTGTAGAAGATGAAATGAAATAAAAAGTATATCGCTACACAAAGCTATATAGGGCTGAAAGAGACCGGGGAGACGTGGCTCTGACTCTGCAGATAGTGGCCACCTAATACATGGGGGATCCATAGTGTGAGTAAAAACACCCTAGCTACTGGTGATGGGTGGAGGTGGGTGTAGTATGTTGTACATCGGTGGTGGTCTGATTGCCTCTCGAAGGAACACAACCCATGGGGTGGTGGTAAGCCTATGCTCCATCATGTGGTCGTAGGCTGTCCTGAAGCGTGAGATATCCTCCTGATATAGTCGTGGTCGACGATATCCTCCCATGCGTGGTCGGCGCCGTGCTCTCTGTGCTGCTGCCTGGTGGAGCTTGAGCCCTATAGATGGACCTCTCTGATGTAGCTCAGCTCGCTGAAAGAACTGTGTAATGGTCTGCTGGGTACTCACCCGTGGCCGATGTGTGGGCTGTAGTGACCGCTCTCGCCTCTCGTATGCTGCTGTGAGAAAGCGTCCGAAGCGTCGTTGGTCTCCCATAGTCATGCACAACTGGAGGGACTCCTCAATCTGGAAGTATGCTCGTAGGTCTAAGTATGCTGGGCATCTGATAACAAAATGTTCCTCACTCTCTACCTCTGTCTCGCATACTGGGCACCACCTCTCCTCACGGGGGACTCCCCTGGACCGACCCCTCTCAATCTCGAGCTGATGTGATGAAACACGGAGCTGCCCAATGACGACTCGAAGGTGGTGGGGTAGGTATGCCTGCATGTATCTCGGAGTCTCGATGAAGCCCTCGTCCGATATATGTAGAAAATGCTCACGGTAGTAGAGCATTTTCGGTGGCAATGTATCCCTAGGGCTCACCCATGTCCTCTGTATGTATGTATGCCATATCTCTTGACGAATGACCCTATTCCTCTCCTGATGAGAGAGCGAGTAGGTGGGTGCATGTGAGTCATACTGTAGTGGTGGTAACCTGTCTATGTCAAAGCCATGGTAGGCCAACCAGTCTCGTGTATGTGGCATGTGCATACCATGATGAGGTGTCGCCTGCTAATGCCATATCACGTGATGCCTGGAAAGCCCGATAGGCAATGCGCGAAGCCTGTGTACTAGGCATACTGTCTGGAATAGTGCCTCAACGAGCATCGGTGGTGCAGCGAGCTCTGCTCTAATGATATCATGTGGTACGGAAGGCTTGCTACGGATAAGTCTGGCAATCATGAGGGGGGGGGGGGGGGAGAGAGAGAGAGAGAGAGAGAGAGAGAGAGAGAGAGAGAGAGAGAGAGAGAGAGAGAGAGAGAGAGAGAGAGAGAGAGAGAGAGAGAGAGAGAGAGAGAGAGAGAGAGAGAGAGAGAGAGAGAGAAAGAAAGAAAGAAGAAAGAAAGTCATATTAACGTCTTCTGGAGGTCAAACTTGGCCTATGAGACAAAAAACCATGTACAAGTGTAGTAACCCTGTGTAGAGGATAAAATGAAATAAAAGGTATATCGCGACACAAAGATATATAAGGCTGGAAAAGGATGGGAAGACGTGGCTCTGACTCCGCAGATAGTGGCCACCTAATACATGGGGGACATGTGATTAAAAGTGTGAGTAAACCACCCTAGCTACTGGTGAATGGGTGGGGGTGGGTGTAGTATGTGGTACATCGGGGGTGGTCTGAGTGCCTCCTGAAGGAAGACAACCCATGGGGTGGTGGTGCGCCTATGCTCCATCATGTGGTCGTAGGCTGTCCTGATGCGTGAGATATCCTCCTGATATAGTCGTGGTCGATGATATCTGCCCATGCGTGGTCGGCGCCGTGCTCTCTGTGCTGCTGCCTGGTGGAGCGTGAGCCCTATAGGTGGACCTGTCTGATGTAGCTCAGCTCGCCGAAAAAGCTGGGTAATGGTCTGCTGTGTACTCACTCGTGGCTGATGTGTGGGCTGGAGTGATCGATCTCGCCTCTCGTATGCTTCCGCGAGGAAGCGTCCCAAGTGTCGCTGGTCTCCCATGGTCATGCATAACGGGAGTGACTCCTCTATCTGGAACTGTGCTCGTAGGTCTAAGTATGCTGGGCATCTGATAACAAAATGCTCCTCACTCTCTACCTCTGTCTCGCATACTGGGCACCACCTCTCCTCACGGGGGACTCCCCTGGAGAGAGAGAGAGAGAGAGAGAGAGAGAGAGAGAGAGAGAGAGAGAGAGAGAGAGAGAGAGAGAGAGAGAGAGAGAGAGAGAGAGAGAGAGAGAGAGAGAGAGAGAGAGAGAGAGAGAGAGAGAGAGATTAACGTCTTCTGGAGGCCAAACTTGGCCTTTGAGACAAAACCATGTACAAGTGTAGTAACCTTGTATAGAAAATGAAATGAAATAAAAAGTATTCGTCACGCAAAGCTATCCATCATGTGGTCGTAGGTTGTCCTCATGCATGAGATATCCTCCTGATATAGTCGTGATCAATGATACCCAACCATGCGTGGTCGGCGTTGTGCTCTCTGTGCTGCTTGATGGAGCGTGAGCCCTATAGATGGATGTCTCTGATGTAGCTCAGCTCGCTGAAAGAAGTGAGTAATGGTGTGCAGGGTACTCACCCGTGTCTGATGTGTGGGCTATTGTGACCGCTCTCGCCTCTCGTATGCTTTCGTGAGGAAGTGTTCCAAGTGCCGCTGGTCTCCCATAGTCATGCACAACTGGAGAGACTCCTCTATCTGGAACTGTGCTCGTAGGTCTAAGTATGCTGGGCATTTAATAACAAAATGCTCCATACTCTCTACCTCTGTTTGGCATACTCGTCACCACCTCTCCTCACGGGGGACTCCCTTGGACCGACCCCTCTCAATCTCGAGCTGATGTGATGAAATTGGGAGTTGCCCAATGACGACTTGAAGGTGGTGGGGTAGGTATGTCTCCATGTATCTCGGAATCTTGATGAAGCCCTGGTCCGATATATGTAGAAAATGCTCACGGTAATAGAGCATTTTTGGTGGCAATGTATCCCTAGGGCTCACCCATGTCCTCTGTATGTATGTATGCCGTATCCGCGAATGACGCTATTCCTCTCCTGATGAGAGAGCGAGTAGGTGGGTGTCTGTAAGTCATACTGTAGTGGTGGTAGCCTATCTATGTCAAGACCATGGTGGGCCAGCCAGTCTCGTGTCTGCGCATACCATGAGGAGGTGTTGCCTGCCAATGCCATATCACATGATGCTTGGAAAGCACGATAAGTAATGCGCTCTGTATCCATGCTCCGAAGTCTGTGTAATAGGCATACTGTTTGGAATAGTGCCTCAACTAGCATCGGTGGTGCAACAAGCTCTTCTCTAATGATATCATGTGGTATTGTAGGCTTGTTGTGGATAAGTCTGGCAATCATGAGGATCTATGGCCTGTCCAATGCTGTCCATACTGATGTAGCTAATCCCGGCCCCCATATGGCTGCCCCATACATGAGCGTTGGCGTAACCAAAGTGTCGAAGAGTCACCCCTTTGTGCGGGGCTCCTGAAAATATGCCTTGTGGCACTGTCTCCATCAAAGCTAGTGCTGCATACCCACATGTGATGCACGGGCTGCCTGAGACATAGAGAAGATCCCTTATGCTTCTGAAAATGTCACTCCTAAGTAAACATATGATCCGACCACCTCGATCTGTCCATCTGCTTCTGTGAACAAACTATGTCTTCGTACTTGTGCTTATGTATGAAAGATCATGACCTTGGTTTTACCAAGGTTCAGAGATAACCCTCTCTGTCTGCAAAAGTCATCTAGGCCTTGTAGATGATGCTGCAAACCTTCTGGAGACTTTGAAACCAATACAATATCATCAGCATATAAAAGAATATGGACAGTGGACCCGTGTACCTCAATGCCATCACCCCCTGTTGCTGTATGAAGTCCACTATCTCATCAATGTAGAGACCAAAGAGGGTGGGTGAAAGAGGGCACCCCCCTTGCTTCCCCCCGATAGTGCTAGCAAGTGGATCAAATAAGCCTCCTGGACATCTGACAGTTTCTGACTCTACCAGATACTCTCTCGTATAAGGCGCAGATCCCCCATATCATCTCCTCTGGAGCTCCGATATCAAGTAGTCCCATATATATATATATATATATATATATATATATATATATATATATATATATATATATATATATATATATATATATAGAGATAGATAGATAGATAGATAGATAGATAGAGAGAGAGAGAGAGAGAGAGAGAGAGAGAGAGAGAGAGAGAGAGAGAGAGAGAGAGAGAGAGAGAGAGAGAGAGAGAGAGAGAGAGAGAGAGAGAGAGAGAGAGAGAGAGAGAGAGAGAGAGAGAGAGAGAGAGAGAGAGAGAGAGAAAGAAGAAGAAAGAAAGTGTTTTTACGTCTATTAGGAGGCCGAACTCGGCCTATAAGACAAATCGATGTACATGGGTGTATCTTCTGTCTATCAGAGAAGATAAAAATGCTGAAAAAGAAACTGGTAAAGCTGATACCTACCTCTGTGATATGCGTGTGGAGATACCCATGAAAGTGGGGGGGTGTATGGAGTTCGATATCTATGATAGTCTATATGCAAAGGGGTAGTACAACAAGCATGGAAATGCATCTGAAACGACTAACTAGCTCCATCCTGTGCTAGTGGGCGGGTGTAAGATGTGATACATAGGTGGAGGTGGAGTCAGGACCATCGTGATAGCTGCAGCGGGATCAGCCATCATCTGGAATCG
Organism: Ceratopteris richardii; assembly: GCA_020310875.1. NCBI lineage: Eukaryota > Viridiplantae > Streptophyta > Polypodiopsida > Polypodiales > Pteridaceae > Ceratopteris > Ceratopteris richardii. Next base: position 125,331,010 of record CM035421.1, read on the forward strand.
TCTCTCCTCCATGGCGCGATGGTGACGAGCCTGGATCTCTGCAATCTGATGTCGGTGATGTCTCGGGGCCCGATATCCTCTAGCACGGGGACGTCTCCTAGCTCGAGCAGTCTGAACCTGTTGAAGAGTCACCCCTCTCGGTGTGTGGGCTGAGGGGGGAGGGCTGCAGTACGTCGTGGAATAAAGAACTCAGTGAGCTGACTCTGTCTCCCTCCTGTGTGGGCTGCTATAGTAGGCTGGAGTAGGGAATCTCTGTGACTCTGTATCTCTAGTAGGAACCGCCCGAGCTGTCGCTGGTCTCTAGAGTCCATGATCTCTCGGAGGGTGGGCTTCCCTCTAAATAGAGTCCCGTAGCTACCTCTGATGCCATCATATGCGCTACATCTGCATACAAAGTGCTCCTCATCCTCCATCTCTACTCTGCAAACCCTGCATATCCGCTCCTCTCAGGGAATGTCTGCGGCTCTGCCCATCTCAATCTCTAGTCTATGTGATGAGACTCTCAACTGGCCAATCGCTACCCTCGAGCTATGAGGCATGTAAGTATCCATGTAACATGGCCGCCGGATGAAACCGTCCGCTAGGATGTCTAAGAACTGGTCTCGATAGTGCAATAGTCTCGATCCCATGTGTGGTGTGTGCCATGTCTGATAAATGTAGAGCTGCCAAAGATCCTGTCTCAGCACAACATTCCTCTCATGACGAGAGAGGTGGATGTGAGGTGAGTCTGGGTCGTACTGAAAAGGCGGCAATCTGTCCATATCAAGCCCATGACTGTCAAACCATACTCTAACCTGAGTGTACCAAGCTCTCTCATATCCTGACTCTGATATCTGTATAGATGCCTCAAAAGCTCTGCGTGTGAGTCTGTCTGTAGGGAGCTCCCTCATCCTCTGAATAAAGCAGATAGTCTGGAATAGTGCATCTACTACCATGGGTGGTGCAGCTAGCTCTGCCCTGATGATGTCATGTGGTACCGACTGTTTCCCGCGAAATAGTCGCGAGATCATACGTACCTGGGGTCTCTGGATCGCACTCCACTGGGTGATTGTGAGGCATGGGGCCCAAACTGTCGCAGCATACATCATAGCTGGTCGGACTAGTGTGTCAAATAGCCACCCCTTCGTGCGGGGCTCCTGGAAGTGTGCCTGGTGACATCTCCGCTCTAACATGGCTAAAGCTGCATATCCTCGCGTGAGTCTATCGGTGGCTGCCTGTCTCATGCTGAAGGGGCCAGGTAAGCTCGTGAATGTGACTCCGAGGTAGACATAGGAAGTGACCACCTCAATCTGTCCACCGCCGGCCTGCTCCATTCCTCACCAAGGGGGAGGTGTGGAAGATCATGACCTTGGTCTTGCCAAGGTTTACTGTCAAGCCCTTCTGTGTACAAAACTCATCGAGGGCATCCAAGTGGCGCTGTAATCCATCGGGTGACTCTGAAATCAAGACGATGTCATCGGCATACAATAAAATGTGGACAGGTGTACCTGCGAGATCTGCACCCTCTCCTCCGGCTCGGAGAATGTAGTCCTCAATCTCATCGATGTAGAGACCAAATAGAGTGGGAGAGAGCGGGCAGCCTTGCTTAACACCGATGGTGCTAGCAATGGCCTCAGAGAGAGAGAGAGAGAGAGAGAGAGAGAGAGAGAGAGAGAGAGAGAGAGAGAGAGAGAGAGAGAGAGAGAGAGAGAGAGAGAGAGAGAGAGAGAGAGAGAGAGAGAGAGAGAGAGAGAGAGAGAGAGAGAGAGAGAGAGAAGAAGAAGAAAAAGAAATTTATGTCTATTAGGAGGCCGAACTCGGCCTATGAGACAAATCGATGTACATGGGTGTATCTTCTGTCAATCAGAAAAGAAAAAAGTGTTGAAAAAACTGGTAAAGCTGATATCTCCATAGTATGCATGTGGAGATACCCATGGAAGTGGGGGGTGTATGGACTCCGAGATCTATGATATGCAGAAGGGTAGTACAAGAAGCATGAAAATGCATCTAAAACGACTAACTAGCTCCATCCTGTGCTAGTGGGCGGGTGTAAGATGTGATACATAGGTGGAGGTGGAGTCAGGGCCACCCTTATGGCTGCAGCGGGGTTAGCCATCATCTTGGATCGTCTCTCTTCCATGGCAGGATGGTCACGGGCCTGGATCTTTGGTGTCGGTGAAGTCTCAGGGCCTAATATCCTACAGCACGGGGTGACGGGTCGTCTCCTAGCTCGAGAGGTCTGAGCCTGTTGAAGAGTCACCCCTCTCGGTGTGTGAGCTGAGGGGGAGAGGGCTGCTGCACGTCGTGGAATAAAGAAGTCAGTGAGCTGACTCTGTCTCCCTCCTGTATGGGCTGCTATAGTAGGTTGGAGAAGGGAATCTCTGTGACTTTGTATCTCTAGTAAGAATCACCTGAGCTATCGCTGGTCTCTAGAGTCCATGATCCCTCGGAGGGTGGGCTTCCCTGTAAAGAGAGTCTCGTATCTGCCTCTGATGTCATCATATGCGCTACATTTGCATACAAAGTGCTCCTCATCCCCCATCTCTACTCTGCATACCCTGCATATCTGCTCCTCTCTGGGAATGTCTGTGGCTCTGCCCATCTCAATCTCTAGTCGGTGTGATGAGACTCTCAACTAGCCAATCGCTACCCTCGAGCTATGAGGCATGTAAGTATCCATGTAGCGTGGTCGTTGGATAAAACCGTCCTCTAGTATGTCCAAGAACTGGGCTCAGTAGTGTGATAGTCTCGATCCCATGTGTGGTATGTGCCATGTCCGACAAATGTAGAGCTGCCAGAGATCCTGTCTGAGCACAACATTCCTCTCACGACGAGAGAGGTGGATGTGGGGTGAGTCTGGTCATACTGAAAAGGAGGCAATCTGTCCATATCAAGTCCATGACTATCAAACCAGACTCTAACCTGAGTGTACCAAGCTCTCTCATATCGTGACTCTGATATCTGTATAGATGCCTCAAAAGCTCTGTGTGTGAGTCTGTCTTTAGGGAGCTCCCTCATCCTCTGAATAAAGCATATAGTCTGGACTAGTGCATCTACTACCATGGGTGGTGCAACTAGCTCTGCCCTGATGATGCCATGTGGCACTGACTGTTTCCCGCGAAATAGTCGCGAGATCATACGCACCTATGGCCTCTCGATCGCACTCCACTGGGTGACTGTGAGGCTTGGGGCCCAAATTGTCGCAGCATACATCATAGCTGGTCTGACTAGTGTGTCAAATAGCCACCCCTTAGTGCGAGGCTCCTAGAAGTGTGCCTGGTGACATCTCCACTCTAACATGGCTAAAGCTGCATATCCTCGCGTGAGTTTATCGGTGGCTGCCTGTCGCATGCTGAAGGGGCCAGGCAAGCTCCTGAATGTGACTCCGAGGTAGACATAGGAAGTGATCACCTCAATCTGTCCACGGCCAGCTGTGAATCCTGCGCCATTCCTCACTATGGGGGAGGTGTGGAAGATCATGACCTTGGTCTTGCCAAGGTCAACTATCAAGCTCCTCTCTGTACAAAACTCATCCAGGCATCCAGGTGGCACTGTAATCCCTCGGGTGACTCTGAAATCAATACAATGTCATCGCATATAATAAAATGTGGACATGTGTACCTGCAAGGTCTCCACCCTCTCCTCCAGCTAGGAGAATGTAGTCCTCAATCTCGTCGATGTAGAGACCAAATAGAGTGGGGGAGAGTGGGCAGCCTTACTTAACACCGATGGTGCTAGCAATGGCCTCAGACATACCTCCTGGACACTGTACCCTCCCAGCCACCCGCTCATAGAGTGCATAGATGGCCCAAATCATCCCTGATGGTACTCCCAAGCTTTGGAGGCGTCAGAAGAGTCTCTCTCGTGGCACAGTATCAAAAGCTTTGTGGAAGTCCACAAAGCAGCAATATAATCTCTTCTTCTGCACCCTTGCCCCATCAATGAGGCAGCGCAAAACGAAGATGTGATCAATAGTAGAGAAAGCTCGACGAAAACCTCAGTCTCTGCATATGAGCTGAGCTTTGCCTCAAGTATGGCACCGTATAGTTTGGCCATGGTGTGGCCAATCATTATGGTGCTGTAGTTCCTTGGGTCCAGGGTGTCGCCAGATTTGTGGATAGGCATAATGGAATGGTGTGGATAGTCCACCATTCTGGGAAGCCCTCCCCTATAGCCCGGTTGAAGACGTGCAATCAACGGGGCTATAGTGGAGGCTGCGTATATGAGATGCTCGATTTGCAATCCCGTGTGGTCTCTCGAACGTCCATGTCGTAGTCGTCCTATGGCCCTCTCAACCATCTTTGCTGTGAAGAGAGAAGAACTAGTAGGGCGAGGCTCAAGTGGTTGGGTAATGGGAGGCTGCCCAGGTACCTCATATAATCTCTAAGCATAATCATGCCATGTGTGTAGGTCCCCAATAGGTGTGGTCGGGCGTGGCTGTCGTAGGGTACGCCATGCTGCAGCACTGTCCATACTTGTAAAGAGATGATATAGCTCAAGCTCCTGTGCCTCCTCAAAGGCTTGCCTCTTCTGACGTGTGAGGGTCTTCATCCATCCCCTTGCCTCTCTCTCTCTGTGATCTCTCCCAATGCTCGTGGAGCTCGTAGTCGGCAGTAAAGGTCTTTGCATTCCTCATCATACCAACGATGTTGTGGCATAGTCCCGGGAGGAGGTGTGTGACCAGAATGGATGGTGTGTGGGAAGGAGCTGATGGCTGATGTATGAAGGACTGATGCTATCTGTGAGGTGAGTAGGGATAGTGGAGTGTCAGGATGAAGCAAGAGAAGATCCTTCTCGACTCGAGCCGCATATATGTGAGCTAGCTCGTGTGTGAAATGGATGGTGGTGTGTGGGATGCGTGCTGCAGGTGTGGGTGTAGGGATGTCTCCCTTGAGGGAGAGCGCAAGGTACGTGTGATCGGCCCCAATGGGTATGGGTGGGATGGTGAATGAGGTAAGTAGGTGGATGCCCTCTCTGGATCCCATGACATAATCTACTGTACTCCCCCCGCCATCTGTGACTGAGTGTGGTATGCATGTCAATCCTCCTGAGGTAGGCTACGGAGCCATCTCGTTATAGATAACGAGGTTATGTCGAGAGCCTAGTCAGAGGAGGTAGTGCCATAGTGAGTGTGTGTAGAGTCAGCTGAAGCTCGAGCTGTAGACTCATCCTCTATGGTATGTAGTATTTGTGGGTCTTCTGGGTCAAATATCTCACACTGATCACTGCCTGTCCTGGCATTGAAGTCTCCCATAAGGAAGACTTCCCCTAATGGAGAGTACTCTGTAATCTCTTCTGACAAACAAGTGTATGGTGAGTCCTCCTCTTGATCTATGATAGCGAACCGAGAGCTAGAAGAAGCAAAGTAGCATAACGCTATGAAGATAATCCACTCCTGTGAGAGATGGAGCCGAATCCAAAGATATCTGGCCTGTGTGCGACTATCTGTATCTTGCTCTGAAGTCCATCTCTGAAGAGTATGGCTACTCCTCCTGATCCTCTGGTGGTGTGCTGACATGTACACTCTGTATGTGGACTCCCACTGGAAACCGTGGACTCGAGGTAAGCTCCGGTCTTGGCTCTCATGTGTTTCTGTCAGCATAATGATGTCTCTGCCTCTACGCATCTCTTCTAACCTCTCTGGGTGTGTCCATAGATCTCCATTGCAGTTCCAAACTGCAACGTGTATCTCCTCGAGTGTCTCAGAGGCCGTGAATCCCTATGGGATGACCTTGTCATCAATGATGAAACGACCATCTCTGTATGAAGCCTTTTTTCCTTCTTTGCGAGCTTGGTGTACTCTCGATATGCATGCATGGCGATGTGCTACTTGCATGGGTGTGAGATCATCATCAAGGTAGGTGGGGGGGGGCCATCAAGTGCTCTCAAAATCATCCTCTTGCGAAGAAAAGTAGATCTTACATTTTCGGAGGGGAAGTGTAGAATGAGAGCTCTCTTTTTTGTGGGGTCTCGCCTGTTCTCCAAGACTTGATGAACGGGGGGGACTTCTCTTTGTAGCCGAGCATCTTGCATAGTGTCTTCCCATCGGACTCGGGGGTAGAGCCCTCTTTTTCTACAATGCCCGTGATGCGTACATTGAGACGACGGGCTTGTTTCATCTTTTCTTCCTCAATGGTGGTGTGCATGATGAGGGCTTCTTCCTTTCGTGCTTCCTCTTTGGCTTCTTTTTTGATGTTCTTCTTCACTATGTCGATCCACCCTTCTTTGGTAGCTTCTAGCTTGTTTTCCATTCTCGCGGTCAAGACTTTGGTGAGTTCTTCTTTGAGAGCTTCTGTCTTGTTCATATTAATCTCTCCCTCTTCGGGTGTGAGAGAGACCATCGAAGCTTTGAGGAGCTCCAATTCCTCTTTCATGGTTGCTCTCTCCTTAGCCCATTCTTCTTTTTCTTTCTTGCTCTCCCTCTCCCACTCTTCTTTCTCTTTCTTCCATGTTTCCCTCTCCTTATGATATGTTTCTACTTCTTTCTCGAGCTTTGAGAGGCGGTCGATGATGGTTGTGATAGTGGAGTCCACCATCTTCTTATTTTCTTTGATAGCTATGGTCAATTTGTCCTCCATTTTTGTCAAATCATCCTTCTTAGCCGTAGTGGTTATGGCGTTAGGAGAGAGAAAAATGCTCAGTGTGCTTAGCCCAAAGCAAGGGTGGGAGTGGCTAATAACTGTAGGCAGCAGTTATTAGTCCGGGCTAGGGACACTCCGGTGTCTTCGGGTTATAGTCCGGGCTAGGGACACTCCGGTGTCTTGGGGTTATGGTTACATTAAGGTTGTGGGATCTATTAGGTTAGGATGTCGGTTAGGTTAGGCTTAGTTTAGGGACACTCCGGTGTCTTGGGGTTATAGTCCGGGCTAGGGACACTCCGGTATAGGCAGCAGTTATTAGTCCGGGCTAGGGACACTCCGGTGTCTTCGGGTTATAGTCCGGGCTAGGGACACTCCGGTGTCTTGGGGTTATGGTTACATTAAGGTTGTGGGATCTATTAGGTTAGGATGTCGGTTAGGTTAGGCTTAGTTTAGGGACACTCCGGTGTCTTGGGGTTATAGTCCGGGCTAGGGACACTCCGGTGTCTTGGGGTTATAGTCCGGGCTAGGGACACTCCGGTGTCTTGGGGTTATGGTTACATTAAGGTTGTGGGATCTATTAGGTTAGGATGTCGGTTAGGTTAGGCTTAGTTTAGGGACACTCCGGTGTCTTGGGGTTATAGTCCGGGCTAGGGACACTCCGGTGTCTTGGGGTTATGGTTACATTAAGGTTGTGGGATCTATTAGGTTAGGATGTAGGTTAGGTTAGGCTTAGTTTGAGTTAGGGTTTCCGGCCATGAGAGGTCGGTTCACTCCGGTGTCTTGGGGTTATAGTCCGGGCTAGGGACACTCCGGTGTCTTGGGGTTATGGTTACATTAAGGTTGTGGGATCTATTAGGTTAGGATGTCGGTTAGGTTAGGCTTAGTTTGAGTTAGGGTTTCCGGCCATGAGAGGTCGGTTTGAGTTAGGGTTTCGGGCTGAAACTGTGGGGCAGAGCTGGGGAGGGGCGGCACTGTGTACAAGGGCGACGGGCGCCTGCTGCGAGGGTTCCGACCGAGCTCCGGACCGGGGGGGGGTGGCGGGCAGCAAGCGGGCAGGGGGGGGGGTTGGCGGACAGCGGCAGAGAAGGCGGGGGGTGCTGGGCAGCGCAGTCAGGGCGGGTGGCAGCGAACAGGGCGGGAGGTGGGGGGGGCAGCGAGCAGGGCGGGAGGGGGGCAACGAGCAGGGGGGGAGGGAGAGAGAGAGAGAGAGAGAGAGAGAGAGAGAGAGAGAGAGAGAGAGAGAGAGAGAGAGAGAGAGAGAGAGAGAGAGAGAGAGAGAGAGAGAGAGAGAGAGAGAGAGAGAGAGAGAGAGAGAGAGAGAGAGAGAGAGAGAGAGAGAGAGAGAGAGAGAGAGAGAGAGAGATGTTAACCTGAATCACAGGTTTATGACAAATCAGTGAAAGGTTTTGTTTATAATTGCTTTGGTGGGATGTCATCGAAAATTCAGTTCCCCAAAGATGATAGGATAGGTATTTATTTACCTCTCATTTTTTCCTCATCCACGATCTGATTGGTAAGTAGAACTCATAATGACAGGGCTTCAATTGGTGCAACCATATCTGGTGCTGCAGATTTTTGTGCCCAGAGGTCAGCACTTCTCTTTAGAGTTGAGGTGGGTATAGCTCATTGTTGTTTATGAATTTCAACATGTTAAAAGATAACAGAGAATAATTTACAGGGCAGCTGATACGCAAGGTACAAGGAGAAAGATGTACTTTTCCACATCATTCAGTGAACTTAAGACCAACCCACTTCACTGTCAAATTCCTTTATCAATGGTAAGCTGCAGCAATGTGCACTTTTGCAGAAGCTTAATAATGATATTCCCTCTTCGAATGATGAATTCTTGCTTTGTGTTGGAATTTGGATGCTGTATTTTATTTTGCGAAATTAAGAATTTTTGTAGTACGTTCTATAGAAAAGATAGAGTTCATAATGTCTAGTTTGTTTGTCAAGGCCTTCAGATTATGTACCTTTGACTTAGGCAAATGTAGGATAGGTATTAGATAGACCTTGAGCTCTAATTAATAACTTCTCTGGCCTATGCCAAGGTAGAATAGTCATTTAGGTTGTATGTAACATTCCAATTTTGAATGAATATAATGGAGTGAATAGGATAAATGAGATCTACCATGCTATACATTATTTTTCAGCAAATAAGTTTTTGAGCTATTGCAACATCATTTTTTTTTTCAGTCTTTGAATTTTATGTGAACTTGAGGTCCTGAAGAGTTTTTACAGACGTTTCAATATTTGGAGAAATGATTTTTAAACATCACATAGCTCATTGTCCAGGTCATGGCATGCTCACGTTCAATGGTGGTACACCAAATCCAGACATGTATACTATCATCGGTGGGAACCCACTTGAATTGTGGGGCGATTGAGGTGGCAAACAGGCTCACATCTACTGAGCTTACTTGAATTGTGGAAGACACTTTGGGGCGATTGAGGTGGCAAACAGGTTCACATCTACTGAGCTTACTGTGACAAAATCATCTTAGTGCTGGGGCAAGGCATGGTGATTGTTACTGATGAGGCCATCAAGAAGTTCCTACTATGATATGATATTGACTCTATACTCCAGCCATGGAAGTAGAGCTAAGCCCAAAATATATGATTGCTCCCCCCTCCCTATTTTGTCTCTCTTATTTTTGAGCCTTATCCTATCTAATCAAAACATGAAATTACTAACAATCTTAGGAATCGCTTCTTATATCTTACTAATTCTATTGTTTAAGCTCTCCACGAGCTCACTGTACATTGTGTCTCAGGGACTCGATTCTCTTGTACACAGTTTTATAAAGTATTAAAGAAAACAAGCATTTTTTGAAAATGGAAGCATGACTTTGTCTTTCAAGCACCCATGAAGTCTGCTAGTTTGATGTAGCGTCCATATTCCAAAGATATTTTCTAGATTCCTGAATTCTTGAAGTTTTGCATTCCCTTTTATTTCTTAGTCTCCCTCGGGCTCAGGGTGGCTGTGGTATGCTAGACCTCATCACCCGCATGCTTGTAGATGTATTTCTTGAACAAGTTTACAGAAGGTAAGCATAGTTGCTGCATAATCATGCAAATTTTATTGCCGACGGGAGTGAGGAATGTAAGAGTGCATTGTGGTTGGATTCCTGGACCAGTATCTTTTCTCATGTGTCTATGAAAAATATATTGTAAAACAGCTACTTTGCTTACAGGCTTCGGGGAAAAATTGGTTATGCACTTGCTGAGCTGTCAGAGCCTTACAAGGTTATCTATACACTCTGAAACTGTTATGACACATGATACATGGCATTCCTTCCCTACAACTAGGAGGTTTGGATTGGGCAGCCAACAGCTCTGCATGGCTTCAACTATGTGGAGACACAAAGACTTCCCCTCCTATATGTATAGTCCTCAGAGAGGCAAAGATTGGTCTCTTGACCTTCTTGGCTTCAGCTATCTAATATCTACGAGCATTATGGGTTCTTGTTGAATGTGCATAATTTCCAGAGACACAGACTTGTCTCTTGCTGTGGCTTAGAAATGGATCGGAAATAGGACGAATATTTTTTATTCAACCATGAAGAATCATGTACTTTTAAGGCTTTCTTGCAAGAAGACATGGGGATTCTACAAACCAAATATTGGTGGATCATGCAGACAAAAGAAAATTTGGATAAGTAGTTATCCCTGCATAAGAAAGCATTTTTATGAAGAGTTTTTTTTGGTTATAAGTGTTGATATATTAGGTAGTGATGTGTGTGAACACACTAGGACCCCCGGGGCACTTTTTTCCCTCTTTAGGAGGTTTTTTTTCCCCGGCTTGTATATACGCCTATTCCCCTAATGGGCTACTCATCTTTGTACATTCTCTAGTAATACATTAGTATTGTGTGTTTAGCTGCAAGCTTCTTCTTCTTCCTTGTGCTATTCGCGTGCTTCTACAGACGTCTAACTCCAACAATTTGTATCAGAGCATGTCGTCGCTTCATCTATGGCGCCGTCGACACTCCTCCGTTTGCAGTCTCAGAATTGCACGAATTTTGGTGAGCATACTCAACATATTTTCGAGATCAAAACTCCTTCGCTCTATGGTACCGAAATCGCGATCTGAGCTCGTTTCGACCTCCGAACGCACTATCGCAGCACTTGTGCAGGCTATTTCGTCTTTTTGTGCCAAAGGTATATACCAGTTTCTGTTCGCTAGTATAAGCGTCTCGAAGTCTGCTACAGGTCTAGCGTAGTTCTGTTCAACTTTTTGAGATACACTCAATTTTTTGCAAAGGTATTTTAGTCACAGTCCATGGCTGAAAGCAGTGATGTATTCCGTATGTTGGCTGTTGAGGATAAGTTGGATGGTACCAACTACCCGTTATGGGCTTATATGATGTGACATGTTTTGGTTGCAAAAGGACTGTGGAACATTGTGCAGGGTGTCGAAAAACGTCCTATCACACCTTCAACTGTTACAACTGTAGGTACTGAAGCTGATGAAGAAGGTGTCGAAGATGATATTCTGCATATTCTTGTTCGTGCTACGATTTTTGTTGCACCTTCTGCAGAGCATATTCGTTTGGATGGCAGAGATGCCCAGGCACATGCATTGATAGGTTTGTCTATCAAATGTGCCATTATTCCTCACATTCGCTCTTGCAGAACAGCTAAGGATGCTTGGGATACACTTACCACATATACCAAGCTAGGAATGAGGCTCGTGTTGCTTACCTCCGAAAACAATTGGAGAGTGAGCACATGAATGAAGGTGATTCTATGGACAGTTTCCTAACGAAGATCAAAGACTTGAAGGAACAGTTGATGAGGTTATACCAAATAGCTCATTTGTGCATACCGTTTTGAATGGTCTTCCTGATTCATATCAGAGTTTTGCTTCTACTCTTCAGTTGATGATGAAAGGAAATCCAAATGCCTATCATTTGAGGAGTTAGTCTCTGTTTTGTTGCAGGAAGATCAGTCGAGGCAGAAAGGTCCATTATGCGAGCTGCAGATCAAGCTTTCCTGGCTAGTGAGAAGGGCAAAGAAAAATGGAGCTCTTCAACTAGTAAGCAGAAATCTGCTAATTCTGCATATTCGAAGAAGGAAGATAAAGATGAGAAGAAATTAGAAAAGCAGAAATTGTTTTGCAAGTATTATAAAGGGAATGATCATATCATAAAGAACTATCCAAAAATGGCTGCTAAAGAGGCAAAGAAGAAAGAGGTTGGAATGGTTGTTGCAGAGGCCTCTACACCAAAAACAGAGTATGTTAATCTTGTGCAGGAAGAAGAACGGGCGTTTACTACTGTATGCAGTTTTGACCCATCTTCTAATGAGGAGTGCATGTCTGCAGTAGACTCAGATGTTTGGTATTTTGACAGTGGGGCGACCAAACATATTACATCGCAGCGGAGTTTCTTCTCTTCACTCTAGCCTTCTCCTACAGGGAATACTGTTACATGCGCCAACAACTCCTCTTATCCTGTTATGGGAGTTTGTAAGATCATTTTGACTAGTGTTGATGGTAGTTCTTTCACTTTGTCAGATGCTTTATTTGTGCCACGGATCAAGAAGAACCTGTTATCAGTTTTTGCATTAGCCAAGATTGGCTTGGTTGTGAAATTTGTTGATGACAGGTGTACAGTTCATGATCTGTCAAATGGCGATGTGATTATTGCTTCTGGCATTTTATGTCGTTGGCTCTATAAGCTCATAGACTATGAAAGATCTGTAAATGATTTGGCATGTGCAGTAAATGATTCTCAGGCTATGTTAGATGGAAAGCTTTGGCATGCACGCTTTGCTTATCTGAATTTTGCATAGTTTGCGATGCCTGCAGAAATCTGAAATGGTGTCCTCTTTCCCAAACTTGAGGCACCTGGAAAACATGTTTGTGAAGGCTGTATTTTGGGCAAAATGCAGCGTTCGTCCTTTCCAAAAGATGGTTCAGTTCGGGCTACTCAGAAATTGCAGCTTGTAAGTTGTACATAGTGATGTCTGTGGTCCTATGCAGACACCTTCTTTTGGAAATTATCTTAACTTCGTGACTTTCATCGATGATTTTTCCAGGCATGCATGGGTATATCCATTGAAGGCAAAGTCCGAAGTGTTCATGTGCTTCAAACAGTTTTTGGTTTTGGCTGAGAATTTGTCAGCATGTAAAATGGGCACCCTGTTCTAATCGAGGGGGGGAATATATGTCTTTTGATTTTAATGCATTTTTGGCTGAACGTGGGATAAAACACCAGTGTACAATGCCGTATACACCTGAACAGAATGGAGTTGCTGAACGAAAGAATAGGTCACTCATGGAGATGGTTAGGTGTATGGTCAAGAGTGAGGCTTTACCACATAGTTTCTGGCTTGAGGCTATCATGTGTGCAACATATGTACTGAACAGGTGTCCCACTAAAGCGCTGTAGTCTATCACTCCATATGAGGCTTGGCATGATCGCAAGCCATCTGTTGCTCATCTGCGTGTTTTGGTTGTTTGGCATATGCATTAGTGCTTGAACAACATTGCAGAAAATTGGATGATAAAGCAGTAAAATGTATTTTTGTTGGGTACAGTTCTGAAAGTAAAGGCTATCGTCTGTATCATCCACAGACTAAACGCATTCTGTTTAGCCGTGATGTTGTTTTTGTGGAAGATGCTATTCAGCCATTGCTTTCATGTACTCCAAAGACATGTATGATACTTTGCTGCCACTTTTTACAGGTGGACAGTCTAGTGCACCTGGACAGTCTAGTGCTGGTCCCAATGAGGCAACTTCTCAACCTTTGCAGGTTTCATGTGACGATGCAGATCATTCCATTTCTGATGCAGATTTACATGATGCACTAGTTGATGAGAGAGCTGATATTGAGCAGGCAAAAACTATGCCAAAATGGCTGGTGCAGACTTTGCGTTATAGCAAACTAGATGCACCTCTCTCATATCGTACTCCTTCAGGCTCTCATAATGCCTCTTTTGCATCACATCGCTATTCTATGGCTGCATCTAATCTCTGTGATGAGAATGAGCCTGTTTCGTTTGATGAAGCACAAAATTCAGAAAATTGGATGGCTGCTATGCAATCTGAATATGATGCTTTAATGAAGAATGGTACTTGGTCTTTATGTGACTTGCCTCCTGGCAAGAAGGCCGTTGGCACTAAGTGGGTATACAAGGTGAAGCGTAAATCGGATGGTACAGTTAACAGGTATAAGGCTAGGCTTGTTGCAAAGGGTTATTCATAGGAAAGAGGCATTGATTTTGATGAGACCTTTGCACCTACATGTCGTATGACTACTTTTCGGAGCATCTGTGCACTTGCAGCTCATCATGGTTGGAATGTACATGAGTTGGGCATTAAAACAACATTTCCAAATGGTGACTTGCATGAAGAAGTGTATGTTTTTCAGCCTCGTGGCTTTGTGCAGAAAGGGCATGCAAACCAGGTGTGTAGGTTAAAGAAGGCATTATATAGTTTAAAGCAAGCACCACGTGCTTGGTATGAGAAGATACATGCCTATCTGATTGCACATGGTTTTGAGAACAGTCCAACTGAAAGCACCTTATATGTTAAGCGTGTTAATGATGTGCTTCTAATCATTGTTGTCTATGTTGACGACATGCTGCTCACTGGTCCTATTGAGAAGCATATTGCTGATTTTAAGGATGATTTGCATGCCTCATTTGAGATGTCTGATTTGGGGCATTTGCATCATTATTTGGGAATTCAGTTTATGCAAGTTGATGGTAGAATGGGTTTGTGTCAAACGAAATATATTGACACATTATTACAGCGTTTTGGCCTTGAAGACTGTAAGCCTATTGCCACTCCTATGGAGACAGGTTTACGATTGAGTCTTCATGATGCTGGAGATGCATTTGATGCTGTTCTCTATCAGGAGGCTGTTGGATGCTTGATTTACTTATGCATTACTCGACCAGATATTCAGTTTGCTATATCACAGATGAGCAGGTTTATGCATTGCCTAGGAGTCGAGCATTGGCAGGCGGTTAAGTGCATCTTTCGCTACTTGAGTGGTACTCGGCTACTTGGGTTGTTTTATCCCAATGGGGGGGATCATTACCGCCAGATTTGCATTCTTTTTCTGACTCTGATTGGACTGGTTGCTATGACACTCGTGTGTCCACTAGTGGCTTTTGCTTCAAGCTTGGTAGCTCATGTATATCTTGGTTGAGCAAAAAGCAACCTATTGTGGCCACTTCCAGTTGTGAGGCTGAGTATGGGGAAGCTTTCACAACTACGGTTGAGTGCGTGTGGCTTAGATGCCTTATGGCTGATTTGGGTGTTGTTGAGTCTTTTGCCACCACCATCTTCACTTACAGTCAGAGCGCATTGGAAGTTGCGAGGAACCCTGTGTTCCATGCTCGCACTAAGCACATTGAGGTGCATTATCACTATGTCAGGGAGAGGTTCTCTACTGGGGAGATCAGATTGGCATATGTGCCCACGCAGAAGAACATTGCAGACCTTTTCACGAAGGCTCTGCCTAGGATAAGTTTGAAGCTTTCCGCAAAGCTTTGGGCTTACTTCCTTTTGTGGAGTGATTTCCACATAGCTTGGCACTTCCTTATACATGAGTGCCAACTCCTTGTTCGCCGCATCACTCTGAGGGGGGATTTGTTGATATATTTAGGTAGTGATGTGTGTGAACACACTAGGACCGCCGGGGCACTTTTTTTCCCTCTTTAGGAGGTTTTTTTCCGCGGCTTGTATATACGCCTATTGCCCTAATGGGCCACTCATCTTTGTACATTCTCTAGTAATACATTCAGTATTGTGTGTTGTGCTCCAAGCTTCATCTTCTTCCTTGTGCTGTTTGCGTGCTTCCGAAGACGTCTAACTCCAACAATATGGAGGCTTGCAGTTTTATGCAGAGAGTGTTTGAAGAATTCTTCATCAAATGAATCAGAGTATATATGGTTTTGGTGATTTTAGGATTTTGTAGGAATATATTAAGATTCAGTTTAGCATCAATTTTAAGCTCTAGGCTTCTAGAGGTATTCCTTGCAAACTAAGTTATGAAGATTTTTTTCTGAATTGCTTTATATTTTTGTTTTTTTTTTTCATTGAATTCTTAGCTTTTAGTTCAATTGCTTATGTGTCGTTTGCCTTTTACCTCATGGAAGTTAACTTTTTGATAAATTATGATTAATTAGAGCTCTTAGTTTAGCTTTGTGCATTTTTACAATATTGTAGAAGAGAGAAACCAAGGCTCGGATTTTTGAAGAAGAAAGAAGGCTTCACTTCCCAGGTTACCTTCTACTCAAGTGGGGTTCTCCTTAGGGAAGTGTACCCTGTGCTCCCTTGTGCTCACACAAAAAAAAAGGGCGTGCTTATTAATGAAGAATTATTGCAACAGGTACTTGAGGACTCATATGAAGGCCCAAATACAACAAGACAAGACTTGCTCATAGAGACCATTCCTACAAGTAGGAGGGACGACTTGAAGGAGATATAAGTAACATCACATTGTGAGGACTATTAAACTCTTCCAATACAAGAGAAATGTAGGCCTAATTCTGTGAGCGAGTTACTAAAAAAAAAAAAAAAAGAAGAAAAGGAAATAAAGAGAGATGCTAGAAAGGGCAGTCGACGGGGAGAGCCCAGCTCACTGCTCTTCAAGAAGAGGTAGATGTCTCAGATTTGGATCCTTATAAAATCATGAGGATTTCTCCATTTATCCCTTTTACTTTTCACTGAGATAATTTTTAGCATTTAGCCTTTGAAGTCTTTCATAACATATGATGAAACGAATGTACAATTGAGCTTCCTGAAATGCAAGAAGTCCAATGTAATGATGGCTCATATGATGATGATGATCATGGTGTGTCTCTGAGTCGAGTGGGAAGCTACTTCTTATGTAGATCATGGATGGCCACATGACTGGCGCTGCACGTACGAAGCAATCCATGGTGGAGGAGAAAAGTGTAACTGACATGGGCTGCATACCATGAAAGGTCTGGTCTCATGGCAAGAGGTGGTCCATGTTTTGTGATATAACAATTGATGATATCTTTTTGAGCATTTTATAAAAAAAACTGGGTACAAAAATATGCATTCTTGATGAAACAAAAAATTGAAAATTGGATTTGTGTGATTGAGAGTTTTGATAAAATACTCAAAAAGATATCATCAGTTGCTATATCACAAATCAAATAGGCATTCCTTTCATTCAATTGTAGAGGTTTAGGTTCAAGAATTCTAGGAGTTAGCGCAACGAAGGGATCAAGGGAGTTAACAAGTGCAAGTGGAGCATGGGAAACAAAAGTTTGGGTACTACAAGATCTAGATGGACTTGAAGATGCTTGATGGGTTGTACGATTCACTTCACAAAGATTCACATAATAATAAAAAAGTTGAACACAAAATTGGTACAATCACAAGCACGTATAGAGTCAAACCCTAATTTTTTGGTAAAAACCCTAAAATCAAAGAATACTCGAAATCACAAAGTCAAAGTCGATTGGAATATGACACATGGCATCAATTAACTCTTGCAGAAAAGGTTTGTTTGACGTCATCAACATGCCAGGTGGATATGTGATGACACATCATTAGTCCTACCACCAAAATCTGGCAAACCTATTTAATGTTGATATATTTCAGTAGTGATGTGTGTGAACACACTAGGACCATCGGGGCACTTTTTTCCCTCCTTAGGAGGTCTTTTCTCCCCGGCTTGTGTATACGCCTATAACCCTAACATGTTACTTATCTTTGTACATTCTCTTGCTCATAATTACCAGAAACGGCGTTCCGGGGTCCAAAAATGGTTCGGCCGTTTCCCCGGACCGTCTCCATTCAGAAACGGCGTTTCTAGTGTACTTTTTTTTATGCATGTGCTTAGGTCGATTTTGACCACCTTTCGAGTTTAATGGTCTGATTTTGGTTCTTGCATACTATATAGATGATAAATTCATACTATTTACATAATTTATTATAATGAGATTCATGTCCATGATTGTGTTGCAGACTTGAGTCTTGAGAATAAGGATCCTGTATGTGTATGACATTCTATGTGTTGCATCATGCATGTGCAAGTACACATCACATGTGTGTATATTGTGTACACATGTATGATCTATCATGTCACATAATGTTTATCCATCATGCGATGTGCATATGTGTGTTTCATATCATATCATCTCATATGTATATTCTATCATGTTTGTGTTTCCTAACACACACACACACATATATATATATATATATATATATATATATATATATATATATATATATATATATATATATATATATATATATATATATATATATATATATATATATATATATATATATATATATGTGTGTGTGTGTGTGTGTGTGTGTATGTGTATGTGTATGTGTATGTGTATGTGTGTATGCGTATGTGTATGTGTGTGTATTACAGTTTCCCGTTTCTTGCCGTTTCCAGTTTTTTGGAAACTCGGAAACTCCGTTTGCGGCGGTCCGAACCGAACGTTTCCAGCCGTGCTGGTAACTATGCTCTTGGTAATACATTCAATATTGTGTGTTGTGCTCTAAGTTTTTTCTTCTTCCTTGTGTTTTTTTGAGTGCTTCTGCAGACCTCAAACTCCAACAATTGGTATCAGAGCATGTTGCCGCTTCATTTAGGGCGTCGTCAACACCCCTTCGGTCATAGTCGCAGAATCACACGAAAATTGGTCAGCATATTTAGGGTGATTAGGAGTTCAAAACGGTTTTGCTATGTGGTGTCAAAATCGCGATCTGAGCTCGTTTCGGCCTCTGAAAGCACTACCGTTGTGCAGGTAATTTTGTCTGTTTCTGCCAAACATATATACAGGTTTCGGTTTGCTTGTGTAAGCTCCTCGAAGTCTGCCACATGTAAGTAGAACTCGATAGGGTAGTTCTGCTCAACTTTTAGAAGTACAATCACTTTTCTGCATCAGGATATTTTAGTTAGTGGCCATGGCTGAAAGCAGTGATGTATTTCGTATGTTGGCTGTTGAGTATAAGTTGGATGGTACCAATTACCCATTATGGGCATATATGATGCATGATGTATTGGTTGCAAAAGGACCATGGAATACTGTGCGGGATGTTGAAAAACTTCCTACTACATGTGCAAATATAGTTACTGAAGGTGATGTCGATGGCATTGAAGATGATGTTCTTCAGGTTCGTGTTCGCGCTTCGGTTCTTGATGCACCTACTACAGTGCAACTTCATTGGGATGGCAGAGATGCTTAGGCACATGCATTGATAGCCTTGTCTGTCAAACGTGCTATTATTCCTCACATTCCCTCCTGCAAAAGAGCAAAGGATGCTTGGGATACACTTATCAATTTATACGAGGCAAGGAATGAGGCTCGTTTTGCTTACCTCCGAAAACAATTGGAGAGTGAGCACATGAATGAAGGAGATTCCATGGACAATTTTTCGACAAAGATCAAAGATTTGAAGGAGCACTTGATTTTTATTGATGAAGTCTTGCTAGACACTTCACTTGTGCAGTTTGTTCTAAATAGTCTTCTAGATTCATATTAGAGTTTTGCTTCTACTCTTCGATTGATGATGAAAGGAAATGCCTTAACATTTGCGGAGTTAGTTTCTGTTCATTTGCAGAAAGATCAATCTAGGCAGAATAGGGCCATTATGCGTATTGCAGATCAAGCTTTCATGGCTAGTGAGAAGGGCAAAGGTAAATGGAGCTAATCTACTAGTAAGAAAAAATATGTTAATTTTGCACAATCAAAGAAGGATGACAAAGACGAGAGCAAAACAAAAAAGAAGAAATTGTTTTGCAGAAATGAGCATGTTATAAAGAGTTGTCCAAAACTGGTTGCAAAAGAAAGAGGTTGGAATGGTTGTTGTAGAGGCCTCTACATCCAAATCAGAGTCTGCAAATTTTGTGCAAAATGAAGAATGGACGTTTACTATTGTTTGTAATTATGAACCATCTTCTCATGAACAATGTATGTCTCCGTGACTCAGATGTTTGGTACTTTGATAGTGGGGCAACCAAACATATTACCTCGGAGCGCAGTTTCTTCACTTCACTTGAGCTTGGCCCTATAGGGAATACTATCACATGCGCCAACAACTCCTATTTGTGCTATGGATCAAGAAAAATCTGTTATGAGTTTCAACGTTAGCCAAGATCGGATTGGTTGTGAAACTTGTTGATGACAGATGCACAGTTCATGGTCTGTCAAATGGCAATGTCATTATTGCTTCTTGCATTTTATGTTGCGGGCTATATAAGATCATAGATTATGCAAAATTTGCGAATGATTGAGCATGTGCAATTCAAGATTCTGAGGCTATGTCTGATGCAAAGCTTTGGCATGCACGCTTTGGTCATCCGCATTTTGCTAGTTTGCTATGCCCGCAGAAATCTGAAATGGTGTCTCTCTGCCCAAACTTGAGGCACCTGGTAAGCATGTCTGTGAAGGCTATATTTTAGGCAAAATGTAGGGTTCCTCTTTCCCAAAAGATGGTTCAGTACGAGCTACTCAGAAATTGAAGCTTGTTCACAGTGATGTTTGTGGTCCTATGCAAACACCTTCTTTTGGGAACTATCTTTACTTTGTGACTTTCATTGATGATTTTTCCAAGCATGCATGGGTATATCCATTGAAAACAAAGTCTGAAGTGTTTATGTGCTTCAAACCGTTTCTGGTTTTAGCGGAAAATCTATCAGCATGTAAAATGGGCATCTTCCATTGTGATTGAAGGGGGGAATATATGTCTTCTCGTTTTAATGCATTTTTGGTTGAACGTGGGATAAAACATGAGTGTATAGTGCCGTATACACCTCAACAGAATGGAGTTGTAGAAAGGAAGAACAAGTCACTCATGGAGATGGCGAGGTGTATGGTCAAGAGTCAGGCTTTACCACATAGTTTCTAGCTTGAGGCTACGGCATATGTACTTGACAGGTGTCCTACTAAAGCATTGCAGTCTATCACTCCATATGAGGCTTAGCATGGTCGCAAGCCATGTGTTGCTCATCTGCGTGTGTTTGGTTGTCTTGCATATGCATTAGTGCCTGAACAACAGTGCAGAAAATTGAATGATAAAGCAGTGAAATGGGTATCGTATGTATCATCCACAAACTAAATGCATTTTGGTTAGCCGTGATGTTGTTTTTGTGGAAGATGCAATTTAGCCATTACGTTCATGTACTAAGGAGACATCTTCCACATGATGATGATCATTCCATTCGTGATGCAGATTTACGTGATGCGCTTCTAGATGAGAGAGCTGATACAGAGGAGACAAAAACTATGCCTAAATGGTTGGTGCAGGCTTTGTGAGATAGCAAATTAGATGCACCTTTGTCATATCGTACTTGTTCAAGCTCTCATAGTGCTTCTTTTGCATTAGGTTTCTATGCTATGGCTTCCTCTAGTCTTTGTGATGAGAACGAGCCAGTCTCATTTGACGAAGCACAAAATTCAGAAAATTGGATGGCTGCTATGCAATCAGAATATGATGCTATTATGAAGAATGGTAGTTGGTCTTTATGTGACTTGCCTCATGGTACGAAGGCCATTGGCACTAAGTGGGTATACAAGCTGAAAACATGATGGAACAATTGATAGGTATAAGGCTAGGCTTGTTGCAAAAGGTTATGCTCAAGAAAGAGGCATTGATTTTGATGAGACCTGTGCTCCTACATGCCGAACGACTACTATTCGTAGCAACTGTGCACTTGTACCTCATCATGGTTGGAATGTACATTAGTTCGACATTAAAATTGCATTTTTGAATGGTAACTTGCATATGTTTTTCAACCCTGTGGTTTTGTGCAGAAAGGGCGTGAAAACAAAGTGTGCAAGTTGAAAAAGGATTTATATTGGAAGCAAGCGCCACGTGCTTGGTATGAAAAGATACATGCCTACTTGATTACACATGGTTTTGAGAAGAGTCCAACTAAAAGCACCGTATATGTTAAGCGTGCAAATGATGTGCTTCTGATCAGTGTTGTCTATGTTTATGACATGTTGCTCACTGGTCCTAATAAGAAGCATATTGCTGATTTTAAGGCTGATTTGCATGTCTCATTTGAGATGTCAGATTTGAGGCATTTGCATCATTATTCGGACATTTAGTTTATGCAAGTTGATGGCAAAATAGCTTTGTGTCAAACAAAATATATTTAGACATTATTGCAAAGTTTTGGCCTTGAAGATTGGAAACCTATTGCGAGTTCTATAGAAACAAGTTTACGGTTGAGTCTTCATGACGCTGGAGATGCATTTGATGCTGTTCACTATCAACAGGCTGTTGGATCCTTGATTTGCTTATGCATTACTCGGCTAGATATTCAGTTTGCTTTCTCACGGGATGAACAGGTTTATGCATTGCCAAGGTGTCAAACATTGGTGGGCGTTTAAGCTCATCTTTTACTACTTGAGTGGTACTCGGTTGCTAGGATTGTTTTATCACAAGAGGGGATCGCTATTGCCAGATTTACATGCTTTTTCTGACTTTGGGTGTTGGTCAGTCTTCTGCCACCACCGTCTTCACTGTCAGTGAAGAGCGAAGCACTTGCAAAGAACTCTGTCATATGCTCGCACTAAGCACATTGAGGTACACTATCATTATGTCAAGGAGAGGTTCTCTGCTCGAGAGGTTAGTTTGGCATATGTGCCCACACAAGAGAACGTTGCAGACTTTTTCACAAAGGCTCAGCCTAGGGAGAAGTTTGAAGCTTTCTGCAAAGCTTTGGGCTTACTTCGTTTTGTGGATTGATTCCCCATAGCTTGGCACTTCCTTATACATGAGTGCGAGCTCCTTGTTCACCTCATGACTCCTAGGGGGGATTTGTTGATATATTTCGCTAGTGATGTGTATGAACACACTAGGACTTTGGGGCACTTTTTTTCCCTCTTTAGGAGGTTTTTTTCCCGGGCTTGTATATACGCCTATAACCCTAAAGGGTTACTTATCTTTGTACATTCTCTTGGTAATATATTCAATATTGTGTGTTGTGCTCCAAGCTGTTGCTTCTTCTTTGTGCTGTTCAAGTGCTTCTGTAGACCTCAAAACTCCAACATTTAAAAGCTTATCATAAATTTTTTTGCCATGCTTTTCAAGGAAAGCTACTGTAAATACTTGTACTACATAAAGATGTGAGCTCAATCCAATCTTACAACACATGAGGAGGAGCTCTATCACTTGTTGGGGAGCTTTAACATGAGGTTGGAATTCTGGAAATTGCTTCTTCTATACATGGAGATGGAGGCGTGAGTGGGAGATGTACATGAAGGTTGGGAGAGTTTACTCTTTACAAGCTTGGAGGTAGTGCTCTCATGCACTCTTGATGCGAGGTTTCGTACACTCCCACACTTGGTGGAGGTGAAATCTTTGGGGTTCAATATTCAGCCCTGGCTTTTTCTATCCTCAGAAAAGCTCTCTCGGTGCTCTATGAGTTGGGAGCTCATGTTTTGCATTGATTGTAGCATATCATTACTTTGTATCTACTATATGTTTGACATACTTGTTTTTATCCTGGCTAACATCAGACATCTTTTCAAAGACTCTTTCTTGAAACAATTTTGAACACGCAAAGACTTTGCTCAATCTTCTACTGTCTAGATATTAAAAGGAATTTAATTGTTTAATATTACCATAGATAAGATTGGAAACTGGAGTAATGTGTTTTGCATCATTCTATGCTGTAGGCTTGTAGAATTTTTGCCTTGCAATTTTAAGTTCATGAAGCTTTTTCTAGAATCATTATACATCTTCAATTTTACATTAGATTTTATGCAACTAATATGCAAACTTTGAAGTTTGACCTGGAGCAGACAACAGCAGAAGTGATCGTCACAATCTTTCCTTGACTACCAGTAGCTGGGATGTTCTGCCGAATGTCTCAGCTTTCAATTAAATTGTCCATGCATTTTTTGGTTTTGGCTTCATGCAAGATAGCTTCTATGCGTTTTAGATAAATCATAAGTTAGCTTCTATGCGTTTTAGATAAATTTTTCGGCCTCCGATGTGTCTACATCAAATTTTGTTCTTCATAAACTTGTATGCAAAGCTTATATGGTATAAAATGAGTGCTGAAGTTTATCACAGGTTCAGTTCAGTTTACAGCTGTGCAATGTGACTTTGAGGAAGTTGGTTTGCATATGTGCTGTAAAATTCATGAGATTTGTGAACTGATTGCTTTTGGAGTTTTGATGTATCTTCTACATCAATCTTTGGTACAATTCTCGCTATGGAGGGTCCTCAAATTCAATAAAGAGGTAGCCCAACAAATCTAAAATTCCCTTGTCCTTCTTATAATTTCCCAGAAGATATCCGTGCTTCATGGATTCCAGAAACAACTTCACTTTTACATACAACGATCATGATGAGGATGTGGATTTTATGCTGATCTAGGAATACACTGAATTCTGAAGAAGAAGATTTTTCTGATACGTTCTTCTCTATTAGCATTTGATATGATTTACCATCAACTCTGTTGGGTCTCTTTAGACCAGCTGCCAGCACCAGGGAACACATTCTGCAATGTCATTCTTTAATGACCATAATAAAGTCTCTTGTAAATTGGTTTGTAGGAACTACAAACTAATGTACAAGAGGCCCCAAAAGAAACCAAAAGAAAGGGAAGCATGAAATGAATACCATGAGTCAAAAGGCCTGTTCTCCTGTTTATTTTCTATCTATTGGAATATGCTCAGGCTCTCTTCAGTGGGTGTCTTAGAGGGGCCTGTGCTTCTATCAAATTAGTCCTTTTTTTCCAACATTTGGAATAGATTCATGGGATACTATTTTTTGGGCTTGAGATTCATTCCAAGTCTGATTTTATCTTTTTTTTTTTCCAATAGTTTTTTGTATGGTTAGGTAATTGAAAGACCATAAAATATAACTGGATCATTCTAACACTATCGTCATCGCTTCCCAAAAATTGGAGTGGTTTCTTATGACTGTGCTGTAAATCCATTGATTTGATCAGTATTTTAATATCATGAATCATAATTATGGTTGAGCATAATGCAGTTGTAGAAACAAACATAATAATTGCACTTAATCATAATGCTGCAGGCCATAGAGAATAAATGCAATATTAATGAGCATATGATTTCTTTCAGTGAATCGTGTGCCATAATATTGACCATGTTGATGCAGATAATGCGAAACACATGGCTAAGTCTTGCACTAGATGTTCCTGATTTATTTCAAAGCTGTTTCAGAGTGCTCAATTTTCGGTAGGTGTGATTGGAAGTCATAGCTGTTAACCCTAAAATCAGCACTCATAACATGACCATTAAAAAAAAATGTTTTTTGGTTCTGTTTTTTAAAAAATAAACGCAGTATGTATGGTGTCTGAAAAAAGGGCCATTTTCAGCTGTTTTCAACTGTGGATGTGTATTCTGTCTATATATCACATCTGAGTTTGTCATTATACCACAGATTTTAGCATGCGGTGTCCTATATCCATCCATTGGATAAGTTTCTCAAGGATTCTCTTGCTGTAGGTCGCTCGATGTAATTATTTTAGGTCCAGTGTGCAAGTTGAGAAAGATTTTTACATTGAGAAATCGTCTGGCTCAATCAGTGTTGGAGGCTAAGGAAAATGAGGAATGTCTCCCTGTAGAACATTCATTTGCAGTTGGTGTGGATGCAACTGTTCAGGTGATTGATACACAAAAGGTTCGCAATCTTCTGGGAATAGCTTCAGACTCTGAAGGTGGCATCCTATCACATTCGTTGTATGCTGCCTTCTTAATTTCAAAGCCTACGTTGTGACATGTTTCTGTTTCGTGGAATTAGCAGGTCGGGGAAGCTTAGCAGCACCTGCCTCTGTTGCTCAGAAAAGACAGTTCCAGAGGATGGAGAGACATACAAATGGTGCATTTGGCACCAGAACCCCTTTACCTGTATCAACAGTGAGACTGAATACAAATCTTCCACATGATGCAGGCAGTGTGGTTGGGTTCAGTCAACAGCCATCTCATCTTTCCAACGTTGATGAAGCACAAACAGTGCTTCAGAATCTAAAGGTTTCTGAAACCAGGGTGTCCTCATCACATGCAAGAACTAGATCATCTGGCAGACAGTTTAGCAAGAAGGGTGTCAATCTAGTAATGTACAGTAGCAACATGTCACGACATTCATGGGATAGTGCAAGTTTTCCTGTTCAGGAAGAGCATAATGTAGACAACCTTGAAGCTCCAGGCTCTGATGTTCTTAACAACAATTGTGTCGATCTCCCAAGTAAGCATGGGCGAAAAGTGCAGAAGATCAATAAGAGAAAGGAAATTAATTTACAAAAAACCTACCAATTCGTCAAAACTTCCCAGAAAGGAAGCAACAAATCAAGAGCCCCCAAAGAATTGGAAGTGAAAGAGTCACCACCAGGAAGCCCACCTTCTGGTTGGGAGAACCCAAATGGCAGCTCTGAAAATCTCCTGTTTGAGCAACATTTTCAGGAATCAACGGAGTATTTGAATAAAGGGACTTCAACCAAATCTTACATGATGAATGGATGCAACGATAGCACCCATGAAAACAATGAAAGTTTTCAAACAAGTATAGGGAGTGGCTGCATAGTGGATGAAGATGAATCCTATTTTGAAAAGAATTTTTTTTCTAAACCTAGAAACGGCTTCTCTCGCTTGCAATTGCAGGATCATTCTATCTGTGAGAGGCTTAGCAATGACAATTGTGTAGCAAATACAAATGATTGCTTGTATGAAGAACCAATGGCATTCCCTCAGAAGGATCTCAGATCAAATACTTGTGAGGACTATTCTGCCAGAGATCCTGATAGCTCACAGCAAGAGCTAACAAAACCAACTGAGCATGCTCTGGTCACAAAGGTGCAGGAAGCTAGTGCACCTTTTGAACAAAGTTTATCGTTTGGCAGTACAGAAGAACTCTGGGTGGTACATGAGGAGGCAAGTGCTCTGTATTGTGACAAAATGCTTTGCAAGTTACTTTGGAAATCAATATCAACAGTGAGGTTGAGAGAAGAAAACTTGTTTAATGTTCCATAAACAGTCGAATCTAATGTGGTATCCGAAATAGATACACAATGATCTGACAAGAAAGATGGGGCAGCCGTTGGGACAGTGATTTTTGCGTTCATGCATTCAATAAGATGAAGGCCTGATGCACTTGGTTAGTGTAGTGGTCATTTAGACCTCTTGAGGTCCCTGTGGAAAATGACTTTGTTTGCCAGCCGATTATGAGAATTTTGCTTGGTTATACCTGCTGGAAAATTGGCCGTCAGTCAGTTTCGCTTAAGGGGTAGAGTGAAATTTGAGGGGCTGTTTGGGGCTGCAGGTTGCAGCCTGGTTGCCCTCGGGTTGCCCTTGAGCTGCCTCTTAAGGCTGCTGCATGGGCACCTCCAATAGCTCCTTTATTCTCCTCGTCTTGCTGGTGTAACCTCTGCCAGACCACGTCCAATTACATGCCTCTTCTCTGCCATACGCAAAGAAGATAAAAAAATTGACCAGCGGCTGGTTTTCCTTTGCAAGGCAGCTTCCTGTAAGGATGGAGACAGCCTTTCACTGTCTCCTTTTTTTCCCCCTCTTTCCTTACCCAGCAAGAGCCACCAGGTGCATGCTTTGTGGTGCTCTTTTGGGAAGGGAAGGAAGTCAATAACAGCCATGGGATTGGGAGGTATACAACATTGCCCTACCTGCATACCATAGTTTTCTCATATGTCAATCATACCTCCCACTTATACAGGCAGGAAAGTGGGAAAGAAATTATGATGACCCCAGCCCCCCTCTTTCCCCCAAACCCCCAATACAGTCTATTCTTAGATCTGTTCCTTCAAGTCAAAAGATAACTTTCGGATAGTACTCATTCGCTGACACAGCTGCAACAAGGATAGCTGACCACATCCAGTTTTGGATTTTATGGTTTCTATGGCAATCCAGAACACTTTTATTTTTGATAGAGTTAATATGTATACAAACAATATTCCTCCATCTGTGTTCAGGGATCGCTTGCTAATGGCTGTGGCTGTGCTCTCTCAGGAAACTCATTCCAAAGTGAAACTCATTGTACATACAATTTCTAAGAGGGCTCTAGAAATCTCTGTAATGCCTCCGGGCTCCGTTGTATATTTCTCCACGGTTAATATAGTCCCCCCCCCCCCCCCCCCCCAAACACACACACACAAAAAAAAAGGAAAGAGAAACACACACACACAAAAAAAGGACCCACAAAAAAAAGGGATGTACTGATCTTATTACAGTTCTATATCAACATAGAAAACATAAGTTTTGGCTGAAAATAACTTTAAACAACACAGTTCTGCAAATAAAATTAAATTCCAGCACATAACTACACAGTTCTGCAAATAAAATTAAATTCCAGCGAATAACTTCAAAGTTGGCTAATAACTTTCTATTTTGTAAATAGCTAAGTTCCAAACAGTTCAAATCTTTGCACTAAAAGCGAGGAGGTAAAACACTATTATTGATATCATGATTCATGGTAAATAAACGCAAAAGAAATGGGCAACAACCACTAGTGTTGATCAAGGGTTTCTAGCCTAATGCAATCATCATCATTGTCATTAGAGCTTTCCTCATCCTCATCATCATCATGATCTTGATTCCTCATCCTCATCATCATTATGAATGACCTCGCCTTGTTGAAGTGAAGATGATGTGGTGGCATGTGATTGCCTCATGAGGCAGTACATCATCATCATCAGGGCCTAGTTCATGTTACTGCATGTCTTGGAAAGAAATTACCGACCCCTATTTTTCTCTTTCGTCAGCATATTCAATGTAACTTCAATCCTCTCATATCCTTTTTCATTAAGTTTAGCCAATAACTGCAAAATTGTATGAATTTGAACCAAGCTTTCAAATTGAGCTGGAAGAGATCTATTTCTTCTCTCTGTGTAAGTTCAGAAGTGCTCCGGTTCCTCTCATATGGAGAGGCACATGTTCATTGAGATAGAACTTTCATTGCAAGAGCTTGTAAATCTGGGTGTGACCCCTGGAAAGATCTCTCTTTTGCATTCTTGATGGTTCATTCACAATGGCACGAGAGAATAAACCAATGTCATTTTTGAACTTGTCATAATCATCAATCAATTTTACATTGCAATTGGACATTTATATTTCCAAATCTTACAGGTAACCATCTTGAACTTCAATGTCTGTTTCAAGATTTTTGCCTTTCCATACATGATGCAATGAAAAATCCATGTGTGAAGCTTGATATTGTTCTCTATTAGCAGGCTGCGGGATGCTTGATTTACTTATGCATAACTAAGCCTAATATTTATTTTTTTTGTTTGTGAGATGAGCAAGTTTATGCATTTGCCTAGGTTTCAAGCATTGGCATGCGATTAAGTGCATCTTTTGCTACTTGAGTGGTACGCCACTACTTGGATTATTTTATCCCAAGGGGGGATCATTACTTCCGGATTACATGCTTTTTTGACTAAGATTGGGCTCGTTGCTATGACACTCGTCTATCCACTAGTGATTTTTAAATAAGCCTCCAAATGCTCCACATAGGGGTTGGATATTAAGAAAATGGCATGCATGCTGGGCCTCTATCACATATATAATGCCAAAGGTGCTTTTTTTGCTTATATTAAGCCTCCTCTATCTCACGTGCTCCACAACAAGAAGGGGATGAAGAGGTGAAACATCACCTTGTTCACACCATTCGAGCGCATGGGTGCTCTTGTGCAAGTGGTTAGCTGGCTGTTGAGGATGTTCCTCCTTATCTAGGTGCTTATGTGAATAGCGAAGACCTCCTTGAAAGGGCTTTTTGGCTCCTCTGAGGGGATCAAGACACCTCTTTTTGCTTCACTTTCAACATGCAAGCTCCCGTCCATGAAGACACTTGATAAAGATGAAGGTGATGTGACAAGTGGTGCCATCCAAAATTCCATTCGAAAACTCGCGAATCCTTTTACTAAAGCTGGCTATGGATCTCAATTTTAGGAGTTTCCCAAAAAACAACTTGAATGATGTTTGTACAACTCACCTCCCATTCTTCATATGCTCTTGCCCCATGAATAGATAGTCTCTTGAGTGCTCTAGGCGTACATGTGACCATCATGCACACTCACTCTACTATCTATTTCACGGACCTTAGGTCCTCTGAGCTAGGGAACTTGGTTACGCCTACGAGCCATCATCCCATACACACATAAATTAGAATGATGGTCTCTATAGACCGATGTCTAACACGTCGAGAAAGGAGACACACTTTCCTAGGTATAGACAACAAATTTGTCATCATATGTTGGAAAGTGGTTAGAGCATTGGTCAAGTCAAAGGGTAGAACCAAAAACTAGTAATGTCCATCTTGAGTGCAGAATGTGGTCTTCATGACATCCCCCGAGGAAATCCATATCTGATGCTAATTGAATTTGAGATTGACTTTGGTGAAATACTCGACACTAGATAGTGAATCGATCAATTCATCTATTCTAGGCAATGGATATTTGTTATTGATAGTTATCTTATTGAGTCCCTTATAATCCACACACAAGCGCATACCCTTGTTGTTCTTTTCACTAAGAGGACAAGATCATCCCAAGGGGGAATTATTACCTTCTAACGCTTTTAGTAAGATAGTCTTAGATCTTCTTGGCTATCTCATCCACCTCTGCTTGACTTAATCTATAAGGTTGATACGAAACTAGATGATTGCCTAGCACACGCTTTATCTTGTGGTTTAAAGCGGTTCCGCATGATGATGGAAATCCCTTTGGTCACACTAGTGGAAAAACATCCTAACTCCCTCAATAGTGAATCCACACACTCCTCAATCTCCAAATCATGCATGGTCATGTTAGACAAACTATCTCCATGCATTTAGACGAAGTGGTATCATGTACATACATAGAACGTTAGTGGAAAGAAAGTTGGAATGAAAACATTTGCACATAATAATAGAAAGTAGATGCATCTAGATCAAAAGATTGCCCTAAATTCATTGTGTGATACCATAATTACTTTAGATTAATCAATGATTCTTGGGAGGTAGACCCCTAGACCATATGATAAATACCATCAAGTAAAAAAGTTAGTGCATGCGATACATAGTCTATACAACTCATCCCTCTTATGGTACCAAAGCATTCCTAAGATGACATCCACATGCCCTAGGTTCATCATGTGAAAGTCAAAGATGATTGGTAATGTTGGATCGTGAGACGGACGTGTGGGACGATCTTGTCTCACCTCTCGCTCTATCGACACTCCGCGTAGGGAACCACATATGGACACTCCACCACCAGCTTATTGAGACTAAGTGCATGCACCACACAAGAGGAAGTGAAGTTATGCATAGAACCATTGAAAAAAGGATTATGAGTGATTGGTCCTTGATCTCTCCCTGAAGTCGGAGAAGATCGTGAGAACCTATCACAAACCTGTCAAATCGACACCTAAGAATCGCATAAACTTGGAATATATCTAAATCATCTAAACGACATACTTGTATCATTGATGCTCTTCACCTTAACATCACCATCATAGTCTTTGTGGTTTGTGGGCCTTTCTTCCTTTTTGAACAAGCCTGATCTCCACATAGGTGGCTGGATTAGAAGCAATTAAAGCAACTGTAGCTGCCTCTGTCGGATGGTTATTCTAGGGACAGATTCTCCTTGGAGGAGTATACTCCACATGCACTCTGCTTTTGAAGGCAGACAACAGATCAAAACAAGAAAATGCTGAAAATAAAACACCTTGATAGTACACAGTTATAGTGACCAGGAAAGAGCAGTGAGTCAAGTGCTGATACTTTCATAAGAAGGAGACTGCAGACATTATCAAAAGTTCTGCAGGACCAGCATTTTAAGGCGGGCTTCACACAGGGGCTTTGGAACAAAGACATGATAATGTGTTTTTCCAGGCAGAAAAGAGAGAAATCTGAACGGTCCTCCGGATGACTATTCAGATATACAGTGGAACAAGATCGTGAAAAAACAACTGAAATTCTTACATGGCAGAGAGGAACGGCTTGGGGTGGACGGGGGATGTCAGAACATTTATCAGGAAAATGTTCCATGATGTGGCAGGAAAAAAAACTTGGGACTCCACCTATGTGAATCAGAAATTTCAATTCCTTCCATTTGGCAGCATATCATTGGCGCAGACATTTGCAATACAACGAAATACAGAGACTCTCAAATGCAATGAAGTACACACTTGGCAGACCATCAGGTTGCCCACCAAATAATATACAAATAATAGGTAGCTGTGCTTGACCAAAGAGCAGCAAGAAGTGCACAAGAGAAAAAGAAGTACAAGAACTCACATACTTCTGAGCTGGACAGTACATGAAATAGAATTAGAGGACACCAAAGGCTCTACCTCCACTTTCCCATCCTTCAAGAGGATACTTGCTTTAATTCAATCTCCAGACTCTTCTTCTATCAAGGCTACACCCTTCTTCCCAAAGTCGTACAATGTGACAGTGACACACACTCAGCCTGCTGGTTATTCAGACTACTACCCTTATAGAGACTACTGTTAGAGACATAATGAGAGCACATCAAAGAGAATACAAAGGTTCAGCTCACAAGAATGACCTACAGCATAAGGAAACATGAATGAACTGATTCCCGAAAATGAGGCTGGACTCACAGGCAATGAAAGTCCACTGGGTGAGTGTGCATGTAGAGGAGCTGGAAGGCCACTGCGTGGAGGAGGATGCATCGGCCACTGCACTTGATCTGCCCACCATATAAGGATATGGAAGGAGCATGGACCCCCTGGGAGGGTGCCTGACAGTGGCAGTTACCTACCCATTGCCTGGCAATCGCCTAGGTGGGACACCTCCAGCAAACTTGTAACTGCCTTGGACTCTTGTCTTTTCTCCCTTCACCTGGCATGCACATTAGAGTTTATTCTTGCCAAATGCCTTTTCTTTGAACCAGCTTTCTCTAATATGGTCAAAGGACAACCACCTTCCAATCCTGCAACCACTTTCCCAGCAGGGGTTCCGGGGGGGGGGGGACCAATGCATTTGGGAAGAGGGGCAATCAACTAGCCATGAGGGAGGCAACCAACACTTGTGTGTATGCAAGGATAAGGGACAACCAACCTTGAGGTAGCCGGGCAACCTGGGGCAACCAACCTGGTTGGTGTGCAAACAACAAGGGACTGACTTTATGTTGGCTTGCATAAATAGTGGCACCAACGCTGATGCTCTGACCAGCTGCCCATGCAACCATCTGAACCCGATGTATAAGAGGAGTCCAAGATATAAGGTGACCAACCTTGGTTGGTGCACCTACAACCAGGGCTGCCAACTATGCTTAGTGCACACATCGTAGGCAATTTCTTACTTAGATGGGTGACCAATTGTGCATGTGCTAAGGTAGCTGCTTGGAGATCAACTCTCATTGATAGGATGCCCTCCTGGCCGGCGAAATGTATATTGTTGTCCTCTTCATGGAGTCTTGATCAAACTTATTGAGCCACCCCCTGAACTTGGGTGACCAACATGACCCTTTCACTTTGTGCAACCGGTATGCACATGTTGTACATGCAGCCATACTACTTATATCTGCTCTTGGGTGATCAACTCTTCGTTGGATAGAACACTTGGGCGATCAATTGTTCAATGGTGCATCATTTGTTTCATGGTGCATATGATGGTGGCTGGCCAACTCTCTTGATGTAGACAAACTAGCAGGAAACTGACTTTGCATGCTAGTCATGCCTGGGCAACCATCTCTACGCCCCTACACACATACCTTCACTCGCTCCTTTCCACCCATACCTTTCTTCTGCACACTTATCTTCATCCTACCATTATCTTACCTGATCTACACATCTCCACATCAAGTCTTTGCATTGCTTCGGTGCAAGTTTCTTCATACTTGCCATTATTGTGTTATAGAAAGTTAGATTCAAATCATAGAGACAATGAAGAAAGAGTATTGAAATGAACTGGGTGTTATAGAAAATGATGTAGCTATTCATATCCGTGACTCAAATGTAGCAAGGCTTCAATTTGGAAATGTTAACTAGAACCATCATTTTTCTAACCAAGTTTGCAAGTAGAGAAGCACCTTGAGGAAGCATTTGTACCACTCTGTAGGGACCTGACCACTTAGGTGCCAATTTGGTTGGCAAAGGTGGAATTTGATGGAATAGGACCAGAAACCCTTTTGTCAACTGCTTAGCTCTTGGATGTGTGTCGCTGACACTTTTGTGCTTCTCATCTCTGGCTATCTTCTTGAAGCTTTGACATGGATCTTCCACAAAAGCTCCATGTTGGGTGAACCTAAGTTGCAAGCCTTTTTCATCTATTTGGCCTACACTTATTAGGTTTTTAGTGATAGTGGGTACATAGAGAACCTTACTCAAAATGTTTGTCCTTCCATTGGAAACTTTGACATTACCAATCTTCTCCACATTGTGCTTTGTGTCATTCCCTGTTTGAACTTTATGTCTATGCTTTGGACTTTTCAAATAAGATAGAAGAGCAATGTTGCATGCAACATGATTTGAGCATCTTGAATCTATGTAGAACAAGACTGCATCTTTGGTAATGATGCAAAGTCTTAAGAAAAGGAGAAAACATTAAAAAGAACTCTTCCTTTTAGAGGATTAGAGAGCTATTTTTGGTTTCATTTAAGAACAGGGATACTTCCTAAAGATAAGCCAATAAACGAAATAGTCTGGATATCTATTTCATTGGTTAAATCCAAAAGTCAAGAATTTCTTTTAAAGATCATTCCAGTAAAGCAAGAGATTCCAAGACGAATCATTTGCTTAGTATTACTTGATTCCTTGGAAGGAATCTAAAGTTCTTGAAGGAAAAAATTTTCCCTAGATGTGGGAATGGAATCTTTCAAGTAAAGTTTTATAGCAAGTAGTTCCCAAGAATCCCCAAACCACCAGAAGTGGTACTTAACGTCCAATGGCTGAAATCACTCGGAGGTGTATCAATCTTGATGAGATTCTTCGTTTTAGAATTTGAAAAGCATTAGCATATGATTGGACTTAGGTGGGGAAAAAGATCACTAAAATCCCATGGGTAAGCAAACAAGCTTTAGACAGTTCAAGAGATCTTAATGATAAAGACTAAAGTCTTTATTATTGTTGCAAGGTCAACTAGAATTGGTCCAGCTTGGAAAATGTTTGTCCAAGAACTTGCAATTGGAACTAGTTTGATGTTTGCCCAAGTATTGGCAATCAAATTTCTTTTATGAATTTCTCACTCAAGTTCCATTTATCCAATGGAAAGTGAGTAAGTTGTTCCAAGTTTGAATAAAGTGAAAAAATTCCAAGAATGTAGTCTAACATTGTGTCGACAGTAATCAGGTCTATGGAAGATAAAACATAATGTTTGCCTATCCTTAAAGGGATTTTGGTACAATCCAAAAAGCATGAGTGGATGCTAAGACTTAAGCAGTAGAGAGATTCCTGTAAAGTCCTCGGGGTAGCTACTTAAATGCTTTTGTTAGAAAGGAATCTAAAGATAAGAAATGAAAAGCTCTTGTCACTATAAATTGGTCCAACATAACCAATCATACTTGAATTGGAAAAAAGTCAAGTACTTGGATTTATAATTGATTTTCATTTGAAAACCCGAGCAAAGAAGAATGGATATTCTATGAAGCGGTTTTCAAGTTTCCACGATAAATGCACAAGATCGTGAAACGATCATGTGAAGGAATCAAAACCTAAATTATCAAGTTAGAGGTAATACCTGAAACTTCAAAATTCTTTTTAAGAGTTGAAGTGAAAAGGTACTCTATCAAGATATGTTTAGGCTTTAGGATAAGTATCATTCACACATCAATGTGAATATAAAATAGGGTGGTATGACACTGTACACACCAGATTTTATACTTCGATTGATGTAGGAAAGATGGTATTGGACATCGGACCGTGGGATGATAATTATCTTTTAGTCCTAGAATAAATCTTCTAATCCTCAAGGCAATTAAAAGCTTCAAACCAGAATTTTGAATTCAAAGAGGATAAAGGTATGATCTAAAGATATTTCAAGATCAAGTTCGTACGAAGATACGAAGTAAAAATAACTTCCAAGATCTTCTTTTTCAAATAAAGAAAAGACTTGTTCTTATTTGAATCATGAAACACTTCAAGATAAAGTGTTGGCGATTCGGAAATAATTCATAAATTTCTGAAGAAATCGGACTTTGACTTTGAGTTGATCTTTTAAACCAAGGATTTGATTGACTAAGTCAAGGACCAAGTTCCTAGTGTAACTGGGTAACCTTTGACTCAAAGCAATGCACATAATTGCATTCCCAGTAAGAAGACATAAAGATTGAATATAGGCATGAACTTAGTCTCAAGTCAAGCATTATTTGAGTAAAAACTCATCAATAGAATGTTAGTGGGTCGACACACTGATGTTGGAAACCACACTAGTATCTTGTGGTTGGATGATGTTTTAGATTTACTCTATGAATCTTTTTGAGAATCGAGTCCCTTTCTCTTAAAGATAGATAGAATGCTTCAATATCTTGTTGAAACAGATCATTAAGAAGTTGAAGTCTTGAGTTAAAGTCTTGTGTCATCAAGTATTTGACACATAGTAAGTTTATATCTTAGAAGTTTGAATTAGTTATACAGAGTTTTAGTTATTTCCTTCTGCGTTCCAAATCTTTTGGAATTGACTCAGATATGGTATCTTATTCCTTTTGCAAAAGTCGAGGGTTAGCCGAGTGGAACTAGATAACTAAATTAAATATCGTAGATAGATGTTCTGTACAAGAACTTATTCAATCTTCAAAAGATGACAAGTCGAAGATTGACTTATTCATTTGAGTTTGCTTCCAGTTCTCGAGCATAACTCTAATGACTTTCTAGAGTCTAGTATACTCTAGAATAGAGAAGTTAGGAATTGTTCATCAGATTGACAATTCCCAAGAACTTTTACCTAAAGTCTTTGAGAAAAGTGTTCTAAGTTTGACAATTTTCATTTTGAATTTGACTTGTTCAAGATATAGTAAAGTTGAACCAAATTTAATGGAATTTCTCCTACAGTTTACATAGGAATTTCAAGCCCATGGGACAAACTAGTCCTCTAGGCGGATGAAAAAAAAAATCAAGTAACTGCTCGATGGAAGTAAATCATTGTACAAACATCCAAGTTAGATGTTTGGATCAAACAAACTTCAAGTTTTCCAAATCAAATTCAAGTGAATCAAGAGTTCTCAAAATCTTGATTGGGATAAGAGTCCCACCGTAGTTGCTAAGCCCTTGCACTAGTTATGCCCAGAAATGGACTAGTTATTGGAATCCATCCATTTCATATGTTTGTGCTTAGATAGCACATCGAGAAACAGTGAAGTGGTTGGGAATGTTTTTCGATCCACCCTTATCATTCATTCACTACTTTGTACTTTGACAAGTTCATCAAATTACAAAGCAAGATGGTGCTTCGAATCACTTGGGTAGGGATCCCACCACAGAGATGAGTCATGTTCTTCTAGTTTTAGAACATGACCATGCTTTTCCGGTTTAAGAACATGAGGCTCGGGGTCATCTATGGTTACTATATATAGCTTTATTTTCAAGGACGAAGATCTTTTCTGAGGGGGGGAAAGAATGTAATAAAGTAAGTCTATGATCTAAGGGTCTGGCCGGTTCACACAGATCTGAAAACGGACATCATTTGGTCACTCATGTGTATGGCCAAATACACATGCACTTGTGGACTCTAGTTACATTTGTGGTCTTCGTTGATTCGAGCAGCTATATATACGGAAGGGTCATCTCTCTAGCACTTGGTGGTCGTAATTTGTCAATCTCTTGCATTTCAATGTAAGGAATTGAACTCACAATCTCTTGGTTAGGGAGGAGGGTCATCTCTCTAGCATATGGTGGTCATAATTTGTCAGTCTCTTGCATTTCAATGTAAGGAATTGAACTCACAACCTCTTGGTTAGGAATGTGATGGGCTTCCCCAAAAGCCATGGTTGAGGATTCCTTCCTAATCCTCTCTCTTAGGGTGTAGTTCAACCATCTCCTATTTGTCAAGGGTGTGGTTCAACCATCTCCTACCTATCACTTCATTACATTCTTCCCCCCTTAGCTGATCATTGTCCTCAATGGTCTACTCATTATCCCTCTAGCCTCGGTGATCCATTCTTGAACTCCCTTGGTACCCTTGAATTGATGTCCTCAACCTCGCATAGTTTCTTGAACCTTGTTCGCAACCTTAGTGTCTTGAACCTTGTTCTCAACCTTAGTATCTTGAACCTTGTTCTCACCCATGTTCAGTATCTTGAACACTCAATCAAGTGCTACCCAAGATTTTCCAAAGACTTCACACTTCTAAGCTAGCTCAATAGATTTGAAAAGTTCATTCCGAGAGC
Source organism: Ceratopteris richardii (assembly GCA_020310875.1). NCBI lineage: Eukaryota > Viridiplantae > Streptophyta > Polypodiopsida > Polypodiales > Pteridaceae > Ceratopteris > Ceratopteris richardii. The sequence continues at coordinate 125,368,848 of CM035421.1, forward strand.
TTTCCAACGGTATCTTACACGCCTCAATCCGACCTACGGATTGAGAGACACACCCCAATCTCTCTTGGATAGAGTTTTCAAAGTGCCGCCTTCCCAATTCCTACCCTTTCACATGACAGAGTGCCCAAGCGCCTTTTTTAGAGGCCATTGGGTGAATCCACCTTTCCCAAGCTTACTTCTTAGGCTTTGATACCAATGTAAGGAATTGAACTCACAACCTCTTGGTTAGGAATGTGATGGGCAGTTGCCGCAAAAGCTATGGTTGCGGATTACTTCCTAATCCTCTCTCTTAGGGTGTAGTTCAACCACCTCCTAAATGTCAAGAGTGTGGTTCAACCATCTCCTACTCATCACTTTATTACAACAAGCATGTGTGTGTATGCTTGTATGTATGTATGTATGTATGTATGTATGTATGTATGTATGTATGTATGTATGTATGTATGTATGTGTGTATGTATCTATGTATGTATGAATTTATATATGTTATGACAAAAAGGATGTAAGAAGATATTCTATTTTGAAGAGCATCACATCTCATAAATCTCAAAGATATGTTAAAGTTTGAAGGGTAAGGATGCACACGAAACAACATGAGGAAGAAAAAAGCTAGGAGTACAAGAGATGATGAAATTATGTGTGTGCAATGTAACAATATACGTAGCTTTTTAGAGTTTCTGGCGTTATGGAAAAGGAGCTAGTGTTGTCTACTATTTTTTTGAAAGTTTTTGTAAAATTTTTGGACAAAGTCATATACCGTCAAAAATGTTTTCACTTATTTGTCAGACTTTGTCTAGATGTTAGAAGTCTGAAACCATCAGAAACAACTATGCATTCATGTATGTATGTATGTATATGTATATATATATGTATATGTATATGCATATGTATATTTATATGTATATGAAAATGAAAATGAATATGAATGAGTATTCATGTGTGTGTGTATGTATGTATGTATGTATGTATGTATGCGTGTGTGTGTGTGTATATATATTGCTGTCTCACAGATGAGCAGGTTTATGCATTGCTCAGGTGTCATACATTGGGAGGCGGTTAAGCGCATCTTTCGCTACTTGAGTGGTACCCGGCTACTTGGGTTGTTTTATCCCAAGGGGAGATCATTGCCTCGAGATTTGCATGCTTTTTCTGACTCTGACTGGGTTGGTTGCTATGACACTCGTGTGTCCACTAGTGGTTTTTGCTTCATGCTTGGTAGCTCATGTATATCTTGGTTGAGCAAGAAGAAGCCTACTATGGCCACTTCCAGTTGCGAGGCTGAGTATAGGGAAGCTTTCACAGCGACTTTTGAGTCTGTATGGCTCATACGCCTTATGGCTGATTTGGGTGTTGGTTAGTCTTCTGCCACCACCATCTTCACTGACAATTAGAGCGCATTGGAAGTTGCAAGGAACCCTGTCTTCCATGCTCGCACTTAGGACATTGAGGTGCATTATCATTATGTCAGTGAGAGGTTCTTTGCTAAGGAGATCAGCTTGGCATATGTGCCTATGGAGGAGAACATTGCATACCTTTTCACGAAGGCTCTGCCTAGGGAGAATTTTGAAGCTTTCCGCAAAGCTTTGGGCTTACTTCCTTTTGTGGAGTGATTTCCACATAGCTTTGCACTTCCTTATACATGAGTGCAAGCTCCTTTTTCAGCGCATCACTCCCAAGGGGGATTTGTTGATATATTTAGGTAGTGATGTGTGTGAACACTCTAGGACCGCCGGGGCACTTTTTTCCCTCTTTAGGAGGTTTTTTCCCCTGGGCTTGTATATACGCCTATTGCCCTAACGGGCTACTTATCTTTGTACATTCTAGTGGTAAAACATTCAGTATTATGTGTTGTTCTCCAACCTTCTTCTTCTTCCTTGTGCTGTTCGCGTGCTTCCACAGACATCTAACTCCAACAATGTGGATGTAGATGTAGATATTACAGATGTATACGTACATGTATATGTATATCTATATATGTATATGTATACACTCTTGCATTCCGACGCGTCCGGAAAGATTTGCCGGACTTGAGGATTCCTATTCGGATGGCGGCGTCTGAAACCCTTTTCGGACGTGACTACTGCAGAGATCGGAGGCTGGGGCAAAAAAATCCGATTTCGGGTTATTCTTGGCGGTCGAACAAGAGCACAAGAGAAGTGGAGAGAGAGAGAGAGAGAGAGAGAGAGAGAGAGAGAGAGAGAGAGAGAGAGAGAGAGAGAGAGAGAGAGAGAGAGAGAGAGAGAGAGAGAGAGAGAGAGAGAGAGAGAGAGAGAGAGAGAGAGAGAGAGAGAGAGAGAGAGAGAGAGAGAGAGAGAGAGAGAGAGGCAATGTGCGAATTGAGAGGGAGAGAGCAGCTTGCCTACTCTACCTTGGTGAGTAGGGTTAAGATTGAAGCAGCCTTCACTGCCTAGGCTGAAGCTACCAAGCCTTAAGGCCTCAACACAAGGAGCTTCCCACAAAAAGGTAAGTGCCAAAACTTGTTCAATTTGTAAGGGGTGCCTTTTTCACATGTAAGCTGAAAGTTTGGGTGTTTCTTTTCCATATGTAGATGCCTTGAAGAGAAGGAGAAGAGTGGGAATATGTTGCAAAGGTCAAGCAACTACCTAAAGGTCAATGGGCTTGCAAATGCAAGTATTGTGGACACACATTTGATGGGGGGCCAAATCGAATTCGGGTCCATCTTTTAGGCCTCAAAGGCTTTGGTGTTGACAAGTGCTCATGTGCACAACTGATGTAAGGGATGCATGCAGAAAATTACATGCCAAAGTGAGTGGAGAAAGTAGTAGTGTGCCTTCTACTGATGAGCATGACATGTTTGTTTCAATGACGGGAGAGTGTAATGTAGAACAAAATGTGGCATCTCATGCATCACGTTGTCAATATGAGGAGAATGAGTTTCAGGAGAGTATGCAACATGGATCAGCCCCTAAAAGAAAAAGAGAAGGCAAAGGGGTATTGCATAGAGCATGGGAGTCTCAAGCAAGAGATGAAGCTATGAAAGCATTATGTAGATTCTTTTATGCGGAGGACATCCCCTTTTGGAAAGTGAGGAGTCCATATTTTTTGGAGATGGTTCATGCAATTGGAAGGGTAGGTCCTTCTTTCAAAGCTCCTTCGTATGATCATTTGTGCACAAAGCAACTACATGTCGAGGTTAGATCCATTGAAAATGAACTTGCAAGATTATGGGAAAAATGAAAAGTTTATGGATGTACCATTGTATGTGATGGTTGGTCTGACACTAGAAATAGACCAATCATCAATGTCATGGTTTGTTGCATTTATGGTGCAATGTTCTTGAAATTAGTAGATACCTCTTGTGAGTACAAATCAGGAGAATACATATTCAGCATATTGAAAGATGCTATATTAGATGTGGGTCGTGAAAATGTTGTGCAAGTGTGCATGGATAATGCCACAAATTGCATAAAAGCCGGTGGTTTGGTGGAGGCTGAATGGCCTCATATATTTTTTACTCGTTGCACATGCCATTGTCTTGATTTGCTTTTTGAAGACATTGGAAACATTGCATGGATAAAGTCAGTGTTGGAAGATGCACAAAAAGTTGTTGTGTTTGTGACTTCTAATCCTACTATCCTTGCTTTATTTCGAAAATTCAGCAGCAAGGAACTGGGAAAGCGAGCACCTACACGCTTTGCATATATGTTTATCATGCTCTCTAATATGCTTGATGAGAGGGTGTATAATGGTTTGCGGTCATTAATGGTAAGTCCAGAATACATTAGGAAAAGAGTGGCTCGTACTCAAAAAGCAAAATATGTGTCCAATGTTATTTTAAGTGCTTTCTTTTGGAGGAATGTGAAAGATATGATAGCAATTTGTGCTCCAGTATTGAAACTCTTGTGTTTGGCAAATAGAGAAGGTGCCACCATGGGCCGCATTTATGACCTCACAGATAGAATGGTGGAAGAGGTATCAAAGTTGAATATAAGTATTCCTGAAAGGCTTGATGAGATAAAAGATTTATGCATAACTAGATGGAATATGATGCACTCTCCACTCCATGCTGCTGCATATGTACTTCATCCTATTTGGAGGAGAAATGCCCTGATAATGATGCAGAGGTTAATAATGGGTGGATAGATGTTCTAGAAAGGTATACAAAAGGGGATCTTAAGAAGCAAGGTGCTATTTTTGATGAGTTGGATATATATAAATCATGCTCAAATACATTTTCTCGTCCAATTACAATGGATCTCGATAGAATGCAACATCCCATTAAGTGGTGGGAAACATTTGGGGCAATCACGCCCAATTTGCAAAAGCTTGCCATACGTGTGCTCTCACAAGGAACATGTGCTTCTCCGTGTGAGAGAAATTGGAGTACATTTTCATTGATTCACACAAAAAGAAGAAACAGGATGCTTCCAAAAAATATGGAAAAATTGACTTACATACATACAAATCTAAGGCTTGCATCCAAAATTAAAGAAAGAGGATTTGTCAAAATGGAGGTTACATTGGATATGATGGAAAAAGAGAAAGATGATGATCGACTCTTGAAATTGCAAGACACCATTGAGGAACAAGGATCTTTAAGAGAAACAATGATGCCTTCCACTTCATGCATACATACAGAAGAGGGTTTTAGTATTGCAATAGAGAACCTTGCACATGATGATGATGATGATGATGATGATGATGATGATGATGATGATGATGATGATGATGATGATGAGGAGGAAGAGGAGGAGGAGGAGTATGTGGAGGAAGATGATGGCTGATCAAACATGATTATGTGCATATTTTTACATGACTTTGCACTCATATTCATAGACTTTTGATTTTCTGCGATATGTATACGAGTTTATTATCTATTTTCAGCTTCATACTCTTTTTGTTTATTGAAATTATGCTTACATGTCTTTGATTTATGGATCTAATCTCATTTAGACTATCTGCAATAATTTTCGTAAATTCTTTTGGAGGAAAAAAAAAAGTCACGTCCGATAATGTCCAAAACGTTTTTCCGGTCTCGATTCGGGCTTTCCAACCCGTCCGAGTCCGAAGTTCGATTCCCGTCTGAATCAACTATGTATGTATATGTATATGTATATGTATATGTATATGTATACATATATATGTACATGTATATGTATATGTGTATATGTATATGTATATGTATATGTATATGTATATGTATACGTATACGTATACGTATACGTATACGTATACGTATACGTTAGACACGCACACACACATTCACATACACACACATACACAAACACACACATGCATATACACATTTACATATACATATAGTCTATAGACACACACACACACACATACACACACGCACACGCAAAGAGGGGGGGAGAGAGAGAGAGAGAGAGAGAGAGAGAGAGAGAGAGAGAGAGAGAGAGAGAGAGAGAGAGAGAGAGAGAGAGAGAGAGAGAGAGAGAGAGAGAGAGAGAGAGAGAGAGAGAGAGAGAGAGAGAGAGAGAAGAAGAAAGAAAGAAAGTCATATTAACGTCTTCTGGAGGCCAAACTTGGCCTATGAGACAAAAACCATGTACAAGTGTAGTAACCCTGTGTAGAAGATAAAATGAAATAAAAAGTATATCGCTACACAAAGCTTTATAGGGCTGGAAAAGGCTGGGGAGACGTGGCTCTGACTCTGCAGATAGTGGCCAGCTAATACATGGGGGGATCCAAAATGTGAGTAAAACGCCCTAGCTACTGATGATGGGTGGAGGTGGGTGTAGTATGTGGTACATCGGTGGTGGTCTGAGTGCCTTTTGAAGGAAGACAACCCAGGGGGTGGTGGTACGCCTATGCTCCATCATGTGGTCGTAGGCAATCCTGATGCGTGAGATATCCTCCTGATATAGTCGTGGTCGACGATATCCGCCCATGCGTGGTCGGCGCCGTGCTCTCTGTGCTGCTGCCTGGTGTAGCGTGAGCCCTATAGATGGACCTCTCTGATGTAGCTCAACTCGCTGAAAGAACTGCGTAATGGTCTGCTGGGTACTCACCCGTGGCTGATGTATGGGCTGTAGTGACCGCTCTCGCCTCTCTGACCCGGTCTGCTGAGAGAGAGAGAGAGAGAGAGAGAGAGAGAGAGAGAGAGAGAGAGAGAGAGAGAGAGAGAGAGAGAGAGAGAGAGAGAGAGAGAGAGAGAGAGAGAGAGAGAGAGAGAGAGAGAGAGAGAGAGAGAGAGAGAGAGAGAGAGAGAGAGAGAGAGAGAGAGAGAGAGAGAGAGAGAGAGAGAGAGAGAGATTGCAGGGGGCTTTTGGAGATCCTGGATTGTCATTACCAACTAGTGGGTTGGGTGAAGGTCCATTTGCTCAGGAGGATATCTTCACAGAGTCCAGAAACCCTCAGTCTACTTTTGTGAGCTGTAAACCTGAAGGAGGAGCAGATGTAACCTCTGGTCCAAATATTGAGACACATTCAATTTCTGCCCAAGCCAAGAAGTAAAGTCTGTTAAATAGCTCTGTTTGTCTCTTTCAGAAAAACATTTATATGACACATAACCCTTATTGTTATATCTGAATGCTTACAGGTTTCTGTAATGTGCTGATCATAAGAGACATTTTTTACGTAACATGAATGAAATTCATGCATAGTTGAATCAAATATTTGAAGTCGTGAAAGGATTGAATATAGACCTTCTTGGATGATCATTTTAGCAATGAACTTGTGTACCATGTGGGGATTTTCAGATTCTAATCTGTCAGATAGGATACAGGATGAGAAAGTTTGCAGATGAAATATCTTATTTGTACACTATGATTTCTGTGATCGGCATTGAACTTTGTTTTGGGAGGTGTGAGATATGGAAGCTTGCAGGGAATTTTCACTTTAATAGCATAGTGAGTTCCATTTTACCATAAGAAACTAGAAAGGGTTGAAGATTGACTAAAATTGAATAATCATTTTAGCAATGAACTTGTGTACTGAGTGGAAATTTTCAGATTCTAATCTGTCTGATTGTATACAGGATGAGAAAGTGTGCAGATAAATATCTTAACTTTATACTCTAATCTGTGTGATTGGTATTGCACTTGTTTCAGGGGGTGCGGGGTATGAAACCTTTCAGGGAATTTTCACTGTAATAGCAAAAATCGTGAGCCCTTTTTTTATCATAAGGGACTAGAAAGCGTTGAAGATTAACTGAGAGTGAATGATCATTTTAATGATAAACCTGTGTACCATGCACTTCCAAGGTGTTCATCTTTAGCTTCTATCTTCTCGATGGCTGCCTCATGATGTTTCAGGGCTCCAAAGCTAGTCACTCAGTCATTTCTGAGTTCTTCATCTATCTTGTCCAAGAAAAGTGTGATTTGAACCTGGCTGGGGGTGTGTAACCAGCCCTTGCAGGTTTCCTAGGAGGCAAAATTCTGGTTCAAAACTCAATCATTGAAGACTTGAATTGACTGTTCTGTAATTCCTGCAAGTATAGTAGTTGATTATGCATGAAGAGGAAAATGCTGTTAAAGAGGTAAGAGACTGGATTAATTTTTTAATTTTTTATTTTTTTCAAGAGTTGTATTTCTAAAGAAGCATGAATAAGTTGGAGTGTCCTAACTACTTAGTGCTACTTAATAGGTTAGAGGCATTGCAGGTGTGTCCATATTGGTAAATTCTCCAAAGTGCATTATAAAAGACTTTTCCAAGCATGTCCATACAAATGGATTCTCATAAAAGCATTCTGAGAGGCAGTTTGAGTGTGCCCACTATGTCATACATCGAAGTCTCTTAAATACATAGTAGTTTACTCTTACAAATACTTGCATACAAAGTTGAGTTAGTGCTAAGGACACATTGTAGCACTACATACTGCATTTCACATAGCTTGAGCCTTGAGTGCAGTGCAAATCTACTATCTACATAGTACATAGTACATAGCTTCAGACTTAAGTGCAAGCATTGAGCAAGACAAGCTAGAACATAGTACATAGCTTGAGACTTGAGTGCAGCATTGAGCAAGACAAGCCAATACATAATACATAGCTTGAGACTTGAGTGCAAACATTGAGCAAGACAAGCTAGTATATTTCATACATAAAATCCAATTAAACTATTTAAATAACACATATTTTCTTCTTAGAAAGGTGGTATGCTAGTTTGCACATATGTACACATGTGGGCACGTGTGTGCACATGCGCACATACACATTTTTTTCTTGTTGAAACAACATCTCGATTCTGTCATTTTCCTTTTTCCCCATAAAAAAAGATCCTTTCATTAGTTTGAAAAAACGCCCATAGGGTCACAATCCATGAAGCGAATACAAAGGGGAGAATCACCCCATAGAACCATCATAGGAACTACAACAAATCTAACTCCAACAAGAGGAAATGTGGGGGGGGAGGGGGGGGGAGCCAAGGAGGTGGCTCCAACTGATCATATAACCCTAAAGGGTAAAGGAGGGGCCTTTCTTCTAAAGTTGAAGAGAGGCAAGCCACCTCCAAGACATGCCATCAGAGTCACCCTGGAGTAGGTCCAGCTGCCCCCACAAGGTATGAATCAACTCCAACCAAAAGTCACGAATAGTCTCAGCCGGGGGAATCGTGTGTCGCTCGAAGATACGTTGACACCAACATCTTCAAATAAACCACATGGTAAAGCTGCTCATCAGCTCCGAGTAGGGGTCATCCACACCACTCCACAAAGGAGTGTGGAGATCCTGAGTGGTGTCAACCCTCCCATCCTATACCAATAGAACTGTAGTGTCTGCCTCATGCTCATAACAAAAGGCGGGGCCAGTAAGCGGACCCCAAGCAACTGCACCCCAAGTAATGATTTGAGGGCACACCTGCCAAGTAAGGAGCCGCAAAACCCACCACCATATCTACTGTACAAACTGACTATCCCAAAGGCAATGCCGTTGAGACTCCGAGTGAAAGCCACAATCCGTGTAGTCCGTAGGCCTTCCCCCATAGCTCAGCCAAGTGCCAACAACAATGCTCCTATGGGCCACCAACCACTGAAAGAGGATAACCCGCCTAGACTCATGAGCACCCCAAATCCAATGCCAGAAGCACAAGAGAAACTCCTCCATGAGCTCACCACTCCGCCAAGCCTGACCCGCAACCTGAGTGGCCGGATGGTGCGACTGAATGATCCGCCTCCCCAATTGAGCCAAGTATTGATAGAACGGAATAGTGAGGGCCTCCAGAAGGGAGAAGGGATCAAACCACTACCACTCCCCCGGGTCCAAGCTAAGGCAAGATGACGATCGAGCCTCCAAGGCCCGGACACTCCAACCGGAGAGGGCCCGAATGTCCGTCTGGTCAGGATCAATGTGCCGGTCACTGCCACGAGTGCGACCGCTCGAATCCATTGAAAGGTGCACTCCGCGATGATATGAGACTCTAGTGAGGAACTAATCAAAAGTCCATCCTCACCAATCTCAAAGAAGAGGATCCCATTCAAAGTAATGCCCCACGTAGCGATTAGGACCTCCGTCTGAGTGAAGGCACCCAACTAGGCTGCCTACTACGATGAGACATCATGAGTGCTCCAATCCCTCGGGATAGAAGCCTTAGCGTCCCTGATCATATGGGGAGCACTATGCATCCTCATACATCTGTTTTGTTGAAGCTCCTTGGTAGAGGCCCCAAAAGCTGACCCAATTGGCCACACAACGCCCAAGACCTATGGCAAACTCCCCCAGGAAACATGAGGGTGAGAGCCAACCATGAGCCCCCTTTCCGTGAGGATGAGGGGATTCCAAGTAATAGGCAGACCAAGCTTCTCCTCAATGAAGGAGGGCGGCCACTGAACAAGAGCAGACGAGTGCTGATCCCAAGACGAGAGCTTCTTCCAAGTCCACATAATACTGGAAGCAAAATGGTCTTCGCTCCGTCGTGAGAAACCCATATGCCTCATCTCAGCAAATATCCATATGATCTCAGGCAACCAAGTCCCACCATTAATAGAAGGCTGAGCCGCTGACAAAGAAAGTCCTTCCAAGGCTCAAGGCTAGGAAGTAATCCACGAACAACAAAATTGTCCAGCAGGGCTATGCTCTGATAAGCCGGATTAATGATCCCAAGGTCACCACGCTCGAAGGGAAGGATGATGACCGACTAGGCAACTTTAGTCCTAGTAGGGCTGCCATCTCTACCAGACCATAAAAAGTTCCATATTAGCCACTGAATCTAGCATACAGGAGCTCAAGAAGATCCAGCAAGAGGTGATATACCACATCTTAGCGAGGAGAACTTGGTTCGCCACCACAACCCTCCCAACCAAGGACAAACGGGCAGTGCTCCAATGCAAAAGCTTCCCCCTTAAGATCAGGAGGAGACGAGAGATCTCCTACTCGACCAAGAGATCAAGACCAATCTAGCACCCAAGGTATCTAACTTTCGTGCCACAGGAAATGCACAGAAAATGCTCACAAGGGTGCCATCGAGGAAGAGAATCTGAGCCAACCCAGACTCCATGGGACTTTTGCCAATTGATCTTGGCACCCAAAGCATCACATAATCTCTCCAAAGCAAGATGGAATATGGTCATATTGGGCTCCTTGCCCTGCACGTAGATGGCCATGTCATCAACAAACTCAAAATCCAAAGGCATCTCATCCCTAATCGGGAGCCGAATACCCTGAAGCTTGGTATCCTTCTCACGCAAGAATGTGCTAATGGCCTCCACAAAGAAGAGAAACAAAGTAGGGGCTAAAGGGAAGCCCTGTTGCACTGAGCACGAAATGTTGAACCTCTCCCCTCTCCCTCTTGCCACCAGAACTTGGTTGTGGGCCGAGCGGTATAAGGCGGAAACCCCCCCGATCCAACGATCGGGGAAACCCATACGAGTCAACTCAATTGTAGGCTTTCTCAAAATCCAACAGGAGCACAACAAGAGGCTCACCCTACATCCGGACAAGGGAGAGAGCTTCCTAGAAGGTGAAGATATTGTCAAGGATACAAAGACCCTTGATAAAACAAGTCTCGATAGGTGAATCAATGACTCAAGAAGCGGCTTCAATCTCAAACTCAGAGCCTTCGCAAGGATTTTGCAGGTTGAGTTGAGAAGCGTGATTGGACAAAACTGAGTGGCAATCTCGCACAACTCCCTGGCTCAAAAGCACAAGATCCATCGGTATGAAGAAGTTGCCTGACCCCACCTCGCGACCGACGGGTCTCAACCGCCGAGAAGAACTCTCCCGAAATACGATCACTGACCTGAGTCCAATGAGCGACCTCCCTAAGATGATAGAATGTGGAATGCCTATCCTCAACCTCCCTGAGCTCTTGTTGAGCATGGGCAAGCTGCGGGCCTTTCCACTCAGAGTCTGGGCGGTGCTCCAAGAGACACTGAAGGGAGACAATGCCTCTGTGCAGGCAACACTCATGGAGCCGAGATAACCGTTGACTACTCACCTCATGTAAAAAAATGTTGATCACTTGTAAGCCAGTTGCAAGGGAGTGAGCAAGGCATCCCTCAGCCAAAGACAGATGGGACCAAATCGCCTCAATTTGGTCGGTTAGGCTCCCATCAAACTTCACCTGCCCAGGAATCCGCACCACCATGGAGCGCCTCTGGTATGAGCAAAGAAAGTAACCACAAGGGCATGGTCAGAAGTAAGAGTCCGCCATAATGCAGGTCCGACCACCACGATCAGCCAATACATCACTGACATATATGCGATCAATCAAGGAGAGATTCATCCCTCCAATCCTCTTGTCGGAACGAGAAAATGGAGGTTCTCTCTCTCTCTCTCTCTCTCTGTGATAAAACCCTTAATGTGGCATAGATCACGCAATCTCAAGGTCAAGCATAGTTTTTCAGAAGCCGCAAGCTCAAAACCATGCACGGTGGTTTGGCTGGCCTCTGGTGATCCCCGGGTGCTTCAATCATGTTGAAGTCACCTGCAATGCACCAAGCATCAGCATATGAAATAGCATTAGTGGTCACCAAAAAGTGGCACTAGCACTCTCATGGTTTGGGGCATAGTTGTTTTTGATGGGTTTCTAACTTTTGACGTTTACCCGATGTCTAACGAGTAAGGAAAAATGTTTGTGACGGTTTCTGGCACTGCCAAATTTTTTAACAAAAAAATAAAAACAATAATGAAAAAGAGATAAGAATTAGCAATATCAAAACCATGGTATATATATGATGCATAGAATAACAAATATCGAAACCATTCTAATTTAATGTACGCTCTACGATGTATGTCATCGCATATGCATAATGACAAATCATAAATGTCATAGACTGAAAGTGAAGTGACAAGTTATGACTCATGAGAAACTATAGACTATAGACTATAGTGATGCACATGCAAACTTCCATCAATGATGATCAAATCTTAGAGAGAGCTCTTGGGAAATCTCGTAACCCTCTTTTCTCATGCATTTTTCTTCCTTCTACTAGCTCGATGGGCGTGGAGATGGTGAGGAATGAGTGTCCCAAGGGGGTACGCAGACATTGAGTGCCTTTTTCCATGCATCGATGGCTTCATACGTGCATGGTGAGCTCTGGTGTGAGATAAGAGCGTTTTTGCCGAACTTTCTGCTAAGTTTGTTTTCTCTCTGTTTTGCAGATCTCCCTACGTAAAGATGTAGAAGGTTGAATTCTGCTTATCACTATTATTATTGTTGTTTCTTCTTATGGTTACTATTATTATTATTGTTGTTGTTGTTGTTATCATTCTGAATGCAGCTTTCTGAAGGAGGGCCTGCCACAATTATCATTATTGTTGTTATTATTATTTTGAATGCAGCTTTTCTGAAGGAGGGCCTCCCACAAGCAAAAAGATGGAGTGTAATATGGATCTTCAACAGACTAAGAAGTCTCTATCCAGAAACAATGAGATGAGAAATACCACTTTAATTTCAAATAAATCATTGCCTTCAAAAATGGAAGGTAAATCATAATGTATACTGCAACAGTTGTGTTTGTTCTGAAATCCTGTTTCTTATCAACTATCTCGACTTGGACATGGCAGATAAGGAGCTCGATTTATTGTATGATCCCGTACTTGACTGTTATTATGATCCCAAGACTAATAGGTACTACGAATTAAAATAGTGTTGCCAAATATCATCAACTGTGATGTGTTTTGAAAGCCGGATCAACGTACATGATCGTTTTTGTCGAGTTCATATATTAAGGTTTCATGTCTGAACAGTCCAAAATATGTAGCAAGAGAACAGTTGATTGATGTGATTAAGTGGATGTGCGATTCATGCCTTTAAATGCGCTGCAGTTCAGTTCTCTTCAATTTTTCTGCCAGAATTTTCCTCAATTGAGATATGTAAGGATTAACATTATTTTCAAGCGCTGCTAGGAGGGCTTGTGAAAGGTTAAACTCAAGGTACTGTTTTTGTAGTAGCGATTACGTTTTCTACCCCAAACAAAATTTATTGTTTTTTCAGTAAGGCTTACGGTAAAAAGATGAAATAATATAAGATACTAAGAATTCAGTTTTACGCAAGGTCAACGTGTGGAAAATAGAGTACTTCATATGACTCTCAGCAACATAATAAGGTAATTGCATTCTATAATCGAGTGTGCATAAGAGAAACCTTATCTTAGTGTGAGGCATCTTTGTAAGGCCGCTCGAAATCTTCTTTTTAACTCCTGTATTGATTACTTCTTTGTATAATGTTTGGAGGTTGAGGCACTTTCGACTGCGCGCAGAGAGAGAGAGAGAGAGAGAGAGAGAGAGAGAGAGAGAGAGAGAGAGAGAGACATGCGTTATATAAATTTTGGAGCTTGTAAAATTTACAATGTTTTTCCCCATCATGTAACCTTATAAAGCTCTAGAGGAGTTTTCCGGATGCTTTTTAAGCTTTAGTGGCTCAAATGGATGTATTACTCCTTCGAATGTAACATTATTTGCTGAATTATACACATTTACCCGAATTACTTTGAAATATTTTTTCAGTGACTCTCATGTAAGACAATGAAGGAGCTATTGTAAAGGGCGTTTGGTCTTTTATCACTTCATACTCTCTTGTAATTGAAGCAGTTTTTTTTATGGAGTTCATATAATTTTGCTTTCATTTATTATTTCTCTTCTTTGTGTTTCTATTGTGCATCTTTCTTGTTTTTAATGTTGGTAAGTGTTTTCTATAATGAAAAAATTTAACCATAACTTGGTTTACTATTGGATTAGATCTATGTACAAGGATTTGATATGATCCACGTGATCATCCTGAGAGAAATGTGAATTAGACTGATCTCTAAATCTATTGATTTCTCTCGACAAATCTATCTTCACTATGGCAATGAACTCTAATTTTCTAATGTCTTGATTGACTTATATAGCCATGAATTCGTAATTGGATCATGCCTAATACATTGTTATTCACTTACGTTATTGATTTCCCAACTTATTTCCAACTATGCTACATTAATTAGGATCCTCTGAAGTGAATATATGTACAACCATATCTAAGTCTTTTTATTCATAACCATCTTCATTCTTCTCGATCTTTGTGTGCAAAAAAACTTCTTGATTGACTTCATTAATCTTCATAAGCATCAATTTGTGATTGGTATGCACCAACAACTCCCCCTCAATCAATAATTGTGATTATGTTATTCTTATGTATTCCTTCCATCTCTTTGAATCTCTCTAACTTAGGTCCATCTAGACTCTTGGTTAGCATATCTGTTACTTCTTCTTTTGTTGGAGTATACATGACTTCAATCTCTTCATCAAGTACCTTTTCCCTCAAAAAAATGATATTGAATCTCAATGTGTTTAGTCCTGGCATGAAAAACAGGGCTAGCTTCCAAGTAAAGTGAACTCATGTTATTATCATGTATAATTGGAACAGCTTGCTCAACTCCAAGACTCTTCATCAAAGTCTTCATCCATATGAATTCTTTTTTTGACTCTGACATGATGCTAGCTTATCTCCAATGTAGCATAAGTAGTCGTGAGTAGATCTTCTATCATCTGTACTACCTGCCCAATCTGCATCGCTAAACACTTTAAGTCTAGTGTCAGAAGTGAAACCATAGTACAGACCTTCATAAAAATTTCCTTTAATATATCTTAGCACTCTTTGTGGTGCAATCCAATGAGCTTTCTTTGGACAATTCATAAATTGTGAAAAAACACCAACTGCATGTGAAAGATTTGTTTTTGTCAAGGTAGCATATATTAGAATACCTATCAAACTTTGGTACATCTTCATGTCTTTGAATTCTTCACCTCCATACCTTCTTATCTTATGATTTACCTCCAATGGGGTTGCTAAAGGTCTGCAATTTTCCATGTTGAACTTCAATAGAAGATTCTTCAAATACCTTTCTTGTGTAATATACACTCTATGTTGAGTGTAAATAATCTCCATGTCTAGAAAATAAGATAAGTTTTATAAGTCACTTATCTTAAATTCTTTTTCCATTTGCTTCTTGAGCTTTTTGATTCCTTGAGTATCTGCTCTTGTAAGTATAATGTCATCAACACACACACACACACACACACACACACACACACACACACACATATATATATATATATATATATATATATATATATATATATATATATATATATATATATATATACACACACACACACATACACACACACACACACACACACACATATATATATATATATATATATATATATATATATATATATATATATATATATATATATATATATATATATATATATATATATATATATGTGTGTGTGTGTGTGTGTGTGTGTGTGTGTGTCCATCCTCACTTGCTTTCGCTAGCAAGTTACTATCTGCCTTTGAAGCTTGATATCCAAGTTCATTCAATAACTTCACAAGTCTGTAGTACCAAGCCCTTGGGGCTTGCTTCAAACCATACAAGGCTCTTTTGAGGTTACACACACAATCTGGTCCATTTGGATCTTTGAAACAATCTAGTTGTTCCATGTATACTTCATTTGCAATATATCCATTTAAAAAAGCATTTTTTTACATCCAATTGTGATAACTTACATCCTTTGCAAGATGCAATAACTATCAATGTTATAATGATAGACATTTTAGCCACTCGATTATAAGTTTCATCATAGTCCACACCTTGTGTCTGAGCATATCCTTTAACCACTAATCTAGTTTTGTATCTAGAGGCCTTTCCATATGCAAATCTTTTTGTTTTACATCCAGTTACCTTTTGATTCCTTTGTCTAGGTACCAAGTCCCATGTATCATTCTCAAGTAGAGCATCATGATCTTTCTTCATGGATTTTTCCCAATTCTCTTTGCCTTTAGCTTCTACATATGTTGATGGATCTTCATATGTTTTCAATATGTATGTGCAATCTTTGGTTGTGATATAAGAAGTGTCATAGCTATACCTTATAGGTTGCTTTCTTTCTCTTGATGACCTTCTTATCTCTGCACTTCTTAAAGTTTTTGCCTCATTATGCTTTGAATCAAATCGTGGTCTATCTTCATCTCCAATTTGCACTTCATCTCTATATCTATCATCATCACTTTTATCTTCATATATCTGCATCTTTGATTTTACTTTCATTGTCTTCATGATTTCTTCAAAATCTGCATGAGTATTATTTGAACTTGTATACCATGTACCTTGTTCATCAAATGTCACATCTTTGGAAACAAGAATTTGTTTTGTGGATGGACTCCACAACCTGTAACCCATTTTTCTATCATCATACCCTATAAAGAAATACTTTTCAGCCTTGGTTTCTACCTTATGGAATTGATATTAGTGCAATAAAAGACTCTACGTGCTTTCAATCATCAATGAGAAATGATTGATACAAACATATTGATTTGCCCAAAGACTAGATCAAGAGACTTGCTATTTTTGAATGGTTCATGCAACTTCAAATGCTCAATACTGATGGCATGATTTCAATTAGATAAATTCCTCTTATAGGAAGGTCACATATATGGTTAAGTAGCTAATATGCACAAGCTTTGGATTTATCATCAATCATTGAGCTAACTACAAGCTTAACTTTGATTAGTGGTAATCATGACTTTTTAGGGATGTGCAGAGATAGACCCCGAGACCATAAAATCTTTTTTCTCACAATGTAATGAACGAAAGGCATTTTAGACATGAATTAGACATTATTAAAATTCCAATGAACCATTACTCATAAAGATTGGATCATTGTGGAGTGAGAACTAACCTTTGCGAGTTGACAAATCTTGGAGATAATGATATAGGAAAATGGAAGAAGATCAAGATGAAGATCAAAAAATTTTATATTGATCTAACCTTATGGTACAAGTGATTGTGAGTCCTTATATAGACTCTTTTATTCTTTCACTAATCCTTTCCAATGGATTTGAATTTGAATAACATGTAGGTGGAGTTTGTTTTGATTGAAATCACTTTTGCTACAATCTAGGAAAGGTGAGAATGAAGTTCGAAGACTTGATTTAGGTAGTTGATTGATTCACCAAACTCAAACACTCGTGGATTTTGGATTACCCCTTTAATCTTTTGATAGTAAAAAATTCTAAGGACTTATGAGATTTTACATGAATAAGGAATCTTCATCAAACACCATGGGTAACCATGAACTTTTACAAGAGTAATGATCCTTAAAGAATGTACTATCTCTGAAAGTCACTTTGATGATAAATTTAGATCTTGAGCAAGAACTTTTCAAGCATGATATAAGCTTGATTTCCTAATAGCTCTCCCTCAAGCTAAAGCATGCTTGAGTCTTCATTCTTTGATATTTTGAATATCTGCTATTGACTTGAACCTACAAAGCTTAACTCCATCAATAGCCTATCCTCATGTTTGTTACTTTCTTCTCCATTGGAACAAATGAAATATCAATTTCCTTTGCTATGAGCTTCTTTATGATGAAGTGATAATAAACCTCTATATGTTTGGTTCTTGCATGATAAACACGATTTGCTGCCAGGTGCATAGATTTATATTATCTCCAAATATATGAGGTTTGGAACTCACAAGTCCCAAATATGCATACAATTCTTTTAGCCATATAGCTTCTTGATTTGCTCTGGTTTCAGTTGAAGATAGTGCAACAATATGTTGCTTCTTGGAATTGCATGACACAAGTTTAGAACCTGCAAATGCTAAGAATAGTGAATTATTTCTCCTATCATACTTAGATCCTGCCCAATTTGCATCTGAGTATAGCTTGAGATCCATATCAAATGAATAAGGATAGAATATGCCTTCATTGACTGTGCCTTTGAGATAGTTGAGTACTCTCTTCGCTGCATTCGTACGTGGTTTTCTTAGAGAGTGCCTGAATTGACTTAGTACTCCTACACTATATGAGATATATGCTCTTGTATGTGTAGCATAGATGAAGCTACCTACCAAAATTTGGTACTCTTTTATGTCTTCAATGTGCTTACCTTCATAAACACTAAGTTTATGATTCATTTCCAAAGGTGTACCTATAGGTTTAGCATTATCCATCTTGAATTTTAGGACTTCATCCTGAATGTATCTCCTTTGAGTCAAATACGTCCCTTGATCTGTATATATGACCTGCATACCTAAGAAAAGTGTGAGCTCTCCTAGATCGCTAATCTTGAACTCCTCTTGCATATGTCTTTTGATCCTTTCTATTCCATTGAAGTCATCACCTACCACAATTATTTCATCTATATATACACATAAATAGATAACTTTATCACGAACTTTTTGATGAACAAAACAAGGGTTTGCATTGTTTGACTTGAAACCTTGATCTTGTAGATAGGTTACTTATCTCAAATTCCAAGATCTATGATCTATTTTTAATCCATACAATGGTTTTTTGAGCGTGCATGCGTAAGTAGGATAATTAGGGTTTTCAAACCTTCCACCCATTAAGAAAAGCATTCTTCACATCAAGTTGAAGTAGCTTCCAATTTCTTGTAGCTGCTCCACTAAGCAAGGTACTGATGGTCGTCATCTTGGCAACTCGTGAGAAAGTATCTTCATAGTCTGTTCCCTGAGTTTCATCACATCCTTTAGCAACCAATCTAGCTTTGTACCTACAAATTGATCCATCTAAATTCCTTTTCAATTTATAGAACCATCTGTAACCTATTACCTTCTTATTGATGTGCATTTGAACTAACTTCCATGTGTCCATTTCCTTTAAGGCTTGTATCGCCTCTTTCATGGCTTTCTCCTAGTCAGAGTTTCCTTTAGCTTCTTAATTTGGTGAAGGTTCCTTTGAAATGGAGTCTTTGGCCAATTAGATAATGTATTTGATTACAAAGGTAGAGTCATAACCATACCTTTCAAGTTGCTTTCTCTCCCTTGTTGACCTTCTAGGAGTGTGTTTGAAGCATTCTCCACACCCTTGCATCTTGTCCTTTCCTCTTGATTTCAAGAGCTTGTAGTCTATTTCCTTCTCATCTTGACCCTGCATCTTTATATCATGGTTGCTACCTAATGGATGAAAATATGAATCAAGATTGTAGGATAAGTTTACCTTTTGTTTGTCCTCATCATACCATGATCTATGTTCTTCAAATACAACATCCTTGCTTGTGGTAAATTCCTTTGTGGATGGATTATAGAATTTGTATCCCATTTGAGTTGAATCGTAGCCAATGAACACAATCTTGGTTCCCCTTTCGTATAATTTTCCTCTACTTTGTAAAGGTACGCACACACACACATACACATATATATAATGAGAAAAATTGCAATGACCTAGAATTGCTTTTCTACCATTCCAAGCTTCATAAGGGGTCATACCTTGAAGAGATTTGGATGGAGTTCTATTCACAAGATACACATCTGTAGATATTTCTTCGACCTATAAATAATATGGTAGCTTCATTTGTTAAGCATAGTCCTTGCTAATCCAACTAGATTTTTGTTCCTCCTCTCTGCAATACCATTTAGTTGAGGAGAGTAACTTGTAGTTACTTCCCTTTTGATGCCTTTATCTTGTAAGTACTCATCAAAATCTTTGGGAAGTATTCTCTTCCTCCATCAGATCTGAGTTTCTTCAATGATCTTCGTGTATGATTTTCCACATGTGCTAGGTACTTCTTGAAGCATTCAAACACTTCACTCTTATTCTTGATAAAGTGCATAATTGTCCATCTATTGTGATCATCAACAAAAGATACATAATACCTTGAGGTTGCTAGTGAAGGTTCTTGACATGATCGCCACACATTAGTGTGTAACAAGTCCAAGAGATTTTTGTAGATGTAGCCTTTGTGGTTGAAAGGTTGTCTGTGTTTTGTCCCAATTTGACAAGCATCACATATGTTGATCATGTGTTGCTTTGATATATTTGGTAGCCCTAAAACACTTTGATTCTTGCATATATCTTTGAAGGTTCTTTCATTCACATGAGCGAGTCTCTTATGCCACACATCAATCTCAGTTAGGGTTTGTGACCCAAAGTTGAATAGAGATATATTCATGGTTTCTCCTACTTCAAAAGTAAAGATTCTACCATGCTTCTCACCTCTAGCTATCTTCTTGAAGTGTTGACATGGATCTTCCACAAAAACCCAATGTTAGGTGAACCTAACTTGCAAAACCTTTTTGAACTATTGGACCTACACTTATTAGGTTTTTAGTGATAATGGATACATAGAGAACCTTACTTTATCATGCATTAGGAGCTTTGACACTACTAATCTTCTCCACATTGTGCTTGGTATCATTCCTTGTTTGTACTTCATGCTTATGTTTGGGACTCTCCAAGTTAGATAGAAGAGCAACATTGCTTGAAACATGGTTTGAACAAACACAATCTATGTAGAATAGATGTTCATCTTCTTTAACTTCTTTGTGACTCAAATTCAGTAAGAGTAATGAATATTCATGTGATTGATCCTCTGAGTAGTTATTGAAATCCATTATGTTGTAGTTCCTATTATTATTGTTGTAATTCTTTTCGCCTCTTCCTTTAGTGTTGCCAAATCCACCTCTGCCACCTCCTTTCTAAGTCCGTTCATTGAACCATCAATTTTGAGTGGTGTGGTTGGTCTTGTTACTGATGGTACAAGGTTGGTTTTGTTGTCCTTTTGATTTGACATGCTTTTCTCCTTTCTTCTTCCCTTTCCACTTACTCTTGCCTGCATAGTTGGCTTGGGAAATTTCCTCACCATCATCTTCCTTCTTCTTTCCTTTTTGTTTCTTGTCTGCATAAAGGTCACTTGTTGAGCTACCTTGATAAGAGTTACCTTTTTTGATATTGTTGTTGGCATCTTGATTGAAGATTTGTCCAAGGATTATGTTGAAATTAGGAGTATGGCATCCATGATCCACGATGAGATCATAGGCAGTTGTGGAGGACTTCCATTGTTTGTCATTTTGATTCCATTCATAATTTACCTCATGATGGCCTCTTCTTTAACCAGATCTCTAATTGAAGCTAATTGTTCTACAAACCTCCTTGACTTTAGTGACAAATTTTGTGATATTTTTCTTTGGTGTTTTGTTCATTTGGTTAAAGTCATTCCATAAGTGGTTCTTGCTACCTTTGGTGCTAGCAAAGAAGAAGGTCTCAAGTGCATCCCAAATATCTTGAGATGTTTTTCATCCTTTAATATGTGGTAATGAGAAATCAAAGATAGAAATTAATATATATGACCTAGCTTGATCATCTCTTGCACACCTAAGTGTGAGCTTCTTAGTCTGATCTTGTGTAGGTCCTCTTTTGGATATTGGAGTAGGCATAACTTCATCATCTACTACAATTCAATAGAGATTTCTACCTTGCAAGTAAGATTCCATTCTGATTTTTTAATCAACATAGTTGTTCCTATCAAGCTTCTCAATCATTAGGGAAAGCCATCACCCATATTGACATTGCTCTAATACCACTATGAATACTAGGAGTAGCTTGATGTAGTAGAAATATGTGATCCAAATGTTGAAGTTTGGTCCAGCTAACCAGCACATACCAGACCAGCCCTTTTGCTCTTGGAGAGTTAAATAAACCTTATGGACGTGAGATTAGCGGAATAAAATACCCTATGTGCCTTGGATCATCAATGTGAATGTTACCCAGATCTTGCAAATGCACATACACAAAGATAATACAGAAACAAAATCCCACAAATGTATAAACAAAATAGAAAGAGACAAGAGACTGAACACAAGATTGGGTACAATCTCCCACCACATACTCTGATGGACGAGTCTATCAGAGCATGTGTATTTATAGGTATTTTTCAGTACGACTTAAATAGAAGATACATGAGGGTGGCACTTTGAAGAGCGTGTGTTTACAAAAATATGCTTTATTTATAAAATCGTCACTTTCTAAGCAATCTACTATTTTTACAAAAACATCTAAAATACTATTTTTTAACTATCTTCAAAAATATCTAACATTCATAACCTCATGAGTCTTCACTTGCTAAATCAAAACACAAATCACATTAAAAACCTCAAGACATTAAAATCCATTAAATATTCAATTATTCTATAAAGTATAACATGCCTCCCAGTTGAAGAGAAACTAACCTGAGTTGATAAGAATAAAATATACATGGATGGTCAGTCACATGTCCCATCATTGAACAATCATAAGCATGTTTCATGTAAAAACACATGCATGGAAATGAAAAATTGGAACTTAATGTGTATGTGAATGATAAGCAAAAATCAAGTGATCATATTGTGGAGTTAATGATGTCTTACAAATCCATTGAGATTCTTCAAGTGTGTGATTTTTATATTCAACTAAATATCTATTATATTGCTCACCAGTGTGTGTAGTAGTAACACCATAATCAAGTAATTTCTCTGGAACTAAAATTTTTGCATCCTCTTCAAGTAACGGAGGATCATCTAAAATAGGAGTGAGTGGTAATTTTTTCCTTTCAATTATTTCAATAAATAATATGAAAAGTATTATGTATATTCCAATGAGAAGGTATGTCTAATCTAAAAGCATTCTCATTAATTTTTTAAATAATACGGAAAGGTCCATAATAACATAGTGCAAGTTTAACCTTAGTATGTTGTGAAATATTTTTAAACATCTTTTAATTATTTGTAACCATAAAAAATCATTTTCATTGAACTGTTTAGCTACTTGTTTCTTATTAACATTATGCATTTAACATTCTTGACTTTTTTTAATGTGATCACGAACCTCATTAAGTGTAGAAATATGAACTTGTGCAAATGAATCAACCATAGGTATATCAATTTGAGTGATAGACATGGGAGTGGGAAGCATTTTACCATACACAATCAGCCATAAAACAATCCTTATAAGAAGCCATAAATGACTTATGTGCATTAGGAAGTGTATGTGTGTAATCAACTATGTTATTGACAAAGACAATACATGAGTTGTAGCCTTTTCTAAATGCATGTTTTACTTGAGTATGACTAATTAATGGAAATGGTTGAAAGTCATGCATTGTAGACAAAGAAA
>CM035421.1:125399656-125404656 GCA_020310875.1 Ceratopteris richardii
TCGCCTCTAAATAATGCCAACGCACATCGCAGTACTCATGATTTTCCTCATAGAATGAGGCTGCTTGCCTCTAATGATGTTAAGTTGGCAACCCACGTTGTCGACGGTCATACAGTAGTACTCACGGGCTCCTTGTGTGCAATAGGTGACAATATTAGCTACTGCCTCTAATGATGCCAGCCCACGTTGTCGTACTCATGATTTCTTTTACAAATGAGATTACAAAAAAGATCCCTTCCCCATACAAAGGCATAAAGCTTGGTTGCACTTGGTTTCGTCAAAAACAAAGGTTAGAATATGAAGAAAGGGGAAGGGACTCATGTTTCTCTTAGTTGTCATGCTCAACATGGAAAAGAAGCTCTCTAGGAAGGATTGAGCTAGGCTCCTCGCAAAATGAATGGCACCCCTAGTCGACTATTATCCAACTGTACTGGTTGGTTGCTGCCAAAATCAATGGCATTCGTAACATGCCATATCTTTGAGAGATCTTATTCTCTTCTTTTGACAGAACAGGAAAGTAGTATTAAAAATGGCCAAAAAAGAAGTCACATAGGAGTGTAACCACTCCCATAGGAGTGCTACTAGTGAGTATTGTTCAGGAACATACACATGTTGTTGCTCCGGTTAGAACTGGATGAAGAAGGATGCTCAAGCTAGGAGCATCATTTACATGGCTGTAAATGATTATCTTCTACCTTATATTAGAATATTAGAGAGTGCAACAGATGTGTGGAATGCTTTGGAAGAGTATTTTTAAAATAAATCTAAGTCAAGGAAGTCCTCATTATGGGCTGAGTTCACAACCTTCAAGAAGAAAAGCTCACAATCAATTTCTAATTATGTGGCAAGAATGAAGGATATTGCAGATAGCTTGGGGGATGTAGATGAAGATATTGAAGAAGATAAGTTGGTAAGACAAATACTTAGAGTTCTGAGAGGAGATGAGAAAAGGAAGCCTTTCATATTGTCCATAGAATTGTCATTAGGTCATTTTACTCCTGCTCTTAATCATTTGCTAGGACACATGCTAACTTTAGAACTCATCAGAGTACTCCAATTATTTTTGGAGACAACATAAGTTCATTATATTTGGCAGCTAATCCTGTTTTTCATGATAATACTAAACACATAGAGATTCAGTATCATTTCTAGAGAGAAAAGATACTTGACAAAGAGACTGAAGTATTGTATACACCAACAAAAGAGCAAGTTGCAGATATGTTGACAAAAAGCTTAGATGGACCTAAGCTATAGAAGTTCAAAGAGATGGCAGGGATAAAGAAGAATGGCATAATCACAATAAGTGACTGAGGGGGAGTTGTTGGAGCAAAGCAATCACTAATTGGTTATTATGACGAACTTGAAGCAAGTTAGAAAACAAAATGAAGCAAAAGACATCATTAAAGAAAGTGAAGAGATCTCAGAAATGTAGCTTGTATACATATGTACATTACAGATGAAAATTCTTGTACTATGAGTATAGATGATCATTAGAATGATAAGGAGTGATGTAATAGACATGGGATGAGTCTAGAATCATATGTATATAAGTCAATAATGTAAAGGAATAGGAGAGAGAGTCCTTAGAAGCCAAGTATCCATGAGATAGATGTGTAGAGAGTCATCTTTCTGAGATAGTGTCAAGTCTCTCTCTGATTTCTCTCGGCATGATCATGTGGATCAGGAAATCTTTTGTACACATATAATCTAGAAGCTAATCAAGCTATGTTCAAAGTTTCATGGTCTAATTCCTTTCAGGTTGTGTGTATGATCAATAGGAACATGTATATGTAAAGATTGTAGATAGAACTCTCAGAGTCGTGCACATTTTTGTGTCAATGTTTTGCTTGGATCTCAGTGCACAGTGTAAAGTTTTTGATGAATGAGCATTAAAAATCTAAGTTGAAGGTAATGAAGCTATTTCTAAAAGCATTTAGCAAAACCAGACTTGTGCTGTGAGAAATCAACCTTAGAAGTCGACTATGTCAAAGTCGCTTGTTCAGGAGAACATTTTCTGACATACCTTTGATCTTAATGATCAAATCAGAGTTTTAATGATTCCTTTGAAGGTCTAATGGATGGTATGATTGTGCAAAGGTAGCATGGAGATATTTGTATCATTAGATTAAAGAAATTTGAAGTTATGTGCAAGTAATGAAGTTAAATTCTGAAGCAGACTTCTTGAAGAAGAAGAAACTTCACTCAGAGAAGTGATAGTGAATGTTTTGGTAAATCAAGGTAATATTTGTGTAAAGTTTGGTCTATGATTGATATAGAGGTGTTCTTAAATAAGTATAGATGAAGCCTTTGGAGATTAAGAGGTCTCCAACATGACTAATAGCCTAAAAGTTAGCATGGGTGCGTGAGAGAAGAAAGATACCATGATAATGCAATTCAAGAGCGATATAAAAGGACTATCATGAAGAGAGGATAATCCTATCAATATCAAGCGTTATTTCAAACTCAATATGATATGGAGTCTAACCTAGTGAATGATTATACGGTATCTAAATTTGTCGACCTTGTGGCATCCTTGAATAGAAGCAAAAGAAATTAACTTCTTTTGCCGTTGGAAGATAAGGGCACCTCCAACAACCAAAAGCGTCAATGCTTAACATTGCCGCAAAAGTTCACGAGCATTGAAAAACTCTCAAAAAAACTCCACAACTTCAAATAAAAAAAATAAAAATATTATTTCAGCTTTTCTCAAGGAAGCGGGGTTGGTCTACCTCTCTCTTTTCAAGAAGAGAATAAGAAGAGAAAAAAAAACTTATTTCAGCTTTTCTCAATAGAGCTTGGGATATCAAATGGACCCCCAAGTAGTGGAAGTACAGGTTCCAATGTATTTGGGCATTTCCTCCTTCTATCAAACAATCCTGTTTGCAGTGGCTCATTATACACACAGGTGTCTGGATAGGGAGCCGAGCTAGAAAAGTTAGTATTAACAATGGCCAATTCTGTTTCTCTGGTAAACTTTAAGATATCCCTCATCTTTTCATCAATTGCCCCATTGTTTAAGAATATTGTCACCAGATCAACCTTTACTATTCAGTTAATGGCTTGCCAACATTAGACTATAGGGAAAACGTATTGGGTGCCCGCTACAAGCTCGATATCCCACTATTGCAGCTGCTCAGAAACCACATACTCTCGTACATATGGAAGAATAGAAATCAGCGAGTGTTTTGAGAAACCCCAAAATATTTTTTGTACTGTTGTAAGCTGGCTATTACGAAGATTATCCATTTATGTAATGCATCAGTTAGTGATGCCCTAGACACAACCTTTAGCACTCATACTGTGATGAAAAATAACTAGTACATAAAATGGAAAACCTTACTTTTGTCCATGTATTCTAACCGGAGGAGCAACATGTGTATGTTACTGAATAATACTCACTAGTAGCACTCCTATGGGAGTGGTTACACTCCTATATGACTTCTTTTTTGGCCACTTTTAATATTACTTTCTGTTCTGTCAAAAGAAGAGAATAAGATCTCTCAAAGATATGGCATGTTACGAATGCCATTGATTTTGGCAGCAACCAACCAGTACAGTTGGATAATAGGAGACTAGGGGTGCCATTCATTTTGCGAGGAGCCCAGCTCAATCCTTCCTGGAGAGCTTCTTTTCCATGTTGGGCATGACAACTAAGAGAAACATGAGTCCCTTCCCCTTTCGTCATATTCTAACCTTTGTTTTTGAAGAAACCAGGTGCAACCAAGCTTTATGCCTCGCATCGGGAAGGGATCTTTTTTGTAATTTCGTTTGTAAAAGAAATCATGAGTACGACGACGTGGGCTGGCATCATTAGAGGCAGTAGCTAATATTGTCGCCTATTGCACATAGGGAGCCCGTGAGTACTACTGTATGACCGTCGACGACGTGGGTTGCCAACTTGGCATCATTAGAGGCAGGCAGCCTCATTCTATGAGGAAAATCATGAGTACGGCGACGTGCATTGGCATTATTTAGAGGCGGCAGCTAATATTGTCGCCTAATGCGCGCACAAACATTCTCATTTACTCTGCTTCCCTACTACTAAGTACTCACTAATCAAGTCCCGGCGGCCCAAATGGTGCTCTCCGCAACCATCGTGATTCGTAATCCATCACCCACGTCGTGCACTGACCTGAACCGTGAACGTCAGATTCGGCCATTCCCATGCAAAAGTCAAGGGGATTTTTTTTCTTTTTTGAGACTACAATGAATTGGAATTACACACTCACACACCCAATCTCCTAAGGTAGAGGCATCCATCATGAGAGACTCATGGACATGTTCTGCCAAGACTTGAACTCAAGACTTCCTCCCACAGCTTCAGGCATCAGCCACTAGGCTACGCAGGCTCGAACAATCAAGAGGACATTGTAGTACCCCCAAGGTAAAAAAACCACTCGCTTTGGTGTCTCCTTTCTACATGTCCATAATGAATTAAATTATTTTTTATTCATTGAAATTACTTTCCTTTTTTATTTTCATTCAGTGACTCATAATTAGCGTGTAACTATCTCAAAGTGTCCAACGTAGGTTGGGTTGGGAAGAGAGAGGTAATCGGAGGACGGGTTTTTTGGATTACCAAAGTTTTTCGAAATGGGATTCTAACTAGAGAGCTTTCTATCTGATATAAAACTATTTACTAGAAAAGACATTGTACTCTAATTGGCATCCGATGTCTTCTCTATTGAAGATATATATATATATATATATATATATATATATATATATATATATATATATATATATATATATATATATGTATGTATGTATACATATATATATATATATATATATATATATATATATATATATATATATATATATATATATATATATATATATATATATATATATATATATATATATATATATATATATATATATATATATATATATATCTGTCCATCCATCCATCCATCCATCTATCTATCTATCTATCTATCTATCTGTGTATCTATCTATCTATCTATCTATCTATCTATCTATCTATCTATCTATCT
>CM035421.1:125417156-125459656 GCA_020310875.1 Ceratopteris richardii
TTTCCTCCTTCTGTCAAACAATCCTGTTTGTAGTGGCTCATTATACACACAGGTGTCTAGACAGGGAGCCGAGCTAGAAAAGTTAGTATTAACAATGGCCAATTCTGTTTCTCTAGTAAACTTTAAGATATCCCTCATCTTTTCATCAATTGCCCCATTGTTTAAGAATATTGTCACCAGATCAACCTTTACTATTCAGTTAATGGCTTGCCAACATTAGACTATAGGGAAAACGTATTGGGTGCCCGCTACAAGCTCGATATCCCACTATTGCAGCTGCTCAGAAACCACATACTCTCGTACATATGGAAGAATAGAAATCAGCGAGTGTTTTGAGAAACGCCAAAACATTTTTTGTACTGTTGTAAGCTGGCTATTACGAAGATTATCCATTTATGTAATGCATCAGTTAGTGATGCCCTAGACTTAACCTTTAGCACTCATACTATGATGAGAAATAACTAGTACATAAAATGGAAAACCTTTAGCACTCATACTATGATGAGAAATAACTAGTACATAAAATGGCATCCTTCTTCAAATCTGCAAGCTCTTCCCTAGTTGGAACAATAGGATCTTCATTCTCAGGCTTTTCTTCTTCTCCTGTAATGAATGCCATCAAATCTTTGCTCATGAGGTGTGCCTCCATCCTCATGGACCAAGCTGGATAGTTCTCCCTATCTAGCTTATCAATCTACAAGCTTTCTCCCATATTTGATCTTTGTCTTCTGCAAATATTAGGATGAATGAATATACTTTGTACGTTTAATGTAAAGCTTCAGTCTTTCAGATCCTTTTGAGCTCAATCTTCACACTTCTTTAGGTTTTCTTCAAAACTTTGATCTTATCCATCTTTAATTTGAAGAAACTCCAATGTCTGCAACAGTCGGGACTTCAAATGCTCTTTACTTCAGTTTATATTGCACCTCTTGCTCTGATACCACTGATGGAGACCTCTTAATGTCGAAAGGCTTGATCTGTACTGATTTAAGAACACCTTTATATCAATCGTAGACCAAACTTTACACAAATGTTACCTTGATTTACCAAAACATTCACTATTACTTCTCTGAGTAAAGTTTCTTCTTCTTCAAGAAGTCTGCTTCAGAATTTAACTTCATTACCTACACGTAACTTCAAACTTCTTTAATAACGATACACATATCTCCACGCTACCTTTGTGCAATCATATCATCCATTAGACCTTCAAAGGAATCATTAAACTCTGATTTGATCATTAAGATCAAAGGTATGTCAGAAATTGTTCTCCTGAACAAGCGACTTTGACATAGTCGACTTCTAAGGTTTGATTTCTCACAACACAAGTCCCATTTTGCTAAATGCTTTTAGCCATAGCTTCCTTACCTTCCAAATTAATATTTGAATGCTCACTCATCAAAAACTTTACACTGTGCACTGAGATCCAAGCAAAACATTGACACAAAAAAGTGTGCGACTCTAAGAGTTCTATGTGCAATCTTTACATATACATGTTCCTATTGATCATACACACAACCTGAAAGGAATTAGACCATGAAAATTTGAAAATATCTTGATTAGCTTCTAGGTTAGATGTGTACAAAAGATTTCTTGATCCACATGATCAGGCTGAGAGAAATCAGAGAAAGACTCGACACTATCTCATAAAGATGACTCTCTACACATCTATGTCATGGACACTTGGGTTCTAATGACTCTCTCACTTATTTCTTTACATTAGACTTATATACATATGATTCTAGACTCATCCCACGTCTATTACATTACTCCTTATCATTCCAATGATCATCTATACTCATAGTATAAGAATTTTCATCTATAATGTACATATGTATACAAGCTACATTTCTGAGATCTCTTCACTTTGTTTAATGACTTCTTTTGCTTCATTTTGTTTTCTAACTTGCTTCAAGTTCTTCATAATCACCAATTAGTGATTGATTTGCATGTAGAAAACTCCTGTTTTGTTCTTCTTTTGCTTTATAAATTATGTTGAAAGATAGTACCATCTTGCTTTTACTGAATTTATTTAAAGTTCTTCCTTTGCACTATCAATTATCTTTAAATTTCTTTTACTGCATTTATTCCAGGTTTCCGTTGGTCCTTTCAGTTCTCTATCTGTGGTGTTAATCTCATTTTAGGGAATACCATGTTGCAAATGTTCATTTTCTTAACATAAAGCTTACTGGCCAATCATTCTAATACATAGTTTCTCTCTAAACTAATCCTTTCCCTAAACAAAGGACTTTCAATATAATCGATATGCTCAAAATTTTGGTTCTTTTAATCTTAGTTAAGTGATTTATTGTATTCTTGTTTTCGTAAGGTTGATTTTGTTCTTACGATGTACAATTCTCAAAGCTTGCGTAAATTGGAAGTGTAGATGTACAATGACGGAAACTCCTTTGAACTATTTTCATCTCATCAATGATTTGGAATGACCTACTTAGTGCTGCCCATGGGGATTGAACTCTCACACGCTACCCCCCACCCCCAAAGAGAGATGAAAAGAAAAGATGTTTTTTTCCAAAGTGGACTCTGAAAAATTTGAAGCATGATGAGATATGAAGAAGAAATTCAAATAAAGGACCTACAAATATACTTTAAAGATTGTTGGGTAGGTAGGGGTACAATCCTACTAAAGAGATGTGCAACCTTCTCAAGAAGAAGCAATCAAAAGAAGCAATTCTGTTCATGATGGATGCCGATGGAGTTGAATGCAAAATAGATGAAGAAATAATTCTCTGATTGTCAACCACTTTACCTAGCTCTTGGGGGCTTTCATGCTTCTTTCTGCTCATAGATGTGATCGCATGGCCACCATCTCATGTGCTAGAACCAAAAAAATCTTGCGAAACCTAAAAGCTCTTCGAGAAGCTTCATGTCCGATGTTGCGATTCTGGAGGTAATCGAATTCCTTCCTAATGGCAAGAGCCCGAGGTCAACTATTATAGGTTGAGGAAATTCAATAGATTGAGTTTGTGTAAGGGATTTATCCTGAGAATTTAGTGCGTAGACTACGTTTTGTAAGGTAGACACTTCCTTTGATATATTTGCATGCATCTGCATCATATTATCTAATTTATTAGATAAGATTTCAAATTGCAAATCATTTGGTATCTTTGATGTGGATGCTGATTGATCAACCTTTGTAGCTATATGAGTCTCTCTAGGTTCATGAGTAGAGGGGAAAATAGGAGATAAATTAGGCATTGATTCATAAAGAAGAGATTGATGTTGTTTCATATTTGCAACTAGTTCAACCACTCCCTTCACAAAAGACCAATCGTCAGTAAGTCCATATCACTTATCTGGTTCCTCAAGTTTTCTCTAAACCTCAATTCTTACATCCAGAGTTATCTTTAAAAAGTTTAATACTATATCCGAAGTAAGGGCTACCCCATCATTGTCTCGTAATTGTGAAAATCATTTCATAAATTCACCATGAAGTTGGGTAATTGAAACTTGAGGCTTTGGGGTGCTAATCCACTTCATAAAACCCTCTATGCTATGTTGGCTATAGTCTTCTAGATAGAAATCTTTATGTCCCTACTTACTAAATTCCCCCCCATTCAAGTTCATTATGAGATTCAATTATGGCAATAATTGTTCCTATTGCAAGCCTACCTAGGTACATTATCCATTTAGACTTTGGTAATCCATGTAGCTTAGCTAAATCTTCAAATGTATCTAGATAGTTTGTAGCATTTACCCATGTAGATTTGCTTTATCTTTTAATAAATTTTTCACAACCTTTTTTCCTTGAATTTCACTCATCATATCTTTGGGTAATTCATCCATTTGTATTTCTTGATGTGATTTAAATTGAACAATTTTAATAATTTCTTGAACTTCTTGCTTAACCCTCTCTTCATGTTCAACTACCAAATCTACAAGCTGTTGGTGTCCTGTTTCATTGATTATAGTGTCCTTAGGATATGCAATTAAACCAAAAAATTTTGCAAATATGAAGAGACCTTATGGATCAACGCTTAAAGAAGAGGTTTAATAAATGTGCACATGTGAATTTTTAATATGTCATTTTTCAATTTATCAAAATCCTAACTACAAAAAATGCTAAGAATATGATGTGTGTGTGATCGTTGGTGCTCCAATAGTTGATGGAATGAGTGGTGTGATGAGGACCATCCACTTGCAAATCTCCGTGGAGGGGCTCAGATCAAGATGATCAACCATCTACACTCACAAGATTGCACAACGTTTAAGAAAAAGCTACCGCTCCCAAGGATGACGAAGCAACTCCAATAAGCAATTCACGTGTATGCATATGCACAAAAGTAAAAATCATATATATCTCAGTTGCAGTGCCAGATCTTCACGTCGGGCTCACAAATTTGGAGAAGTTGGGAATGATCAGTCGGTGGATCAAGTCAACTGTCAAATTCAACAACTCACATAGAGTGACTTTAGCAATGCAGGTATCTCTCTAGCACTTGGAAGAAAGTCATTAGCACTAAAGCCTTTATTCAATTTTACTTCTCCCAATAACAATACAACAAGATTTGGTTGCTCAATGGCACATGGAATTTCAATCACATATGTCACAAACTTGCTTCACTTATATACAAAACTTCATGGACTTTTGTAACGAAATCGAAGTGTAATTGCAAGATATTAGCTCACGATGGTCTCAAATTATAATAAATCAATAATGCATTAATTTCTAATTCGATGATACGTTCAAAATACGATTTGATATTCATAGTTTTCAATTGGATTCGAACCTTCAGCATCCATTGTAAGTGAGTCATACACACAATTGTTTATGAAAGTTGAGTCATACACACAATTGTTTATGAAAGTTTAGATCAGCGAAGTTTAACTTTTGTTTATTTAATTATACATACCTGCAGTTCATGTATGTGTGTCGCAGTACAACTAGCGAGATTAGATTTCACCAAGCCTTCATCTACATATTACATGCCCCATAGATTTTGACATGTCTCTGGTAGATGGTTTTCATAATTACTAATACAAATTGACTTCAAGTCCACAAAGCTAAACAATTTTGTTCCTCTGTAAATGCCAATTACATGTACCACTTGAATTTTCCATGCATTTCTCATCTGTCTTCATAGCATCCAAAACTTAAAACTTGAGGTAAGTCCAGAGAAGATAAGATATTAGAAGGATGCAATCTTATATTTGAGTCATAGGGAATTGCTTGCCAGAGGCGTTCAGAGTCTGTTCCACACCAAGTGCTAGTCTTCACCAAATGTTCAAAGGTTCATTTGCTCATATAAATGACATCAGAGAGCAATAGAGATAGCTCGCTAGATTAAAAAAAAAAGGTGCAACAATGAACTTAACTTCGTTATAATTACGTCAATCAACAAAATTTAATTGTATATAGCTCCACTACAAAATTTAATTTCTAGAAGGTTTTAGAATTCAAAGAGCAAACAAGCCTTGTACGGTTGAAGTTTTTGACTGATTCAATCTAGTATGTAGTAGGTACAAAGGGAAAGAAGGCCATCACAATCAAGGTGAATTGTTGCAGTAAACATCACAATGAATGGATTGGTGACGGAATCCACCTCTGGACAATAAACTCGTAGAATCGAAGGCTGAGAGGAAGGATAGCAAGTACTTGTCTTGATGTCGGATGTAGGATTAAAAGTGACCGTACCCATCTTGGGGGACTTCAAGGACACCTATCTTTGGGAACTCATGGACATGTCCAGCCAGGATTTGAACTCAGGACTTCCTCCTTGAGATTCAAAGCATCAACCACTAGGCTAGGATTAAAAGTGCCTCTACAAAACGTTTCATTCCCTACAATAATTTGTAGACTGAAAGAGAGCGATTTCGGATCTAAACGTTCGTAGCCATCACTGGAAGCAACATAAGTGCATGGACTTTTGTTCTGTTCGAAACACGCCTTCCAATTCTGCTCCTCTTCTTGATAAATCTATTTTTGTTGTAGGAGATGATCCACACTTTGTCGTACTTGGTTGTTTCTCAGAATACAGCACCCCCCCCCCCCACTGGTTGTTGGAACTTTCTTTTCCTTTTATATTCATCAAACTCTAATTTTAGAGTTCTCTTCTAGTTTTCCATCATTGGAACATCTCTATTAATATCCTCATATCATTGAAAATGACACTAAATTGATCAGTCAACTTCGGTCAAGCCATCGTCCATTGAAATGATGATCATCCTTTATCAATTGATTGAGATGGTTGTTAAATATAGTGCACTTCATCTGAAACGTATACAAGAGGAAGTTACCACACGAAATTGCATTAGGTTTGTTCTGGATATGGAACTTTCTATTTGAATGAAGAATTCTCCTCATAAAACTCTATCTTCCTAAGTATATCGTGATAAGATTTTGTATAATAGGTGTGGAGTCTGGGAACCTCCAAAAATCCAGGAAACTTAAAACAAACAAAGGCTTCTCTTTGTGGAAACACCTCTAGAACCATGAAACTTGTTAGTGGAATAGATTCAACGAAATTGATGCGTCAAAATGAGTGGACTATGAAGAATGGCATCTATTGTAGAGCAGATTCAATGCTTGGGAAAGCTCAAGGACTCGCCTTCTCATTGGTCAGGACTCATCTCACCCTCATGATCTGAGATGGCACAATGGCCATAGCCTTGAGAAAATTCTGAGATTGAAGAAGAATGTGGAATTTCATGTCACGCTCAATAGGAAGTGGTGTCTAGGTTGGTTAAGCTAGAGGTGGGATTTTAAGTTCCAATCCCTCTGGCACCCCCTCATTGAGATAAAAAAGTTTTTATGTGGCGAATCCTACACCGTGAGAATTTCATGTCACGCTCAATAGGAAGTGGTGTCTAGGTTGGTTAAGCTAGAGGTGGGATTTTAAGTTCCAATCCCTCTGGCACCCCCTCATTGAGATAAAAAAGTTTTTATGTGGCGAATCCTACACCGTGTAATCTCAACCAATGGAAAAGCTAATATAATTTTTGAGGTCTAGCCATGGTGCAAACGATGCCTTCCTGGCATGGAGGGCTTGGGACACCTCTTCTATTTGTACCCCAAATCAATATTGATCTAATAGGTCCATGAGAGAATCATGCTCTTACAGGGACAAATCAATTGGAAGCAAGCTTTGCTAGGTGAAGCAATCGGATGCTCTTGAACACTCTACAATGTTATAAGAGGGGAGACTCTATGGAAAATATGGAAAGAGAGTGATGCAGCCAACTTTGGAAGCCCTCCTAAAGAATGGTCGATCAAAAAATCTCTTTTCCTTTTAGGCAAAACAATTTCCAATAGTAAGAAACCCCCGCCTTTTAGATATCATAGAGAGTTCTTCCTAGAGAGCAACAAGATTAAAACCAAGTGGGCCCAAGATGAGAGAGATGGTAGGGTTAACAAACTTCTTTGTAAAATTCTCCAGTAATCTATAAGCAGCCCTACTTTGTGGGATACTGGGGGTCCATGGGTGCTAGGACCATTCACTTGTATAGGCATTATTTTTATTGATTAAAGTTTGGAAGAGTAGGCTCTGTCGAATTTCCTTCAAACAAAAGAAAAAACATATGTGGAAAAGAAAGATGTTGCTTATGAGATAGGTCTCACACCTAGCACAAACAACTTGATCGCTAATGTTCTTTGCATTTGGGCCGGAGCCCACTAAAACCAACTATACTTCATTTTGTGCTGCTTGGTCTACTATTTCATCAATCTCCATAACTGCTATTGTATCATTTTGCTCCTCCACAACATCTTCGTTAATCATACAAATTTTTGCTTCAATAAAATCTTGTCAACATTATGTGGCTTCAAGATTGCATAAAAAGTTACTATAGGATTTACTCCTTTTCCCTTGGTGTATGGGATGGAGGCCATTGGTTGCATGGAATTTATTACACGAAGTTTGTCTTTTTCCATGCAAACAATAGAGAGGCCATACAAAAATTCATGATGGGAAGACAATGTGCACTCTGAGATTGGGTATTATGATTATACTTCATATGTTGAGAAGTGACTTGGTCATGATGATTAATAAGAGTCTCCGTATTTTCCATCTATTCAAGAATCTCAATCCTTTCACGGATCTGCATAATCAATGCATGCTACAGAATACATGCATGAACAAACGTTTTGGTGTTAATGTGTCACAAGTATACGCACGGATTGTGTGTTGTAGGAAACCTAAGGTAGGTCTTTGGATGGGGTGAAAGATTGGCATTTCTATATAGAAGCTGCATTCATATTTCATATATCTAGTGATTAGTAGTTCCATGAGAGAAAAAAGCTATGCATTTCTCCTCACATGTCCCTAATTGATGAGGATTCACGCCTCCTATCATCATGCTGGGAGGGATTACACCAACAAAGAGATCTCTATGGGGACAACCGGCCATGGTGAGTGCACAAGAGATGCAATATCTCAAGGAGGAGGAGGATGATGAGATTTAAAAAACAACAATATTAGAAGATGCAAAGAATCATGGATATGGTTTCCTCGATTTTTACTATGACTTAAAAAAGCTTGGGCTATTGGATTTTGCGCGATTTCTATGGCAGCGTTGGAAAAGAGCAATATTTGTAAGCTGCAATCTTAGGACAAGTGCAAATGCAAACACAAAAAAAAACTTATATGGTCAATTCTATATTACTGAGAAGCTCACATCAGTCTTTCAACTTCCCAAGAGATGTAATACAAGTTTTTGGAAGGCATCAGATGCTGTGATGGAGGTCAAGTTTGTACCTGCAATATGTGTTCAATAGTATTGTATTTTGAGATGACATAAGGATGCAGGTCCATGTGCAGCAGATGAGATGGTTAGAGAAGTTTTGCTTGGTGATTAATTAGATGAAGTGCATCTCAAAAGAAAATTTTGCATTGATTGATGGAGCAGAATGTGGCAGGAACTTGACTATGCGATATGCATGTTCAATAGACTGAATAATGAAGTGTTTGCCAAGGCTGAAGTACGATGTGATAAATCTACACAGATGGGCATATACCTTCTAGCGCTATATACATATGCAAGGGATAGCATGGTTTTAAGATATTTATCAGAAGAAAATGGAAATACAGGATATTGATGGAGAATATCCTTCTATGGAAGTTTTGTTTGTTACCCCATGAAGCACATCAAGTTGCTTAACAAAAGAAATTAGGACACCACTATGATGAATAGGACTTGATCCGTGCGAAGGGGATTATTACCAAAGGTTTTCAGGGAAAAACAAAATATATATTTTCTTCTGTAAGCTGAACTAAATATGGTATTGGTTGAGAATGTAGTCCTACAACAAAAGCTATAGAATGATGAGGTGAATAGTGCTCGAGTGATAGAACTGGAAAGACAAATATAGTACAATCGCAGACCAAATAGTTGAAGTATCAAATCAAATAATGGAGTATGAAGATTTGTTAATAAATTGAAGG
Source organism: Ceratopteris richardii (assembly GCA_020310875.1). Lineage (NCBI taxonomy): Eukaryota > Viridiplantae > Streptophyta > Polypodiopsida > Polypodiales > Pteridaceae > Ceratopteris > Ceratopteris richardii. The sequence continues at coordinate 125,426,552 of CM035421.1, forward strand.
GATGTGACAGAAGAAGTAAAAGCATGGGAGGACATTTAGATCAAGGATTTAGTGAGAATATTCAATTGCTTCGAATTGATTTTAATTAGGTGTTAGGAGATAACATTCTCTTGAAGAATTTTGTGCAAGGTGTGAAGGAATTACAAGCTTCATTATTAGAAATTCCATAACTATTTTTCAACCATAGCTGATGTCCAATTGTTGGAATGTTCATTGTAAAAAAAGTCTAAAAATTATTATTTTTTCAAATAAAGGAAGTTCGGCCTTAATTTACTCTCCCGGACTTGAATTAATTAAAAGAAAAGTACAAGAGAAGGGGACTAGTGCCCACGGGATACCCCGAATCCCACAGAGCAGGGATAGCTTTTACAAAGTTTAGATGGCATTACAAAGAAGGTTAATCACCCTCTCATCACCATCATGTGGGGCCCACATGGGTTTAAGCGCGTTGTTGATCAAAAGGAGTACTTGACGATGCCTAAATAGGGGGGGATTTTCTTACACTTAGCGACCCTTTTGCCAAGTAGGACATCGACCACTCTATGTGGAAGTCACCAAAGTTTTGAGCACATCTTTCCTGCAAGATCTTCCATAGGACCTCCCCTCTGAAGGCATTCCAGAGAGTCGCAAAGCAACTGCTCGCTTCTCCCAGTAGAGCTGGACTCCAACTAATATATTTTTGAAGTCTAATTTTCATTCCAAAAATCTACGAGAGCCTTTGTGATAGGCCTTGCAAAGCTTACATGACTTTATAGAGGAGGTTGATAAACCTCGCATCCCCATCATGTGGAGCCCACTTGGTTTTAAGCTTATTGTTGACATATTGTATCTCTTTGGGATGTCTGAAGGGTTTTTTTTTTTTAACAGTTAGCAATTCTTTTGCCGAGAAGGAATAGGGACTTCTGGATCCACCACTCCTTGGGGGTATTGCCAAAGTTGTGAGCACATCTTTCCTGCCAAATCTTCCAAAGGATCTCTCCCCTGATCGCATTCCACAATGCCGCAGAGCAACTGATTGCTTCACCAATGAGGGCTTGCTTCCAATTGATTTGTTCTTGGAGTCTCAGAGAACGACCAAGGACCCTCCATAACCGAAGGGATTTAGGGCAAGTAGAGAAGAGGTGACCAATATCCTCTTTGCTACGGAAACATCACTTGCACCAAGGCGAAACACCACAGATCTTGTTAGCTTTTGCATTGGTCCATATTCCACGGTGTAAAATTTGCCATAGGAGGACCGACTTTTTGTTTTCCATGAGAGGGTGCCAGATATACATAAATTTCATATCCCATCGAAGTCCCATCCAATTGAGACACCATTTCTTGTTGAGACTGATCTGAATGTCATTCCAAGCTTCGACATGTGGAAGCTTGGAGAGGCGATTACCATTGTCCCATTTAAGGCCCATTAGGTTCGGAGAGTCCTATCCCATAAGTAGTCGGATTTTAGAGCGGTCCCAAGTGTGGCATCTGCTCAATAAAACATTCCGTTCCTCGTACGTGACCACACCAGTAGGGTCAAGGGCCTCAAAGTCCACCCATCTGTTTGTGTCCTATTTCTAGAGGTGCTTCCATTGTTTGAATCCCTTATTCTAGAGTCTTTTGGCACTTAAGACATTCCAAGGCTCCACGTTTCTCATGCCTTGGATCAGGAACCAAATAGAGTCATTTTGTCTTATACCTGCAACCCACTTCCAATCTTCATTGATTTTGATGTGAGCTATGAATCTGTTCCAACTCAACCACAAGGATCTTACCAGGATCGATCCTTTGGGTGAGATCGGAATCAAAGAGAATAAGAGGATGAGGATGTCGAGGTTTTTCCATCCAGGGTAGCCTACCAAAGTAATTGTGTTCGTGTTTCTAAAAATTAATGTGGCCCAAATATATATAAATAAATAAATAAATAAATAAATAAATAAATAAATAAATAAATATATATTTTAAAACCCTAAAAATTTAAAGATCTATTTTTTTAGATATTTAATTATTTATATTTTATATATTTAGATTTTTCTCTAATATTTCATAAAAATGTATGTATGTAGGTGTGTATGTATGTGTGTGTGTGTAAAAACTCAAAAGTCCTATTTTTGATATATTAATTCTATTTTTGTGCAAAAACTCAAAAATCCTATTTTTGGTATATATAAATATATATATACACACACACACACACACACACACATATATATATATATATATATATATATATATAAACCCGAAAAATTTAAAGATCTATTTTTTATATATTTAATTATTTATATTTTATATATTTGGATTTTCCACTAATATTTCATAAAAATGTATGTATGTATGTGGTTAAAAAATAAAAAATCCTATTTTTGGTATAATTATATATATATATATATATATATATATATATATATATATATATATATATATATATATATATATATATATATATATATATATATATATATATATATATATATATATATATATATATATATATAACCCTAAAAATTTGAAGATCTCTCTCTCGCTCTCTCTCTCTCTATATGTATATATATATATATATATATATATATATATATATATATATATATATATATATATATATATATATATATATATATATATATATATATAGTTAATGGCTTCAATTGACAATTAGGGTCAGACTAAGCTTGTTTAATCACTACAAAGTGCCTTAGGTTCCAACTGAAGCTCCTAACGCAAATTTGGATAGACTGGGCTTGTTCCATTACAAAATGGCTCTTTTAATAAATTTGCCAAAGGCTTTGCAAGAGAAGCATCCTTCTCATTGAGAAAGGATATAGAAGTGTGGATTTCACGTGGTAGATCAGAGTTCACTACTAAAGAAATATCTGATACGTCCAATCTGACATAGCCACTCCATTAAGCTATCAACCTCCCATTTCGTCTCAACAAATACAACAGTCCATATCTATGAAAAATGATTAGACTATTTGAATGTTGTTTTAAAACTGTCATGTGTGTATGTATGTATGTATATGCATATGCATGTGTGTATGTATGTATGTATGTATGTATGTATGTATGTATGTATGTATGTATATGCATGTGTGTATGTATGTATGTATGCATATGCATGTGTATGTGTGTATGCACATATGTGTGTATGTATATGCATGTGTGTATGCATATGCATGTGTGTATGCATATGCATATGTGTATGTGTGTATGCATATGCATGTGTATGTGTGTATGCACATATGTGTGTATGTATATGCACGTGTGCATGTATATGCATATGTGTATGTACGTATGTATATGCATATGCATGTGTGTATGTATGTATGTATGTATGTATATACAAGTGTTTATGTATATGCAGGTGTTTATGTATATGCAATTTGTGTGTGTATGTATGTATGCATATGCATGTGTGTATGTGTGTATGCATATGCATGTGTGTATGTGTGTATGCATATGCATGTGTATGTGTGTATGTATTTGCATGTGTGTATGCATATGCATGTGTATGTGTGTATGCACATATGTGTGTATGTATATGCATGTGTGAATGTATGTATGTATATGCATGTGTGTATTTATATGCCATTTGTGTGTGTATGTATGTATGCATATGCATGTGTGTATGTGTGTATGCATATGCATGTGTGTATGTGTGTATGCATATGCATGTGTGTATGTGTGTATGTATATGCATGTGTGTATGTGTGTATGCATATGCATGTGTACGTGTGTATGCACATGTGTGTATGTATATGCATGTGTGTATGTATATGCATATGTGTATGTACGTATGTACGTATGTATATGCATATGCATGTGTGTATGTACGTATGTATATGCATGTGTGTATGGATATGCATGTGTATGCATATGCATGTGTGTATGCATATGCATGTGTGTATGCATATGCATGTGTGTATGCATATGCATGTGTTTATGCATATGCATGTGTTTATGCATATGCATGTGTGTATGTGAGTATGCATATGCATGTGTGTATGTGAGTATGCATATGCATGTGTTGTATGCACATATGTGTGTATGTATATGCATATGTGTGTGTATGTATGTATGCATATGCACGTGTGTATGCACATATGTGTGTGTATACATATGTGAGTGTGTATGTATATGTACATGTCTCTCTCTTTTTTTCTCTCTCTCTCTTTATGTTTCTCTAGATCTCTCTCTTTTTGTCATGTCGCTCTCTCTCTCTCTCTATGTCAATCGAAAACAAAATAATCACTTACATCAATGTAATTGTTTGGATCGTTGTCATCAAAGTCCACTTAATGTTGTTCTTCGTCGAATTCCAAAGACCTGATGCCAAAATCTTTTGCAAAACTAAAGAGAAGAGAAATTAAAAAAGGGAAACATATAGAAAGAGAAAAGAGTGCGACAATATGTGCCATACTTACCAAAACTTTAGATCTAGAGAAATAGAGAGGTGTGCATAGAGAGAGAGAGAGAGAGAGAGAGAGAGAGAGAGAGAGAGAGAGAGAGAGAGGGAGAGAGAGAGAGAGAAAGAGTGAGAAACAAAGAGATGTAGCTTGTGCGTAAACTCGACAATAGTAGGTTTTGTCTCAAAATGTGATGAATGTCGAATTTTTGCTCTCGGGTCCAATTAAAACACTATATCAGTATGAGCATCTGAATTTCTGCATCAGTAAATCACTAGAAGCTACTGGCGCTTATACCGATGCTCATACCGATGCAAGAATTTTCGATGCATATATTGCCTCCTTGGTTTTTCAAGGGTTTTCAACGGTCATACCGAAGACAACGCGTGACCGTTAGTATCCACAATGTCGGTATGCCTCTGATATGTTGTAGTGCATAAAAAGTTACTATAGGATTTTATTTTATCCTTCAAAATATACAACTTAAACTTTCATAACATGATGCAAAAACAAATAGAATTATTTAGATGGAGTTTTCATTTCTTCAAGGGTAGTATGTCTATCATTCGCAAACTGTACATTAAGAACAAACTGTGATTTCTCTTCAGCACAAAAATTTTCTAGGTGCACTGAGAGCAACGGCTGGATTAATGAGGAGTATCTATTATATCATTCAAGAGATATTCATTCCACATGTTAACATTCAAAATCTCCCCCCACTTGGAAGTGGAAGAGTTGGAAAAAAGCCAAACAATTCATCAGAATCAGTGAGGAGTGGAAGTGGGCTGCTGGGATAAGACAAAATGACTCTATCTGGTTCCCGATCAGAAGCATAAGTGAAGGGAGGTGGAGCCTTAGAACCTCCAAACAGCTAAGCGGCTATGGAACAAGGGGTTCAAACAGTGGAAAGAACTCTGGAAACAAGAGACCGGCCAGTGGATCAGGTTTCAAGACTTAGACCTGAGACATAGAGTTTCCCTCGAAGAATGGAATCTTCTTCAAAATAGGTGTTTAACCTGGGACCACTCAACTACCCGCCTTCTCTGCGGAAAGGATCTTCCTTGCCTAGAGGGCCTAAAATGGAGCAATGGTAAGAAACTATCCCGAATTCCCAACCTCAAAGAAAACTTAGATGGTCATCACACTCTTAACAAGGTGTGGTGCCTTTCCTAGACCAAACTTTGATGGGAACTCAAGTTCATGTCTATTTGGCATCCCCTTACTGAGATCAAGAAGTCTGTTCTCATGTGGAAAATCTTGCATAAGGGTATCTGGTACAATGCAAGGGCCAACAAAATTTGTGGTGTGCCTCCATGGTGCAAGCAGTGCCATCGATGCATCGAAGACCTTGTTCACCTCTTCTTCGATTGCCCCAAGTCCCGTGTTATTTGGTATCACGTGACATGGATTTTGTGACTCTCGAACCAAAACAATTAGCAACAAGCGCTATTGGGTGAGGCAGTTGGCTGCTCATCAAGGCTATGGAACACCATCAGAGGCGAGACTCTTTGGAAGATTTGGAGGGAGCGATGTGCTATCAACTTTGGCCAAACCCCAAAGGAATGGTCGATTGAGAAATCCTTCTTTCTTCTAGGTAAAAGAATCTCCCGAGATAAGAGATCTCCACCATTTAGGCATCACCGTTGTCGGGAAGTTACGGACACACGGCTGGTGGATCAATCAACCGCTAAATCCCTTGGCACACGCAGGGTGTTTAAGACAAACTCAGGTATACTAGGTATATTTTTCATTAATCTAAGGTAAAATAAATTCTAAGAATTAAACGTACGAAAGATACGGAAAATAGATGATGGAAACAATTTTAATTACCTACTTTCTGAAAGGAATAAAATATTTTAAAGTCAACTGATGTGCAATATTTTTGGATACACATAATACTCTATGGACATCGAAAATGAAGAGCAATGGAAAAATAGTAAATAAATTGATCAATGTGATAAGAATAGATTTCAAGAATAGTTATGAATGTAGTAATAAAAGTTTTCAACAATAGATATACTAATGCTAAATCTTTCTACATGATAAATTTTGCTGACAAGATGATGAATCCTAGTGAAATCGATACAAAGATAATGAGGTGAAGCTGTGAATGAGCAGCTCCTATTCTCTGATCATGAAATGGCTTGATACTTTTCTTCAATCTTTATCAACTCTTCTTTTAATATTCTTTACTTGAATGTCTGCAATCTCTCCTATCGAATCCACATCGTGTGTGAACAATAGAGTTGTCATAATGTTTTATACATTCTGAAAAAGTCCATGTTGAAAAATCCAACTCAAAAATGCGTAAAAGCATAGGATATTTATTATGCGTAAATATTAAAATGTATGTAAAGCCCTTATATAAAGGTACTAAAGATATTCAAAACTTTATGAAGCATTTGGATTAATTGAATAGATTAAAGGTATCGAGCCTTATACTGTGGGGTAAATAGATTTATATTCATCCGCAAATCTTACAATTTACCAAGTTACGTCCTTTGATTTTGACTGCTGTAAATACTACCAGCACTATCATCAAGATCAGCGTTATTCTCAACTGGAGGATAGCATTGAAATTGATAAAGATAGCAATCAGAAGTCTTCAGCGCATATACATCTCCTTCATCAATCTCCCTTTAGATCTGCACAATCTTCAAGAATCACCCTTCAACAATTTACTCGATTGATTAGCCTGTTTCAATTTGCTTCATCTCCTAATATGCATCAGATCTAATCGTTGAAAGTGGCCTCCAGCTTTGTGCATGAACAAAGCATCAATATTGGCAGCTTCTTCGATGTGTCTTTTGAAGTCAGCTGTCAGAATATGAATTGCGCCTCCGCGTCTATCATCCTGAAGAGAGCCTCCGAAAAGTTGTGCACCTCAGATCAAAATCATCCTCCTCTGGTTCAACACAATTGGCCTCCAACGCTCCTCGTTTTCTTTTGAGTTAATCAACTCCTGCAGACTCTGAATCGTATATCCGCTATTGATATTATAGAGATGGAGTGTCATCAACATCAGATCAAAAAGACTTTAGCCATAATAATCTCAGAATTTGTCGTCATCAGATCGGTCGCGTGCACTGCCTTTTGCCTATCATGCAGAACTCATTCTTTGCCTTGCCACCTCTACATGCGCAACTCCACATCGTTGTATGATTGTGAATGATTTACTCTATATAAAGAAAAATGTTTACATACTAATAAACGTTACATGGATTACACATCGCATTGTCCATGAATGCTAGAAACTTGATCACTATCATCAATTATGCTGATATCATTTCCATTTCGACAAGGGAAAATCTTTATTCTTAGCACTTTGTCCATAATGTCTTAAGAGGATATTGCAATAAATTTTAGATGCAAAAGGTGTTTTTCCCTTTTTCTTCTCAACCAAGTACTACATGGAAGGATAGAAACATCATAAGGGTATTTTCATAATCTTAGGAGATAATCGTGAAGACAAAATCTTCACGACACTCACCCCCACCAAACCTTTGCTTCCTTTGGATGCACCAATCTGAGAACAAACCTGTCTTCTTCATATCATGAAATGTGTTTATATATTATTTTGTTACAAAATCTTCAAGTGCAGGGGTAAAAATAGTAAAGTGCCTTATGCACGGCCATGTATTGGGCCCTATAAATGCATACTTTTAAAATGCATAGAGAACAAATATGGTGTGGTTTAGAAGGAAATTGGCATTCGATGATGAAGCTGGTGCTCTCACTTTCATACATTAATGTGAATATACATTAGCCCTGTCAATCACTCAGAGTGTATGGGAAAGAAAACATTAAGTGCCTATGCAAGGCCATGTATTGGGCCCTATAAAATGCATACTTTTAAAATGCATAGAGAACAAATATGGTGCAATGAGCAAGGTAAAAGGCTTCGGATGGTGAGGCTTGTGCAGTCACTCACATACATAGCAATGTGAAAATACATAAAGCCTTACAATCTCTCTTATGTGCATGGGTACACAACAGATCATGCCTCGATGCATGGTCATGTAATGTGACCCTATCACATGCATACTTTAAGTGCATTTGCAAACATTTATGGTGCTTAAGAGATAAGAGCTTTTGATGAAGAGGTTTGTATCTCCCAGACTTAGACTTTGCTTGCTGATTTTTTTCATGCATTTTACAATCTAGATTGGTGCAAATGGACGTGCACCTAAGGGAAAAGCTCAACATGTGTTTATACATAATTTGATGCGTACTTGAAATGCAAGGTCAAACAAAAATGGTGCAAAACTGGAAGTGAAAGGTTATTCATGATCTATTCTTGAAGAAAAAGTTGGTTTATCAATAACTCCCATTCTTCATCCTAAACCTGAAAAATAATTCATCTTGAAAGAATTGTGAGAAACATAACTATTAGCAGACTTATACCAAATCTAGCAGTCCAAGATAAGACTTCTCGATATCTATTTTAATGAAGTATTATAATTACTTCTTTTTAAAAGAAATATAAGGTATTGGTGACCTTTGCATATTTTGTTCAATTTGTTTAATAATTTCATCAATCATCTTCTTTTGTTCTTTGTTTATACTCTTCTCTTTATCCAATTCTTTAGGTTTACTCTGACTAGTTTCTCGTTTCTTAATCTCATACCCCGTTTTAGTTTTGCATTTATTCACTTTATTTTGATCAAATAATGTATCATTCTCTAAACGTTCTAGATCACATGTAATATAATAGTTATCGTCTTTCTTCATCACTTGTATTAATTGCTCATCTTTTTGCTCATTCGTATCTATGTTTTTATGTTCATTTCGCTCAAGTTTTTGGTTTTCCCAAGATTTTGATTCATCAACTATTTTCTCATGATTATTCATCGATATCTTACTTTCTTGATTAACAATCTTAGCATCTGTATGTTTCTTTGGTCGCCATTGATATGTTTGTATCATTTTTCTTGATTTTGATTTTGTTTGTTCAAAAAGTTTTTTCATTCCCCCTCAACCTAAGTTTAAGTGTAAAGGGGCATGAGTATGAACATCACATATTTTTTTCCCAAGATGACAAACTATTTGATGTTTGCATGCATGTTCAAAGGCAATACAATTATCATAGGTATGACCGATTTGATCACACCAAAAACAACGAATAATGCGGTTTCGCATCCTATTTGAGTTTTTTGGTATTATCCTAGGAATAGGTTTTCTAAGATCACATAAAGGTGTTTGATCAGGCATATATGTAGATAAATTATGGACTCTTACTTCATGTTCATGATTAAGTTTCAATTCTTGTAATTCTCGATTTTGAATTGTCAAAATTTCAACTTTATTTTTCACCTCTAAAGTTGCAGATTCTAGTCTCTTTTACGTTCTTAAGGTTTTTACCCATTTCTCGCATAGTTTGAGACATTTCATTTATGGTTATGATAATTCCAAATTTATCTTGTATTGATTCATTTACTCTCCTCTCTACATCTTTAAACTTCTCTTCATATTCTTTAAATTTCTCCTCAAGAAAATCATTCAGATTGGATTTCTTACCTTGTGGATTATAATCAATAAAACTCTTTTGGTTTTCGTGTCTAGAAACCTCCCAAGAGTCTTTGGTTAACTCAGCCTTGTACTCACTCCTTTCTTTTGAACCCATCACTCACTTAAATTTTGTGCTAAAAAGAAAACTAGAAATCAATTCCTATTGGAATGCATAGAAAAAACTAGAATAAAAATAGTAGGTGATACCTGAGATGCCACGCCGAGCCTTCACGTCGGGTTCACCAAATGTCGGGAAGTTACAGACACACGGCTGGTGGATCAATCAACCGCTAAATCCCTCGGCGCACACAGGGTGTTTAAGACAAACTCAAGTATACTAGGTATATTTTTCATTAATCTAAGGTAAATAAAATTCTAAGAATTAAATGTACGAAAGATACGGAAAATAGATGATGGAAACAATTTTAATTACCTACTTTCAAAAAGGAAAAAAATATTTTAAAGTCAACTGATGTGCAATATTTTTGGATACACATAATACTCTATGGACATCGAAAATGAAGAGCAATGGAAAATAGTAAATAAATTGATCAATGTGATAAGAATAGATTTCAATAATAGTTATGAATGTAGTAATAAAAGTTTTCAACAATAGATATACTAATGCTAAATCTTTCTAGATGATAAATTTTGCTAACAAGATGATGAATCCTAGTGAAATCGATACAAAGATAATGAGGTGAAGCTGTGAATGAGCAGCTCCTATTCTCTGATCATGAAATGGCTTGATACTTTTCTTCAATCTTTATCAACTCTTCTTTTAATATTCTTTACTTGAATGTCTGCAATCTCTCCTATCGAATCCACATCGTGTGTGAACAATAGAGTTGTCATAATGCTTTACACATTCTGAAAAAGTCCATGCTAAAAAGTCTTACTCAAAAATGCGTAAAAGTATAGGATATTTATTATGCGTAAATCTTAAGATGTATGTAAAGCCCTTATATAAAGGTACTCAAGATATTTTATGAAGCATTTGGATTAATTGAATAGATTAAAGGTATCGAGCCTTATACTGCGGGGTAAATAGATTTATATTCATCCGCAAATCTTACAATTCACCAAGTCACGTCCTTTGATTTTGACTGCTGTAAATACTACCAGCGCTATCATCAAGATCAGCGTTATTGTCAACCGGAGGATTGCGTTGAAATTGATAAAGATAGCAATCAGAAGTCTTCAACGCATATACATCTTTTTCATCAATCTCCCTTCAGATCTGCACAATCTTCAAGAACCACCGTTCAACAATTTACTCGATTGATTAGCCTGTTTCAATTTGCTTCATCTCCTATTATGCATCAGATCTAATCGTTGAAAGTGGCTTCCAGCTTTATGCATGAACAAAGCGTCAATATTGGCAGCTTCTTCGATGTGTCTTTTGAAGTCATCTGTCAGAATATGAATTGCGCCTCCGCGTCTATCATCCTGAAGAGAGCCTCCAAAAAATTGTGCGCCTCAAATCAAAATCATCGTATTCTGGTTCAGCACAATTGGCCTCCAGTGCTCCTCGTTTTCTTTTGAGTTAATCAACTCTAGCAGACTCTGAATCATATATCCGCTATTGATATTCTAGAGATGGAGTGTCATCAGCATCAGATAAAAAAGACTTTAGCCATAATAATCTCAGAATTTGTCGTCATCAGGTCAGTCGCGTGCACTGCCTTTTGCCTATCATGCAGAACTCATTCTTTGCCTTGCCACCTCTGCATGCGCAACTCCACATCGTTGTATGATTGTGAATGATTTACTCTATATAAATAAAAATGTTTACATACTAATAAACATTACATGGATTACACATCGCATTGTCCATGAATGCTAGAAACTTGATCACTATCATCAATTATGCTAATATCATTTCCATTTCGACAAGGGAAAATCTTTATTCTTAGCACTTTGTCCATAATGTCTTAAGAGGATATTGCAATAAATTTTAGATGCAAAAGGTTTTTTTTCCCTTTTTCTTCTCAACCAAGTACTACTTGGAAGGATAGAAACATCATAAGGGTATTTTCATAATCTTGGGTGATAATCGTGAAGACAAAATCTTCATGACACTCACCCCCACCAAACCTTTGCTTCCTTCGGATGCACCAATCTGAGAACAAACCTGTCTTCTTCATATCATGAAATGTGTTTATATATTATTTTGTTACAAAATCTTCAAGTGCAGGGGTAAAAATAGTAAAGTGCCTTATGCACGGCCATGTATTGGGCCTTATAAATGCATGCTTTTAAAATGCATAGAGAACAAATATGGTGTGGTTTAGAAGGAAATTGGCATTCGATGACGAAGCTGGTGCTCTCACTTTCATACATTAATGTGAATATACATTAGCCCTGTCAATCACTCAGAGTGTATGGGAAAGAAAACATTAAGTGCCTATGCAAGGCCATGTATTGGGCCCTATAAAATGCATACTTTTAAAATGCATAGAGAACAAATATGGTGCAATGAGCAAGGTAAAAGGCTTTGGATGGTGAGGCTTGTGTAGTCACTCACATACATAGCTATTTGAAAATACATAAAGCCTTACAATCTCTCTTATGTGCATGGGTACACATCAGATCATGCCTCGATGCATGGTCATGTAATGCGACCCTATGTGCATTTGAAAACATTTATGGTGCTTAAGAGATAAGAGCTTTTGATGAAGAGGTTTGTATCTCCCAGACTTAGACTTTGCTTGCTGATTTTTTTCATGCATTTTACAATCGAGATTGGTGCAAATGGACGTGCACCTAAGGGAAAAGCTCAACATGTGTTTATACATAATTTGATGCGTACTTGAAATGCAAGGTTAAATAAAAATGGTGCAAAAATGGAAGTAAAATGTTATTCATGATCTATTCTTGATGAAAAAGTTGGTTTATCAATAACTCCCATTCTTCATCCTAAACCTGAAAAATAATTCATCTTGAAAGAATTGTGAGAAACATAACTATTAGCAGACTTATACTAAATCTAGCAGTCCAAGATAAGACTTCTTGATATCTATTTTAATGAAGTATTATAATTACTTCTTTTTAAAAGATTTATAAGGTATTGGTGACCTTTGCATATTTTGTTCAATTTGTTTAATAATTTCATCAATCATCTTCTTTTTTTCTTTGTTTATACTCTTCTCTTTATCCAGTTCTTTAGGTTTACTCTGACTAGTTTCTTGTTTCTTATTCTCATACCCCGTTTTAGTTTTCCATTTATTCACTTTATTTTGATCAAATAATGTATCATTCTCTAAAAGTTCTAGATCACATGTAATATAATAGTTATCGTCTTTCTTCATCACTTGTATTAATTGCTCATCTTTTTGCTCATTCATATCTATGTTTTTATGTTCATTTCGCTCAAGTTTTTGGTTTTCCCAAGATTTTGATTCATCAACTGTTTTCTCATGATTATTCATCGATATCTTACTTTCTTGATTAACAATCTTATCATCTGTATGTTTCTTTGGTCGCCATTGATATGTTTGTATCATTTTTCTTGATTTTGATTTTGTTTGTTCGAAAAGTTTTTTCATTCCCCCTCGACCTAAGTTTAAGTGTAAAGGGGCATGAGTATGAACATCACATATTTTTTTCCCAAGATGACAAACTATTTGATGTTTGCATGCATGTTCAAAGGCAATACAATTATCATAGGTATGGCCGATTCGATCACACCAAAAACATCGAATAATGCGTTTTCGCATCCTATTTGAGTCTTTTGGTATTATCCTAGGAATAGGTTTTCTAAGATCCCATAAAGGTGTTTGATCAGGCATATATGTAGATAAATTATGGACTCTTACTTCATGTTCATGATTAAGTTTCAATTCTTGTAATTCTTGATTTTGAATTGTCAAAATTTCAACTTTATTTTTTAACTCTAAAGTTACGGATTCTAGTGTCTCTTTTAAGTTCTTAAGGTTTTTACCCATTTCTCGCATAGTTTGAGACATTTCATTTATGGTTATGATAATTCCAAATTTATCTTGTATTGATTCATTTACTCTCCTCTCTACATCTTTAAACTTCTCTTCATATTCTTTAAATTTCTCCTCAAGAAAATCATTCAGATTGGATTTCTTACCTTGTGGATTATAATCAATAAAACTCTTTTGGTTTTCGTGTCTAGAAACCTCCCAAGAGTCTTTGGTTAACTCAGCCTTGTACTCACTCCTTTCTTTTGAACTCATCACTCACTTAAATTTTGTGCTAAAAAGAAAACTAGAAATCAATTCCTATTGGAATGCACAAAAAAAACTAGAATAAAAATAGTAGGTGATACCTCAGATGCGACGCCGAGCCTTCACGTCGGGTTCACCAAATGTCGGGAAGTTACAGACACACGGCTGGTGGATCAATCAACGGCTAAATCCCTCGACACACGCAGGGTGTTTAAGACAAACTCAGGTATACTAGGTATATTTTTCATTAATCTAAGGTAAAAGAAATTCTAAGAATTAAACGTACGAAAGATACGGAAAATAGATGATGGAAACAATTTTAATCACCTACTTTCTGAAATGAATAAAATATTTTAAAGTCAACTGATGTGCAATATTTTTGGATACACATAATACTCTATGGACATAAAAAATGAAGAGCAATGGAAAATAGTAAATAAATTGATCAATGTGATAAGAATAGATTTTAAGAATAGTTATGAATGTAGTAATAAAAGTTTTCAACAATAGATATACTAATGCTAAATATTTCTACATGATAAATTTTGCTAACAAGATGATGAATCCTAGTGAAATCGATACAAAGATAATGAGGTGAAGCTGTGAATGAGCAGCTCCTATTCTCTGATCATGAAATGGCTTGATACTTTTCTTCAATCTTTATCAACTCTTCTTTTAATATTCTTTACTTGGATGTTTGCAATCTCTCCTATCGAATCGACATCGTGTGTGCACAATAGAGTTGTCATAATGCTTTATACATTTTGAAAAAGTCCATGCTGAAAAATCCAACTCAAAAACGCGTAAAAGTATAGGATATTTATTATGCGTAAATCTTAAGATGTATGTAAAGCCCTTATATAAAAAGGTACTGAAGATATTCAAAACTTTATGAAGCATTTGGATTAATTGAATAGATTAAAGGTATCGAGCCTTATACTGCGGGGTAAATAGATTTATATTCATCCGCAAATCTTACAATTTACCAAGTTACGTCCTTTGATTTTGACTGCTGTAAATACTACCAGTGCTATCATCAAGATCAGCGTTATTGTCAACCGGAGGATTGCGTTGAAATTGATAAAGACAGCAATCAGAAGTCTTCAACGCATATACATCTCCTTCATCAATCTCCCTTCAGATCTGCACAATCTTCAAGAATCACCCTTCAACACTTTACTCGATTGATTAGCGTGTTTCAATTTGCTTCATCTCCTAATATGCATCAGATCTAATCGTTGAAAGTGGCCTCCAGCTTTGTGCATGAACAAAGCATCAATATTGGCCGCTTCTTCGATGTGTCTTCTGAAGTGAGCTATCAGAATATGAATTGCGCCTCCGCGTCTATCATCCTGAAGAGAGCCTCCGAAAAATTGTGCGCCTCATATCAAAATCATCCTCCTCTGGTTCAGCACAATTGGCCTCCAGCGATCCTCGTTTTCTTTTGAGTTAATCAACTCCAACAGACTCTGAATCGTATATCCGCTATTGATATTCTAGAGATGGAGCGTCATCAGGACCAGAACAAAAAGACTTTAGCCATAATAATCTCAGAATTTGTCGTCATTAGATCAGTCGCGTGCATTGCCTTTTGCCTATCATGCAGAACTCATTCTTTGCCTTGCCATCTCTGCATGCGCAACTCCACATCGTTGTATGATTGTGAATGATTTACTCTATATAAAGAAAAATGTTTACATACTAATAAACGTTACATGGATTACACATCGCATTCTCCATGAATGCTAGAAACTTGATCACTATCATCAATTATGCTGATATCATTTCCATTTCGACAAGGGAAAATCTTTATTCTTAGCACTTTGTCCATAATGTCTTAAGAGGATATTGCAATAAATTTTAGATGCAAAAGGTGTTTTCCCTTTTTCTTTTCAACCAAGTACTACTTGGAAGGATAGAAACATCATAATGGTATTTTCATAATCTTGGGAGATAATCGTGAAGACAAAATCTTCACGACATTGTATTTATCTCCTCATCGATAACAAGCTGAAATCCATATGGGTCCCGCATGAGGGAGATGATAGTTTGGTATGCCTCATTTGTAATGCCCTCTAGCTTACCGAACTTGTCCCCTACTTTGTGAGATTTTGGGGGTCCCATGGGCACTAGTCACATTTACGTGTAACTTTTTTTCTTAATTTTAATTAAAGTCCGGGAGAATAGGCCAAGGCCGAACTTCCTTAAAAAAAAAAATCAAAATTTCACATCATAAAACATCCAATGGTAAAATAGGTTTCGAATAACTTGCATGTTTTCGGCATATATATATATATATATATATATATATATATATATATATATATAATGCGTGTGTATTTGTGTGCGTCCGCATGTGTGTGTATGTACGTACGTACGTGTATATATATATATATATATATATATATATATATATATATATATATATAAAAGAGAAACATGAGTCCTTCCCCTTTCGTCATATTCTAAAATGCCTCGTATGGGGAAGGATAGGCTTGGTATTTTGCATATTTGTGGATGATCTTTTTTGTAATCTCGTTTGTAAAAGAAATTATTAGAGGCAATAGTAGCCTATTGCACACAGGGAAGACATTGTACTATTTACTAGAGAAGACATTGTACTCTGAAAGGCATCCGATGTCTTCTCTATTGAAGGTGACCAAAAATAGAGAAGACACTCGACTTCGAGAGGTATAGAAGACGGTTCCAAACTAAGGAGAGGGTTTACTAAATGACATAATAGTCTATTACTCGAGAATACATTAGGATCTCGAAGGTGTTCAATGTCTGCTCTATTCAATGGAGAAGAAATTGGACTCTCAAACATATTGAAAGTTCGGCCCAAACTAAGGAGAGAGCTTACTAAATGATATAAGTTTCTAGTGATTAGACAAGTGGTCTGAAATGTGTTCAATGTCTTTTCTATTAAACAAAAAAGACATTACACTCTGAAAGTTGCAGAAGCTCGGGTCCAAAAAAGTAGAGAACTTCTTGAATGGTAACTTATTGGGATAGTGAAGCTTTATATGTTATATTACAATTCACTGAGCTGAGTAGTGGTCGCTACCTCATCGCTTCAAATATGTTGACAATCCATAATAAAATTGGAGTTATCTAAGCCAACTCCCTTTATTTTTTATTCTTAGATTCTACAAACATACAAACCTCTTTCTAATTTTCAATCACTTCAAGGGCTACACAACTTCGTTCACCTCTACATATTCTAGTTTTAACAACCTATTATCGTATAGTAGAGTTCCAAAGGTTGTTAAAACACAGACAAAACATTATGAATTTTCATGACTGTATCATTCTTCTGAGTTGGCGTGTTAGATAAACGTTTGCATGCTAAATATATTTCTTCTCATGTTTCCAGTGAACTCAAAGTTATACGAAAGGACATGGTTCAAGAACTAGGTATCTCAAAGGCGCTCACAAATTCCTTAACAGTGCAAATGGTTCACTTAGCCTCTTGTTAATATAACGTAGAAGTTTAGAGGTAACCAAAACATACCTCTCTGAGTCAAGATCCTGATTATCTTTAGATATAAGGATATTTGGATTTGGAAATCCATGAAGACAATTCTTGACAAGAAAAAAAAAACCAAGTTCACCCATTGGAAATAGACATTGACATTTTTTATATATTATTAAGTTTTCAATTGTCAATTCTACTCATGCAATTAGAAGAATTTTGATGATTTCGACATAAAGTACTCCACATAGCGCCGAAAATAAATTTAGGAAAGAATTCATTCATGCAGGCTAGAAGGAATCTTATGATTTATAAAGGCTTGACGAAGACAAAGGTTCTTAAAAAAAATTCATGCATGGTTTCTATTTTATTTTAATTTTATGTAGTTTACATCTTCTTTCATAAATGCTAAGTATAGGTATTACACAAATTGAATGTGGATGCTTGTATGGATTGAAGTCTTCGATTGGTCGACTAAATATGGAACCAGTTTATAGAGAGCTATATAGAGATCGAAAGATATTTAAAGATATTATTATATTCAAATAGAGATATCTAGAGATCGGATATATTTAGGTACTGATTTGTCTAGACATAGCCATCCTAAATACACGTTTTTTGCCTCTTTAGGAGGTTTTCACCCCCGCATGTATATACACCCATAACTTCAACAATTCAATTATCTTTGTACATTACACAATCAGTGATAGATTGTGTACCATGTTCTAAAGCTTCTTCTTCTTCCAAGTGTTTTTGTGTGTGTTTCCACTTCACAAACTCCAACAATTTTTTACTTCCTAAGGCACGTCATTGACACATCATCATTGATTTTGTTGAAGCTATATGAGGCTTGGTGAAGTTTATAGGGTAATATATATTATAAAGCAAGTTGAAGAGCTTCATCAAGACAAACCATTGATTCCAACTCTTTTTTTTACTTCCAAAACATAATCAAAATGTCCTATAAGCACTTTAATCCTTCTCTACCCCTTTTTTTGTTTTTGCTTTGTCTCAGTAAAACAAGCACGTGAAAGTGTGCTATATGGGTCTAGATCTCCATAGGGTCCTTGTACTTAAAGTCTTGGCAAGAAAAACATCGTTAAGAACATATTGAATTCTGCGTGTTGGGTGTTGAGGACAACTTGAATGGTTCCGACTACCCATAATGAGCATATATTATTCACCATGTATTGAATACAATTATACTGTGGAATATTGTGCAAGGTCTTCAAATATTGCAAATTAGGAAAACAAATAATCAAAGAAGTTGATGTAGTTGTTTGGAGGATGTTATAGGTTTATGATGTAGTGTAGTTCTTCTTTCTAATCATCTTATTTATCCTATTTTGACTGTCTCAAGAACAACCATTAGTAACCTAACAAATATAAGAAAAATTCACATCCACATGCCTTGATTTCTTTTTATCTCAAGGATAACCTTGTTTCTCATATTCTCTCATGCAAAATAGCTAAGGATGCTTCAAATACTATTTCCACATTTTAGCAAGCAAGAAATGAGTCTCGTTTTACTTACCTTTGGAATATATGGAGATTGAGGATATGAATGATGATGATCCTATGTACATTTCTCTTAAACATATAAATTATTTCAAGGAAACAATTGATTATTTCAAATAAAATCTCTTGATAAAAATCAATCATTTAAAGGTTTTGCAATGGAATACTGATATATTTTCTTAGTGTCGTATGTGAATGCACTTAGGATTGCTAGGGCACTTCCACTTCCTTTCGAGTTTTTTTTTTCTAGCTCGCATATATTCCTAAAAGCCCAAATGAACACTTAACGTTTGTACATTCATTTGGTGATACACTCATTGTTGTGTTTTTTGAGATTTTTTTATTCCTTTTCTCTTAGCATACCTTCACAATGCTCGAGCTGCAATAGTTGGTATTAGAGCATGACCAATGCTTTCTTTAGGGCATTATTGATACCCTTATGATCATAGTCTCATAATCAAAGAAAAAGTATTGAGCATACTCTCGCGCATTTTCCCTATTGTTTCGCCCTCTAAATGCACTATCATAACAACTATGTAAACAATTTGATCATTTTGTGCCCAACATATATACAATTTTTGGTTTTCCACTATAAATGGTTCAGAGCACATTGCAAGGTGTATATTTATTGGCCATGGATGAAAGAAATTATTAATTTTATACATTGCTTGTTCAGGATAAGTTGGATGGTTGTTAAATATTGTGGGCATACATGATGTATCATGTATTAGTGGAACACGAATTATGGAATATTATGTAGGGTGATGAAATGTGTCCTAATTCACCTTTAAACTCAAGAAATGTGGGGAAAGAGATGGTCTAACCACAACCTAAGAGGGAGGATTAGGAAGTAATCCTCAGCCATGGCTCTTGGTCAAGTGATTAGCCCATCATAATCCTATAATTGTGAGAAGTGGAATTATGACCTGTTGGCTAGGAGTACAATGGGCTAACCACCTGCCCCAAAAGCCATGGTTGAGGATTAGTTCCTAATCCTCCCTCTTAGGGCGTGATTCATCATTTCTTGAGTCTAAAGCTCTCTTCCCCTTTGAGAGATCATTTTCCTTAATGGCCAATCCTTGATCTCCCCTTGAAAACCACTAGCCTATGGAACTTCCTTGCGCTTGACCTTGGTCTCTCGAACCTTGTTTTCACTCATGCAAGGTATCTTCAATACTGACTCTAATCATATCATTCGAATGCTTGTTTGTAGAGCTTTTCAACAATATCCTACATGTCTAAATCTGACCTATGTATTGGGAGCTATACTGTAATCTATGATTGAAGTATCTTTGAAAGCATTCGTGCACCTTCCATGCACCTTACCCAAGCCTACTTCTTAGGATCTCATACCAATTGTGGGAATTGAACTCATGACTTATCGGTTAGGAGTACAATGGGCTAACCATTTGGCCCAAAAGACATGGTTGAGGATTAATTCCTAATCCTTCCTCTTAGGGTGTGATTCAACCATCTTCTGACTGTCATTTCTTGAGTATAACAACAATTGCGAATGGAGAGGTTTCATGGGGATGAGAAGATGCATAGGCACATGCATAGATAGTTGTATCCATCAAACATCCTATTATCCCTAAAATTTTCTCATGGAAAATACTAAATGATGTTTGTGATACTCTTACCACACTATACTAGGCAAGAAATGTGACTACCTTCCAAAAAATTCAGAGAGTGAGCATTTGAAATAAAGAGACGCAATAGAAACACGTTTGCCAAAGATCCAAGATTTGAAAAAGAACTTGACTTTTGCTTAAGCAATCCTACCAAAACGTTCAAGTGTACACACTTTTCTAAATGTTCTTTTAGATTCATATTAGTGTTTTGTTCCTCCTCTTCATCAGATGTCGAAAGAAAACACAAATGCATTAACTTTTTAGGAGCAGGTCTTTCTTTTGCCAGAGAAATATCAATATAGATAAAACATGTGAGTTATATGTGTTGCAGATCAAGATCTCTTAGCTAGTAAGAAGGGAAAAGGTAAATGAAACTCATCTAATACTAAGCATAAGTCTTCTTATGTTGCACACTCATAAAAGGATGATAAAGATGATAAAAAGATAGAAAATTAGCAATATTTCTTCAAGTATTGTAAATCTATTGCTCACTTTATTAGGAGTTACCCTAAACTTGCTGCAAAAGAGGCAAAGAAGAAAGAGGTTGGAATGGCTTCCATAGAGACATCTACACCTAGAACTATGTCTCCTAACCTTGTTCAGAATGAAGTACGGGTGTTTGATACTTACTCTTACAATGAACACTCTTCACATGAGTATTTTATGGCTATAATAGACTCTCATATTAATTATTTTAATAGTGGTGCAATAAAAAATAGTACCTCACAACATAATTTCTTGTCTTCATGCCAGTTTACCCCTTAGCTATAACAATCTCATTCACACTCACACTCACACTCTTACTCTCACACTCAATTTCAATCACAAGGTAATTCCCTCAGTTCGATTGTCCGACTCCTCTTGTATGATGCAACAAATTTCCCTCCAAATGAAGTTGATCATCTCTCCTCAAGGAAGTGTGTGATGCACCAAATTTAGCAAAAGTCCGATCTCCTTGTGTTGCATGCCAAACTTTCGCAAAAGCATACATTTGTAATGATGAACTCCTTTCTTTCACGAAACCTAGAAAAATTTGAGGAAAAGCAACAAAACCACATCCAAAAATATCCAAATACATCCATAGGTGTATATAAGAACACATATACATCAAAATGATGGATTTGAATAATAGAGAAGATCAAATTTTTTAATTACCAAAAATCAAGACTTTTGTAGGACTTGTAACTCAAAAAATGGTGTGGAATTCCAAGCACCTTGTGAGAAGCAAAAATGTGCAACTCTTTGATATGGACAACAGTGCTAGAGAAAACCTAGGTCCAAATCTCGCACAAGATATTAGTTTTGAGCCTTGCAAGTTTATGAAATTTTAAATGGAGACTAAAGAAAGGCATTATCTTACACTAAATTAAATTTAGAGACTGAAGCAAGATACTTAAAACATAATTCATAAAATTTTCATGGAGACACTTTTATTCTCCTATGATTGATCTCCCTTTCTATCATGCAACATTATATCATGATCCTTCCATCTTCATGTTAAAATTTCAGCTAGAACATATGATGCAAATGAGATTTATAGAGAGAATATAAAACTTGTCATCCCTAAGTTTCGTTTATATCCATAAATTGACCTAAGTGTCCATTGTAAAGATTATAGACATAATGTATAACAAAAAGTTGAAAGTGAATTATCTAAATATCAAAATTCCTATTACAAGGGAATACTATCACATGTGAAAATAAATCCTATTATGCTATCATACGAGTTGGAAAGATCATTCTTACTACTTTTGATGGTAGTAATATTAGATTTTCAATGCTGAAAATGTGCCATGGATCAAGGAAGACCTATTATGATATTCAACACTGACCAAAGTTGACATGGCTCTTAACTTTGACAATGATAGGTGCATAGATTGTGATATCTGCTACAATGGTAATATCATTGCTTTTGTCGTTTTATGTCATGAAATTTATAATCTCATAGATTATGCAAAATGTTAGAAAAATTGAGCATGTGAAATACATGATTCTAAGTTTATCTTAGATGCAAAACTTTGGCATGAATGTTTTTTTAAATCTAAATTCTTCCAATTTACTTTCCTTGTGTAAATCTGAGATGGCATCCTCTTGGTTGAAAATTGAAGCACCTTTTAACCATGTATGTGATGGGTTTGTTTTTGGTTCAATTGGCATTCTTGCTTTCCCAAAGATGTATATCCAGTAGCACGACAATCAGGCAAAGCTCAAGCTTGAAGTTTTTTTTCTTTGAAGGCAATTGGACATCATAGACACTGCATAGCATGCACAAACATGGCATGTCAAGAAGTAAAAACTAGAAGTGATCAGATTGATTGTGGCAGCTTGGTGGGAGGATTTGTGCAGAGTGCACATTTTTTTTCTTTTGAGAGTACAATGAATTGAAAGCACACTCACACACCCAACCTCATAAGGTAGAGGCACCCATCTATGGGAACTCATAGATATATCTCTAGCCAAGAGTTGAACTCAAGACTTCCTCCCAGAGACTCAAGGCATCAAACCACTTGGCTAAGCAGGCTTTGACCAGAGTGCACATATTGGTGTCAACTAGCGATGTCCAAAACAATCGGGCAGCAACCTAACGATAGTCCCCTGGTAGATTGAGTCAGCAACTGGCTTTAAGTCATTCGAGAAACACCTCAAGGACATCGGATGGTTTCTCTTAGTGCAAGCATCAATCGAAGGAGCCATTGTTTGGATTTTACACCTCACTGTGAGAAAAGAGTTGTTTTTTGATGCAGGCAATGAGATTTAGCAACTTGCATCCCTCTCTCTTCTCTTTGGACTCAAAATACCATCCTTTCACTTCTCTGCTTTGGTAGCTCCCCAGAACTTGCAATCTATTGGGATTTTTGTGACCACAGCCAGCGGACAAAGCTCCAAAGTCGCTTGGAACAACAAGTTTGGGTAAATTATGTCAAGCCCACCGGGTAGCTCTAGGAAAGTACTCAACACACCTCTGATCAGGTTGTATGTTGGTGAAGGACCGCATAGCCTACCAACCGATTGAGGGAAGCATCAGATTGTGCATCAGAACCCATAGTAGATCGAGAGAATGTCGAATAGTGCATGCTTAATTGGATTGTCAGCAACGACTACTGCCGTGAAGATCTTACTTGGTATATTGGCCGAAGGAATCAGGTAGCAAGTGAAAAGGATCGTCCACTAGATCCCAAGCAATACACTCCTATCATGCACCATTGACCAACCAATAGCCTGAGAGATCTTCACTTAGCACACCTTTCAAGAGAGGTCCTTGACGCTTGCATCTCTAGTAACAATGCATCTTGCTAAAAGAACCTTGAAACTTTCACTAAAATCTTCCTTTTAGAATCATGAATTTGGGACAGGTACTAGGACAATTTAACAACATGGCAAGGGTACGGATGGTCTACATATTGACCAAACAACCATTAGACCAAGCAATGCGATGAGAAGGATCAAACAGCAAGGCCCTCTTACAGAAAACATAGGGTGCGACTTCAAAGATCCATGAAATCAGTCCTATCATAGTGGTGGAACTAGATGAATAGGAATTGATCCGTGCGAAGGGGATTATTACCAAACATTTTCAGGGAAAAAGAAAATATATATTTTTTTCTCTAAGCTGAACTAAATAAGGTATTGGTTGAGAATGTAGTCCTACAACAAAAGCTATAGAATGATGAGGTGAATAATGCTCGAGTGATAGAATTGGAAAGACAAATATAGTACAATTGTAGACGGAATGGTTGAAGGGTAAATGCTACAAACTATCTAGATACATTTGAACATTCAGCTAAGCTACATGGATTACCAAAATCTAAGTGGATAATGTACCTATGTATTATGGCCATAATTGAATCTCATAATGACTTAAATGGGGGGAACTTAGGAAGTAGCTACATAAATATTTCTATCTAGAAGACTATCACCAAATGGCGCAGAGCATTTTATGAAGTGGATTAGCACCCCAAAGCCTCAAGTTTCAATTACCCAACTTCATGATCAGTTTATGAAATGATTTTCACAATTACTAGAGAATGATGGGGTAGCCCTTACTCCAGATACAGTATTAAAATTTTTTAAGATTTTGAGTATGGATATAAGAATTGAGGTTTAGAGAAGACTTGAGGAACCAGGTAAGTGATATGGACTTACTGACGATTGGGCTATTATGAAGGGAGTGGTTGAACTAGTTGCACATATGAAACAACCTCAATCTCTTCTTTATGAATCAGTGCCTAATTTATCTCCTATTTTCCTCTCTACTCATGAACCTAGAGAGACTCATATAGCTACAAAGGTTGATCAATCAACATCCATATCAAAAATACTAAATGATTTGCAATTTGAAATCTTATCTAATAAACTAGATAATATGATGTTGATGCATGCAAATATATCAAAGGAAGTGTCTACCTTACAAAACATAATCTATGCTCTAAATTCTCAGGATAAATCCCTTACATTAACTCAACCTACAAAATTTCCTCAACCTATAATAGTTGCACCACCTTTTTCTCAACTGACCAATCAAAGAAATTTTAATGAACATCGAATTCCCAACATTAGGATACGTGTTTGGTGTGATGCCACTGACCATATTACCTATACTTTTGAGGCTTAAAAAGAAGCTAAGGAATGAAAACTCGTCATTGATATTGACAAGGAGCCGTGTGATTATAGGAAACACCTTTGTTTGGTTGTTAAGTGGATAAAAGGAGGGATGCAAAAACTTTATGAGAATCTTTTGGAAGCAAAGAAAGTGTCTTCTGCAGTAAAATTAGTGTGTGTAGATAGTGATTCTGAAATTGGTCAATCTAGAGAAACAAGAAATTATTCTATTGAAGCTCTAATAAAGCTAGAGATGATATGATGCAAAAGATTGTTCGGAACTCACCTGTTGATCAATTCTCTATTTATTCACATATTGAAAATGTTGAAGAGAAGAGTTTGAAGAACTCCAATGAACTTTGCATAAAAAAGATACTTTCAAATTTGTGATCTTAAATTCGATTGACGAATATGAACTGATTGCAAAATTTGTTATGAATCACATCTATGAGAAACTAAAGCTGAAAAGAAATATAAAACAATTCATAAGAAGATCCAATCTATTGATCAACCCCTACCTATAGGGACCGAAGAGAAATTCAAACAAATCTCAAAAGATCCTAGTTTATGAATATTGATCATATATTTATGAATGAAACTTTGAAACTAATTAAGATAGGAAATGATGATCAATTCTTGTTACCTGTTGAACGTGGTTTATTCCAAAGAGTTATTAATAATCATGGTAAAGGTTTTTCATTACATCCTCAAGAGTTAGGTTGTGATGACCCACAAATAGTACCTCCAATGATTATCTTTACAGCACCTCAAATTCCATGGAATCTGCATCCTATACCGGTCCCAAAAGCTCAGTTACCTGAGTTGATGAGGCTACTTAAGGAGAATATTCACATGAGGATTCTTGAGCCATCTTTAGCTCCATATTCAAATAGATGGTTCATGGTACCTAAGAAAAATGGAAAATTGAGGTTTATACACGATTTACAAACTATTCATAAAGTCATGATTAGGAATGTAGGAATTGGTCCTATTGTAGGAAAATTTCCTCAAGCATTTTTTGGTTATGCTATCTATTCAATGGGAGATTTATATTCTGGCTATGATCAATTTCAGCTTGCTGATTGAGAGTAGGGATATCACGACTACGAAAACTCCTCTAGGCTTAGTTTGTATGTGTACTTTTCCACAAGGAGCTACAAACTCAATAACACACATGATGAATATCATGAATATGGTCCTACATGACTTCATTCCTAATGTAACTATGCCTTTTATAGATGATATACTTATAAAAGGATGTGAAGAGATTGTAAAAGATGAAACTCTAGATTCTTCTAGCTTTAGAAAATTTCTTATGGACCATATCTCTGATTGTGAACGGATTTTTCAAAGATTTGAAGAGGTTGGTCTTACATTTTCAATTGAGAAGTCTATTTTTTGTGTTAACAAGGTTCTAATAGTTGATCATTTATGCGGACATTATGCTTAGAGACCGTATCCACCTAAGGTTGATGCCATAAATAATAGTTCTGAGACATGTAGCAATATTAGTGAAGTGAGACGATTCCTTGGTCCTTGTGTATTTTATTCAATTTGGAATTAAAGAAATTACTTTTTAATGCCCCTATTTTGAAATGTGTTAATTATTCTGATCAAAACCCCCATTATCTTGACTGTCCATAAGCAATAGGCATAAGATGGGCTATTGGTTAGGATGATGAAGAGGTGAAAATATATGCAATTAGACTTGGAGCTAAAATGTTATCTTGTCATAATTCAAAAGCTATGAGGGAATTAAAGAAATTGCTTTTTAATGCCCCTATTTTGAAATGTGTTAATTATTCTAAACAAAACCCCCATTATCTTGACTGTCCATAAGCAATAGGCATAAGATGGGCTATTGGTTAGGATGATGAAGAGGTGAAAATATATGCAATTAGACTTGGAGCCAAAATATTACATGAAACACAAAGGAACTATATTTAAATTAGAAGAGAACTTTGGGATTTATTCACTGCATTAAAAATTGATAAAAAATATTTTATTGGTGCCAATGTAACTATAGAGACACACTGCTTACCACTTATAGGAATGATAAAAAACTATTCATCACTTGATATTCCTATGTTAAGATGGATTTCATACATTAATTTATCAATCTTGTGTTAATACATATTGCAAGAAAGTATAATTATGTTGCTAATATGCTTTCTAGAGCGGCTATGTATGATGAAGATGAAGTAGCAAAATTAGATATTAATGCAATTAATTATGAATATCAAGCATATGTGTATGAACAATTTAAAATTGATGAATATGAAGGAGAGTGGCAAGAAATTGGAAGATATCTTAGTACTTTGATTAAATCACTTGCATGGTCTACAAATAGGTTCAAGAATATTAGAAAGCAAGTTTTTAATTATTTCTTAAAAGATGGATTAATTTGGAGACATGCAAGGGGAAAGATTAAATTTCCACAAAGATTACTTGGAACTAAACAAGTTCAAGTGCACGTTGTAATGAAAAATATGCATGATACTTTATGGGCTTGACATAAGGATTTTATGGCTACATATGAAAAAATAAGAGAGAATTATTGGTATCTAGGAATCTATGTCAATGTAAGGGATTATGTCAATTCTGGTGCTGTATGCCAAATGCATTCATCCATTAAGCATAAGTATCCTTTACATACTACCTGTCCACCATGTATTCACTATAAGTGGGTAGTCCACTTAGTGACCATGCCCAAAGATATAGATAAAATGCGGTATATACTGCTTGCAAGATAAGACTAAACCATGTAGAAGGTTGAGCCCTATGATCTAAAACAATATACAATGTTTGTAAATTTTTACTTGAAGATGTAATATCAAGATTTTGATATGTTGAGAAAGTAGTGGTTGATAGGGGTGAGTTAGATGCTCAAGAGGCTAGAGACTTCTTTGCATGGGATGGAATTCTTTTAGCTCTTACGAGTGCTTATAACCACGAGGCTAATAGGAAAATAAAAAGAGGACATTCTCTAATTGTAAAAGCAATCTTTTTCTAAAGCGTATAATTGTGACATTAAAGTATAGACTTCATAGGTCCTATTAGCCCCCCAGCTAGAAACTCCCATGTAGAGTACATTATTGTAGCCATAGATTACCTTACAAAGTAGGTAGAAGTAAAAGCCACAAAAAAGAATGATGCTCAAACAAAGAGTAAGTTCTTATGAGAGAACGTGTTCACTAGATACGGGCTACCAATAGAGTTAGTAAGTGATAGAGGTACAGGCTTCTTGAATGAAGTCATTGAAAACCTTCTCCAAGAATTCTTGGTGATACATAAGAAGTCTGCCCCTATCATCCACAAGATAACCGACAAGCTGAGAGCAGAAATAAGATCCTATGTAATGTATTGACAAAATTGGTCAATAATAAACGCTCTAATTGGGATAAAAAACTTCATCATGCTGTCTTGGCTTATGGAATTTCCTACAAAACGCTACTCAATATCACCCCATTTCAGATGGACTTTGGATAGAATGCTTTGCTACCATTGGACTTCCTAATCCCATCTTTAAAAATAGCATAAGAGCATGAGTGGAATGGACACGAGTTGTTCTCTAGGATCTTTGATCTAGAACGCTTAGATGAGACGAGGCTACGAGTGGTAGTAGGCATCTATGCTGCAAAGAAAAGACAAAAGGCGTACTTTGATGCACACATCAAGGATAAAGGATTGAAAGAGGGAGACCTAGTGTTGGTTTACACACCATGCTTGTAAATTGGAAAAAAGAGGATATGGACCCATGATCATTAATAGAATTTCCACAAGTGGTGCGGTTCAATTGGCCACTCTAGAAGGTGACATTTTGCCAAACTATATTAGTGGATGTAGAGTCAAGCTGTATCAAGAAGCTCTTACAGAGGATATGCTAATGAGACTCAACACTGCAAATACGCAAAAAGAAGAAGAGTTAAGGGTTAGAGAATAGGCATAGGCAGAAGCTAGAGAACACATTAGGCGAAATAAGTTAACGCGACTAGGCCAAGGTATCAATCCCGAAGCCCCAAGATATCACATGGCCATGTGCAAGACGTTGGGTGTGATTTCTTCTCAAATAGTCGATCAATGTCCCTTTGTGACCATAGAAGTAGGACAAGGGAAGAGTGTAAGGTCTGTGAGAGCATTGATTGTCTCAGGTGCATAAACTAGTGTAGTTAAACTTTCATACTCCCAAGACCTGCAATTTAACATCAATCCCATAGAAGCATATCTCATAGGATCGGGAGGTGTAGAAACCCCTTGTTTGGGTGAGGTGGAGCTTCCCATCTACCTTCAAGATTATTAAAGAACCAATCACAAATTGGACATAAATTTGAAGGTCAAAGTTTAAGAAGAAAACCACATGCCTATGTGAAGGGACAATTTCACACATATATTATAATTGTAATGTTAGTTTTAACTTTAGTTCTAGAGTTTTCAAAAATCACGAGATTCAGAAAATCTATATAAGTTAGTTTGTATCAATTGACCCGATGAAGAAGAGAATGAGTTAGAGTGAGTTCATTTTGTATGACTGAGTATAGTTGGGATTCTCTGAGAGAGAAAGCACCTCGAGAGTTTTTGAGTTTCCATAGCTATCAGAAAAAATAATAGAAGTTTTTTGTATGAGACTCTCTCCTCCATTTTCATGCTTTGCATATTCTGGTAATGATGTGAAAAGTTCAAATTTCCTAAGCAAGTCGATGTGTGGCATCGAGATTAAGATGATAAGTAATTTTTTTATCTATCCACTTCAACGGTTGTTGTAAATGTCTTAAAAATAGAAGGTTTTTGGATCAATTCGATGCCTGGCATGGAGTTGTAGTTGATAATCTCTTATTTTCTATGCCTATGATTCACTTGCTGAGTTTGTGCCTAAAAAGGCAAGGTTTTATGTGGGAAGTTGATGCCCGACATCGGATTCATGCTAAAAAGTGGATTTTTATGCACCACGTCAATGCCAAGCATCGAATTTGCATAACAAGGACATGTTTTTTACTTAAACATGCAAGGTTTCCTATTTTGGCAATTCATACATGGTCATATTGTGAAGGTCATAACGTGGTGTGTAGTGCTCAATTTTTAGCAACTAATATCTTATGCGAAAGCTCTTATCTTCTACTTTCATAGACCAAAAGATCTTGGAGAAATAATATTTGTGCTAAGAGAAATAAGCAAAAGACTGAAGGTATGTCATTTTAGTGACTAGAAATTTCTGAAGAAGCAAAGTTCTTAGTTTAAGCAATCATTTCTCAAAGTTTGGAGAAGCATTGAGTTAATGGTGACCATAGAGGTGTTCTAGTGTCACATTAATTAATTTCTTGTGATGTTTCACACATCAACAAGTGGTATCAGAATAGAAAGGTTCTAGAGAGCAGAAGGCATCAAAGGTACGAGAAGTTTTTGAAAAGTTTTCATTAAAGTTTGAAAGCTGAAGCATTCAAAGACACACGACATCTAGAGATTACTTAAAAAGTATATTCATACACAAAGAACTCCAAAAGGTATTATTCTTTAGCCTTTAAGCTCACATGTTGTAGCAAGAGCAAAGAAGTATGGTAGATCATATCTCTATTGACAAACTAGATAGAGATAATTATCCTACATGGGTAATGAGAATGGAAGCTTTACTTATGAGTAAGGATCTCATGGTGTACATAACATGTGAAGAAGAGAAGCCAGTATTTGAAGATGAAAGCCGACCAAAGAAAGAAGAATTTGATGCTTTAAAGCATTGGCAGATGAAGGATGCAAGTGCAAAAGCTTACATCTACAATACAATCTTAGATCATTTGCTACCACACATCAAAGGATTGGAATCAGCTGAAGATATTTGGAATGCATTGGAGTATCATTTCCAAAGTACCACCAAAGCAAGGAAAGCAAGTCTATGGTCTGAGTTTAAAACATTTAAGAAGAAGCCAAGCAGAAGTATTAGTGATTATGTCACAAAGATGAAGGATCTAACAGATAGTCTGGGATCCATAGATGAAGATGGTGAAGATCACAGATTGATTGCTCAATTGCTTGCAGGTTTGAGAGGAGATGAAGGGTGGAAACATTTTGTCTTGTCAATAGAACTTTGAATCAATCACTTGGTTTGATGTTCTCATTTGAGCAAGACTTGAAGGGAGATGGAGACAAAGGGCAAAGCTCTGCAATGTACATGAAGAACAAGAAGAAAGGAGATAAAGGTAAAGCAAAGGATGAAGAGGAATCGAGTTCTCATTTTTATTATGCAAGAGGTAGAAGAACTAGCAGAGGAAGAGCAAGAGGCTTTGGAAGAGGAAGAGGTAATCAGAATAATAATAAGAAGGCTTGTTGGATCTGTGGATTGAGTAATCATTTGGCTCATGATTGTTGGCATAATCAACAAGGATTAAATCAAAATCAAAATAACAATAGTAGAAGCAACGGTGGAAGATATCAAAGTTATTTTCAGAGATGTAGAGAAATTCAAACAAGAGGCTATGGTAGACGTGGAGGAAGAAGTTAGGCATAGAATCAATCCTACAACACCACCTACTACAATTATGCAAATGACACACAAATTGAAGGTCATACATCATTGATGATGAATTCAATTAGCATATCAGATAAAGAAGATCCAAATGTATTTTACATTGACTCTGGATGTTCAAATCATTTGTCAAGAAACATAGAATTGATGTCAGAATTGGCAAAAGGCATTTGTAGTCATACAGTTCAAAATACAAGACATAGTGTACATTCAATTGGAAAAGTGAAATGCAAGAGTGTAGCAGATTTTCTAACCAATGCTTTGTATGTTCCCACAATACCCAAAAACTTGATTAGTGTGGGATAGATCATTAAAAAAGGTTTTCAAGTTTGGTTTACAAATGAAGGAGTATTTGTTGAAGATCTAGAGAATGGATATATTCAGATTATTTGTGGTAAGAAAGAAGGTAGAATCTTTACTTTAAGAGTGCAAGGGAACATTGTTCAAGCTTTGCTCACACATGGTGAAGGAGTGATTACAGAACTTGATATCTGGCATCAGAGATCAGGTCATTTCAATGAAAGAGGAATTAAAGCTATGGTTGCAAATCACTCTGTACTAGGACTACCAAATGTGCAGAATCAACATATGATTTATAAATGTGAAGCATCTCGAATGGGAAAAGCACACAAGTTACCATTTCAGAAGAACGGATCCAAACATGATGGAGTACTAGAGCTCATTCATACAGATGTTTGGGGACCAACAAAAGAAGGATCTATTAGTGGCTCAAGGTATTATGTTCTTTTCATTGATGATGCTACAAGATGGATAAGTCTGTATGTTTTGAAGGAAAGATTAGAAGTGTTTGGAGCTTTCAAGCATCAAAAGCATATCCAAGTCTACTTATCAAAAGAACAGAGAAATGTACAATCTACATTTGTATTTATGTAGATGAAATTATAATCATAGGTAGTTCAGAAAGGAATCAAGGAGGTAAAGAGATTACTTGAAAAAGAATTCAAGATTAGTGATCTAGGAAAGTTATCATACTTTCTTGGAATTAAAGTCACTTATATAGATCATGGCATATATGTATCACAAGAAAGATATCTTTTGAACCTGTTGAAGAAGTTTGGTATGGAAAATTGCAGAGAAGCTTCAACTCCACTTGAAGTCAATCTCAAGCTTAGTAAATATGATGGAGCAGAATACAAAGATATATATGAGGAAGTATCAATCTCTTGTGGGTAGTTTGATTTATGCTACACTAACCAGACCTGATCTTAGTTATGTAGTGAGAGTTCTACCACAATTCATGCATTCTCCAAAGGATCCA
>CM035421.1:125467156-125474656 GCA_020310875.1 Ceratopteris richardii
TTCCCCCTGAAACAAAGCCGCTTCTAATTTTCTTTGCACGTCAGTATTTCCTATGTTCTTAGAAGGCTTCTCCATGCTCAATCCCTTTTCTCCACATCTCTGCAATCTGCAATAAGAAGATCCCACCATCACCGGAATCCTCCAAATCGAAACATTCTTCACAGTTTCTTCTTGTTCGAGTTCTTGTCCTTTCCCGTTCCACCAGCCCATTCTTGACTTCTCATTATAATTCATAATCGATACCCTTGTTTTCCTTTACCAATACCTCCACATGCTTCTCATCAATCATCAAATCCACTCTTCAAGTACCTGAAATCAAACGTATTTCGTGCCAAATAGAACCACATTAGTGCATCAAAACCAACCATTTTGTGGGCTAACAGAAGCATGAGATCGAATACCGCCATCATCAACAACAATTCAAATCCAATTCCAAAGGCCAATCACACCTTCAGAAGCCTTGCATGACATGAGCCCCCATGAAGAACAACCTGGTTGTAGGCTTTCGTCACTGATGCCATGAACTTGTCCCGAAAAAGAGAGAAAAATAGCACGACAGAGAGAGAGAAAGGAGGGGTACTACAGACCCCCACATCAGGATTTTGCACCGCCTCGGTGCAATTTGCTTCTCATCCGCTTATTGAATAAACGAAATAACTGCCCAAACTTGAATGACATGTGGTAAGTACAGTGGTTGAAATCCTTCCAAGTCAAATTAGTTTAGATACTTCTTCACCCTGGAGATGTTGACCAGGGGAATCCTTTTACCCTGCAGATCTTCCAGATGCACTGCGCCATGTGGTAATACCTTGATAACCTTATATGGTCCTACTCATTTGGGTGCCAATTTAGTTTGAATTGCTGGGACCTGATGCACTAAAACCATGGACCCTTCCTGAACTTCATTGGATCTCAGATACCTGTCATGCAATCTCTTGCGCTCTTCTTGTGTTACCTGAAGTTTCTGCATTGCCCCTTCTCTGTACTCTTCTAATGCCACCAATCTTTGAATGGGGGTTCAATTCCAATGGTTTTGATTCCTATTTCCTTTCTGATAATGAACTCGAACGGTGCCAATGCCTCTTTCCCATAAACTAAACGAAATGGAGTCTCGCCTGTGGTTCCCCTCTTTGTGGTTCTCAAAGCCCAAATTGCACCGATCAGTGCTAGCGGCCAGGAGCTTTGATGATCGAAAGATAATTTGCGAAGCAATCCAATCAAAATCTTATTGGAACTCTCGGCTTGGCCATTTGCCCTAGGGTAGTAGGCACAAGATTTTTTATGGAATATTTTGTACCTCTCAAATATAAATTGGAGCAATTGATTTACAAAATGTGTGCCCCTATCACTAGTAATTTCCAGTGGGCAACCAAATCTTGAGAAAATACGTTTATACATAAATTTAGCTACTGTTAAGGCCGTGCAGTCCACAGTAGCTTTAGCCTCTATCCATTTAGTGGCATAACATGTGGCCATCAAAATATACTTTTTACCTCCAGGTTGACCAGTTGGACTAATTGGTCCTATGAAATCAAGACCCCATCGTTCAAATGGGAGCCATCCTGTAGATATGGCTAATGGTTGGAAATTCAATCTGGTTGGCGCGGGAGCACACCTCTGGCAGATGTGGCATTCTTTAGCAAACTTGATTGCATCCTTGAAAATATGAGGCCACCATAAACCTTTGTGGATGATTCTATGAGCCAATTCTTCCCCCTTTAGGTGTCCTTCATTGTGTGCAGCCTCTAGCAGAGGATTTACCTCTTCTGGATAGACACACCTTCTCAATATATCATCCCGACAGTATTTATATAAATTTCCATTTATAAGAGAATATGCTTTGGTTTTCAAAAGCAATCTTCTTTTCCCCACAGGTATCAAGTGTTCTGGGATCTTTCCAGTAGTAAGAACATGAAGAATTTCATCATACCAACCAGTCCGAATTGCTACTAGAAAAAGATTGCTATCCACCGGTTCATTATTAATACCTATTGCTTCTTCACTCATTGCCGTCCTGGACACTTGATCTGCCATGTAGTGCTCTTTTCCTCGTTTAATATGAATATCAAAATTAAATTCTTGAAATAGGAGTAACCATCTCCAAATCCTTCCAGCTACTCTAGGTTTGTTTATCAAATACTTCAAGGGCTGATGATCAGAGATAACAATGAAATGTACACCAAGGAGATAATGTCGAAACTTCTGAAGAGCAAATACGATAGCCAAACCTTCTCTTTCCGTTGTACTGTAATTTCTTTCAGCTTGGTTGAGTAGTCTGCTGGCATAAGAGATAGGTTTATCCACTTTGTGAGATGATGGTTGAGCTAGAACTGCACCAACAGCATGAAGACTAGCATCTGTATGCACATGAAATTCCAATGACCAATTAGGAACACTTAAAAGTGGAGCAGTACATAGCCTCAACTTTAGTTCACAAAATGCTTTGTCAGCTTCAACACTCCATGAGAAAGGGATCTTTTTACTGGTAAGCCTTAACAAGGGCTTAGCAATTTCTGAGTACATCCTAATGAATCTTCTGTGATACCCTGCATGGCCCAAAAAACTTTGCACTTCCTTTGGGCTTTGTGGAATTGGCATGGAAAGAATAGCTGTAACCTTTGCAGGGTCAACAGTTATACCTTCATCAGATACTATGTGACCAAGAAGAGTACCCTTGGTGACCAAAAAGTGACATTTATCAGGATTCAATTTCAAACCTGTTTTGAGACATTGCTCAAAAATTACTTTTAGATTTTCCAAATGGTCATGGAAATCTTGAACTGCTTCTCTTTTATCTGTACCTGAAAATACTGAAAAGTCATCCATAAAAATGCGTAGAAAGGTTGTTAACCATTTGCCCAATATCAGATACATCGTTCTATTAAATGAAGCTGGTGCATTCTTCAAACCAAAAGCCATTCGAGTATAGACATAAGTGCCCCAGGGAGTGACAAAGGCTGTTTTGTCACTATCATCGGGATGGATCACTATCTGATTGTAGCCACTAAAACCATCCAAGAAACTGTACAAAGTGTGACCAGCTACCTCTTCAAGTACTTGCTCTGTGAAGGGCTGAGGAAATCCATCTTGAATAGTCACTTTATTCAAAGCACGGAAATCAACACATACCCTTATTTTTCCACTATTTTTCTTGGGCACAATAACCATAGAAGAAAGCCACCTGGAATGTTCTATTGGCACAATTATACCTGCTTCTTCTAGTTTTGTAATCTCTGCTTTTACCACCTCTGCATACTTCGGATTGAGTCGATATGGCCTACTTCTTACAGGCGCAAATCCCTCAACTAAGGGTATCCGATGTAACCCAAGCTCTTCTCGTATTCCTGTTAGATCTTTGTGAGACCAAGCAAAGACACTTTTGTAAGTAAAAAGCAAGGAAGTTACCTTCTGTAGCAAAGGAGGATAATGCCACAACCACGATGCCAAATGGACTACTTGAAGGTTCTCTTCATCCCCTAAATTTACTTCTTGAACCAATGTTTCAGGACTGGTCTTGCTTGATAAATCATCTCCACTATATGCAGGAGTGGATTTTAATTTATATTCTGCAACATGTTCTTCCATCCATCCTTGAGGTATATCTGCAAAAGGAAGGTCTTCTCTGTTTTTAAGTTCATAACCTTCTACTGATTCTTTTATATGGGTTGCCTCTTCAAAGCTTGCATTTTCCTGTAATTGCTCATTCTCCAACACCTTGTGGTCTTCATTGCCCTTATCTGCAACTTCTTCCTCAATTTCATTGATCTCCACTGTGCAACACTCTGCACTTCCCATCATCCAATTTAACAATGTATCATCTTCTTGGGGTAGAGAGGGCATTACCTGAGTATCCACGGTATATCCAGTGGTTTTTCCTGAGTCTAATCCTTCTTCCAAATGTAGTTGCAGTTGGCTGTTGGTGCTTGTTGAAATCCATAGTTTGTTCTTCCCCCAATCTTGCAAAGCTTTTGCTTGTCTCAGCCAAGGTCTCCCCAGGAGTAGAGGGTAAGAAGTCTCCTGTGGAAGTGCAATAACAACAAAATCCAACACAAAGTGGCAACCGTGTACTATCATCCGTACCTTTTCAATAATGCCAAGAGGCGCAACCCGATGTTGATCTGCTAGTGTAACTGTAAATGGTGCCATTTTGGTGGGGTTCAAATTCAGTTTCTTCATTGTGAAATCTGGCATCAAATTGATACCAGAGCCTCCATCTATGATCACACCTGTGAGAGCTTCATCCTTTATACAAACAGATAATCTTGAGCTTTGGTAGTCTGCTAAGGGTGCAGGGGGAAAATCAACCATGAAACCATCTATACTAGGTGATTGGACCAAGTGAGCAGAGTGTATAATCTTCAGTAAGTCACTTCTTATTTTTGAATCCATCCTTATAAGTTCATATAAACTAACCTTGTGATGAATACCTTTCAAGATCTGCTCAATGTCTACCTTATGAACATCTTCTTTCAAACTTGTTGATTGGTCCCTCATAGTAGTAGCCATCTTTTCATAAGCTCCTTCGATTTCTACTTGGTCCTTCCATCCAGACTTCTTTTCTTCCTCTTTATCCTGAAATCCTTGTTGTTCCTCCTTATGAAATCCTTGTTGCTCCTCCCTATGGATTGCTGCTGCTTGTCTAGCTCTAGTCATCATGGGCATTGCAGAGGATGAAACAACATAAGACTGAGTGGTTTTCCCTTCTTCATGTGGAGAGACTGCAATCATGTGGATTGGAGCAGGACGACCTCTTGGGCAATCTTTGGTATAATGATCCTTTGCCTTTGGACAATGTTGACAAGGAGGTGCATCTTCTGGAAGAGAGCACCTATTTTGCATGTGGCCGTACTCACCACAACGATAGCACATCAAAGGTCTATTATATCTAAGCTTTGCAGGCCGATTCTCCTCTCTATTTGATGTATTTGAAGTACTAGCATAATATGAATCCAAATTTTGAGGGTTACCTCTCTGCTGTGTACCCTTGAGGTAGTAGCAATCCCTTGCTTCATGACCGTCCTTTCCACAAAATTGACAGCTTACCTTAATAGGGCAATTAGCATTGGAATGTCCATTGTTGTTACAGATTGTACACCAAATTTGTCTCCTTATATCTTGTGTGGTCTTCAAATCTTCTAACTCTCGGCGAAGTTGGGCTACTTCATCATCAGTGCGTCGCAGTGGTGGCAAGACCTTCTCTTCTTGTTGATTTTGTTGCATCTTCAATGCTTCCAGTTCCCTTCTCAGTTGCTCAATCGGATCGAGGTCTGCAGCATACTTTGGTTGTGTATCCCCTTTAAAATGTTGCCTTGCTTCTTCAATGCGTGATGCCGCTGCAACAAAATCATTGAGGGTCGCATCCAATCTAAGAGACTCACGAAGCTTCTGCTGAGATGACCTGGGCATAGCCTTTTCAATCCACTTTTTAACCAAGAAGTCACCGGGAGCATGTGGTAGACGTGCAACAAGTGCTTTTGTTCTAGTGTGAAGTTCATGAAAAGATTCACCTGGCCTTAGCTTCAAATTCTCTAGCTGATCTAGAGCTCTTTCCGAAGAATCACTTGGTCTGAATGTTTGTGAGAAAGCCGCCTTCAGAGCCTCCCAAGTAATAAAATGGCCATCTGCATATTGACTATACCATTTATCTGCAAGACCCTCCAATGTGGATGGAAAAAGTGCCAACATTGCATCCTCTCTATTCTGCACACCTCGTCCACGGCATAAAGAGATGAATCTCCTCACATGATCATCAGCATCCTCATAAGCTTGTCCCTTGAAGGTAGGGAATTTGATGTTTAATCTGGAGAGTAAATGAGAGAGATCCTCCATTTGTACTGGTGTTTCTTCGGACGTATCTGAGGAGAAGTCTAGAGTTCTCCTATACCTCTCTTTTGACAATGGTGTCGCACCCAAATCAATAGATAAATTTAAGGAAGGCAGAGGGGAGGTAGAATCACTAGCCGTGGTTATTGCTAACTTGTTAAGGCTCCTCCGAACACGAAGAGACTCCTTATTTGCCCGTGTATGGGTCATGTACCTACTTGCAATTGTAATAGGGCAAAATACTTCTCATAGAAATGCAAAGGTCCCACCGGGCGTGCCAAACTGTAGAGGAGGTACTGGGGTATCCATTTTTATCAAAAGTAGAGAATAAAGATTAAACACATCCAGTACGTCACCTACTCAAGGGAGGTTCTCTTTAGGGAAGTATACCCTTTAACATTTCTGTGAGCAGGCAGAGGTAAATAATAGCACAGAGTTGTACATACTCTAGGAATATTAATCAACAAATGACTACAGAAGACCGTATATTGCTTGATTCGAATCAGATGATTACAGGTTGGGCAGAGTGATGCTCAAATGTGCAAGCTTAGGGCTTAACATGCCACCTTAAAAGTGAATAACCTCAATGCAACAGAGTCTTCTCATCAACTTAAGGGGCCAATTATATGCAGACTAACTCAGAACAATACAAATGGTAAAGAATTTCTCAAGAGAATAGAACTTAACAACAACACTGACCCACAGAAAAGAAAAGAATCCAAGCCACTCTCTTACACTATAGTGCTCATAGCCCTCCACTGAGAAGCCTACCTTCTGTATCCTCACTACAGAGTAGCTCCTACAATAGGCTTGAAACCACAAAGTGCAAGAGAGGACTTCTGCACGTACGTACGCGTATTCTGAACCACTCTATCTCTAAAAAAAATTGTACCCCCAGATAGCACAAATCCATTGTTTTTATAGGCCCCAATAGGCCAAGAGGGCCTTGCCGACTCCTCACGTTCACTGATCATGCGCCGGTTAAATGCCCAAAATTGGAGGGGTAGGTCAATTATTCCTTTGATTTGAATTAGATCCACCAAAATAGGTAGCCGCTGTGAATGGTTGGTGGCAAAATTTTTTTTTTCCACTTTCACTTTTTACCCTGCACACTTTTATCCCATACCCTCATTAGGATTGGTAACTAATAAATCATCTCCAACAATTTGAACTTGTTTGCCAATTTGTTCAGTGAGCTTGCTATAATGTTCCCAATTATCCTGGTCAAAGGGTCTTCGATCGACCCAATTGATAAAAGTCTTGTACAGGTTGATCAGCTCATTACCAGAAATCTTCTGACTCCCATCATTATTCTCCTCTTTAAAGTTAAGGTCATATTTCTTCTTTTTTTCAACAAAGAACTCTGATGCTGCAACATCCATCCCTATGACAACCTTGCTAGTGTAACCAGCTGTTTTCAATTGCCACCTTTAGAAGCTCCAGACCTTCCATGTTTTTCTGAATATGTGTAATTGTGTGTACATGTGTGTGATTGTGGGTGTGTGTGTATGTGAGTGCGTGTGTGTGTGTCGGTGTATGTGTGCATGCGTGGGTGGATATGTGTGAATGTGTGTGTGCATGTGTTTGTGTGTGTGAGTATGAGTGTGCGCTTATATGTGTGTGAGTGTGTATGTGTGCATGTGAGGATGTGCATGTGTGTATGTGAAGGAGTATGTG
>CM035421.1:125479656-125584656 GCA_020310875.1 Ceratopteris richardii
GAAAGTGGTTCGGAGCATGAGGTAGATCTGGGTAGGAAAGGGAGCAACCAATCACATTAGTGCATTCCAATTCATTAATAGAGAAGTAGCATAAAAAGCCACGGCAAAAAGTAGTAGAACAACAAAGATATCTATCTCAACGAGCACTCCAAATGTGGGTACCAAAGGAATCAAGGAAGGCCAACCACACTAAGGTACAAATTTGGGTGCCGAAGAAATTAGCTATCATGCAACAAGGGTGATTACACATATGGGTACCCAAGGAACTCTTACATGCATAAACACCTATGCCATATCTCACAAGAAAAGTCTCAACAAAGAAGCCAAGGAGACACAAGGGTCCCAACCAAGCACAAAGACCAAAAGAAGATAGACTCACCTCTTTGGCAATAGTAAGAAGACAATCGTCAAGGGTATGGGTCTACAAGCCAAAGACATTAGTAGCCCCCTCAGAACCAAAGAACCAACCATATGGGATACAGAATTTAAGAAACCATTCAAAGATGAAGAAGCCTAAGGTGATCTCTATGCAGCCGAACATGGTTCTCAAATGGATCCCTATAAGGAGGAATGATCATTTGTCATCTCAAGATCCAATGGACACCTCTAAGTATAGCTTGCATCAACATCTCCAAGTGACATTAGAAGCCTTGACGTGCGACAACCATGTGCCTTTGGCATAACCTTGTCTTTTGCACCATTGAGGTCATGCATTTCCAAAGTATGCATTAATATAGGGCCACCTTACATGGCTGTGCATAGACACAATTGAGAAATCCAAGGCACATGAGACACACTTGACATATGTAAATATTTTCTTGATACTAACCTCTTCCTTCTTGTTTTGTGACATTGTTCCAAAAAAAAAAGAAGAAGGACCATGACCATGTGCTCGAACAATTGCATCAATGAGTCTTCAACAAGGACATCCGTCAACAATGAAAGAGAAGCCAATGATCAATCACCATGATGTGAGTACAATACGAAGAGATAAACATCAACCGACCATTTACCATGGTAAGAATCCCCTACTTTGGCAACACTATAACCATGATAGATAAGGAAACCTCTTCGTCAGCATACCCTTGAGCACTTAGCTCAAGACCCGAATTTTTGCACCATACTTCTTCCAATGCATTTTCCAAGCAATATGCATGCATGGGGCCACATTACAAGGTCGTGCAGAAGGCGCATATTTTCTTCAACCTATGGACTAACACACTTACCCATCAATCATTATGGGTTATGAGTACTCAGCATGAAAACTATAAAGCCATGTTTGGAAGATCCAGAGGACATCTAGGCCACAACATTAGTACCTATGGAGTAATTCACAATTGGCAATTGCTCCAAATAAACCTTGACGACCTCTTTTGAGCAACTAGTAACTTTTGAAAGATCATAAATATATCATCATGCAAGAATCTATAGAAGAAGTACATACCAAGGGAACTACAACTTGCAAAGGCTCATAGTTACAAATGTAGAACCGGACAACGGACCTTGCTACAATTCGAAGATAGACGGCTCTTGTTCATATAGGATGGACACTACCTCTCAAAGCACTACATGGAACAACAACTACAACAAGGGTCTGTCAGGGATGACAAACTTGAGAGGGGGGAATTGTTGACACTCAAGGTCAAGCATGAGGTACAAGTACACATCAAAGAAGTGGACATACAAGAAGGAGGAGCATATAGGGAGCTCCAAGAAGCACATGCCAAATTTTAAGAAGAAATCCCCATAAAAACAATTATTTTGATCACTAAAACCATTGTAAATATCATTTCACATTTTTGTAACTCCATTTTGTTCAAGTCGAGGAATCCTCAAGCTTGAGGCATATTAGAAGTATCTACCTACCAATTTTCATAATTCTTAGTGTCCGTTTGAGCCCTCAAATAAGCCCTCGAACCTAACTTTTAACTAGGCTAGACACTACATCTGGATAGTGCCAAAACTAGTCAAAAAACTATAGAAAGAGCTAAAGAGCTCATTTTTGAGGTTGGCTAGTAGAGATTGAAGCTTTGTAAGAGAGTTCTTTGTAATAGAAGCTTTTCATGGTTCCTCTATTTGCTCTTACCATGTGCGCGCGTGTGTGTATGTGTGTGCATGCTTGTGTGCAAGTTCACTCATGCACTTGTGCCTTCACTTGCTCATGGCCTTCATACCATCCTCACGTCTCCGTGTATTCACAAGTAAAGGAGGTGGTAGTCATGCTTGAGCTACATCCACTTATGCAAGTTTTAACTTTTCCCACTCAAGAGTCCAGACTCCAAGCTCTTCAGAAATGCTTTGTTCTTTGACACTTCTTTTGTTACGAGTGGCTATGGTGTTCTTTGAGTTCTGTTCTCCATCGACTACAGGCCACAAATTTGATGCAGTTCATAAGCTCTAAAAGATCATGATACACAGTACGTTGCCCAATGCCTATAGGCTATGCATTTACAAGAGTGTCTTTTTTCGATAACCCTTAAAGGGGCCGAACATACACACTCAGTCAGTGTGCGCCGATCTTGTAAGTTCTCTGTGTTCTTATAATTTCCTAGGATCTCCCTTTTTGCTGCTGCACTATGAGACACTACGATAATCTAGTTTTGTGTTCAAATTCGAGGGCGTTATTGGCTCTGGAATCTTAAGTCGAGGGGCTTACGATTGTGTAATATGTATACAATATGCACTCAACAATGTGCAGAGTGATTTCCCCGAGTGTGCAGGTTTTTCTTGAGCCCAACTGTATGCAATATGCATGCGATTCTCAATGAGTCTAAGTACTATTTTTGATGCAGGTTTTACACTTGAAGAGTTGAGACTGGAGTCCACACTACCCGTGGCCTCGAAACTTGGCCATGGGACATTTGCTTGTGTGTGCGAGCCTTGAATTTTTTTAAATTAGAACAGGGGCTTACATAGCTGGGATAAACGACAATCACACCTATCATAGGGCAGAATATGCGATGACACATCAACCACATGCTACATCATTCCAAATTAACATGTCCCTCACAAGTGCTGCCAACGCAGATTGAACCCTCGCCTCCGCCTCAAGCGGCGAGAGCCCCAACCACCGAGACAATGGCCTCTCTCTCTACAAGAAGAAAATAAGATCTCTCAAAGATATGGCATAGTACAAATGCCATTGATTTTGGCAGCAACCAACCAGTACAGTTCGATAATAGGAGACTATGAGTGCCATCCACTTTGCCAAGAGCCCAGCTCAATCCTTCCACAAGAGCTTCTTTTCCATGTTGGGCATGACAACTAAGAGAAACATGAGTCCTTCCCCCATCCTCATATTCTAACCTTCCTTTTGATGAAACGAGGTGCAACCAAGCCTTATGCCTCGTATGGGGGATAAGCTTGGTATTTTTCATATTTGCCGATGGTCCTTTTTTTTTAATAAAAAGAAGTTCGGCATTAGCCTAATCTCTCGGACTTTAATTAAAATAAAGAAAAAAAGTTACAAGTGAATGGGACTAGTGCCCATGGGACCCCCCAAATCCCAC
This sequence comes from Ceratopteris richardii, assembly GCA_020310875.1. Taxonomy (NCBI): domain Eukaryota; kingdom Viridiplantae; phylum Streptophyta; class Polypodiopsida; order Polypodiales; family Pteridaceae; genus Ceratopteris; species Ceratopteris richardii. The sequence goes on from CM035421.1 coordinate 125,483,166, forward strand.
AATGCAGGGGAGGAGTATGTCAAGCTAGAGGGCATTACAAATGAGGTAGATAAATTTATCATCACCCTCATGTGGGACCCATTTGGGTTTCAACTTGTTGTTTTCGAGGAGATAAATACAGTGATGTCTAAACGGTGGAGATCTCTTATCTCGGGAGATTCTTTTACCTAAGAGAAACAAGGATTTCTCGATCGACCATTCCTTAGGGGTTTGGCCAAAATTGACAGCACATCGCTCCCTCCAAATCTTCCAGAGAGTCTCACCTCTGATGGCATTCCACAACCTCGATGAGCAGCCGACCGCCTCACCCAACATCACCTGTTGCCAATTGATTTGGTTCGTGAGTCTCAATACTCGGGTCACGTGATGCCAGATAACACGGGACTTGGGGCAGTCGAAGAACATGTGAGCTAAATCTTTGATGCACCGATGGCAACGCTTGCACCATGGCGGCACACCACAGATTTTCTTAGCCCTTGCATTGGACCAGATATTTTTATGCAAGATCTACCACATGAGAACAGAATTTTTGACCTCAATTAGGGGGAATTAAGCTAATTGCTGCCGTGCTTAGAGAATTATGCAAAACACTAGACAGGTGTATGAACCAAAATAGCAAGTTCTTCACCTTTGAGCTAACTCCAACTTATCTGTTTTGATCTATCTTTTTGAGAGTGATCTTCCAAGGTACATAGGGTGTCTAATACATCCATTGGCAAGCTAAAAGGGCCCCCCATATACTCCTGAAGTTCATTTGGCTGGTGTAGATCAAGGATTTTGCAACACCTCTTCATCTTCAAGCACATACCTATCCATCTCTTCACAGTGGTATCAGAGCAAGGATGGCAGATGGATTTCCTTCATCAATTGACAAATTGGATAGACGTAACTACTCAGCTTGGTCATTAAGAATGTAAGCTTATCTCCAAGGTAGAAGTTTATATGGTTATGTGGCTGGAGATGAAGTTATGCCAAGTTTCAGGAACAAAAGTCAACCAACACAAGAAGAGCAAGAGAGATTGAGCACATGGTGCTCCAAGGATGCACTTGCAAGGTCTTATCTCCTCAACTCTATCTCAGATTTTTTGTTGCCTCACATTAGAAGTTGTAAGACATCTCAGGAAGTGTGGGATGCACTTGAAGCTTTCTTCTCTTCAAGTACTAAAGCTAGGAAGCATCAACTATGGCTGGATTTCACAACTCTCAAGAAGGCTCCCAAACAAAATGTGATTGATTTTTTCATAAAGCTCAAGGACATAGCAGATCAGTTGGGAAGGATGGGAGAGGTAATAGATGAAGAGCAAATTGTAAGGCAGGTCATCAATGGCTTGAAGGAAGATGACAAGTGGGAAGCATTCACCACAGCTATGGATTTGTACATGGACATGCATGTACCTGATTTCAATACACTCATTGGACAACTACTTACTCAAGAGGCAAAGCTTATCAAAAATGGAGAAAGCTCTAAAGGTAATCAATCTTCAGCTTTATACACTGATAAAAGCAAGTCCAAAGATAACAAAGGAAAGGCAAAGAAAGTGGATGATGAAGCAGGTACATATCAAGCTAACTATGCACGTAGAAGAAGACATGGCAGAGGTAGAGGAAGAGGAGGTAGACAAGGCAGGGGGAGATCCCAAGACTCCAACTCATGTTCTATTTGTGGATTAACGAATCATACAACTGAAAATTGCTTTAGGAATTCCAGGAATCAAAGAGGCAGAGGATACAATAGAGGAAGTTATGGCTACTCAAGAGGAAGGTTCAACAATTATCATGGCAACTACAACAACTACAATCATTCAAACTATCAAGGAGGCTACAAAGGAAGGAGAGACTTCAATAACTACACAGAAGATTCAAACAAAGAGGATTCATTATTGATCATGAACATGGCTATGCCACAAGCTAAATCTGATGAGCATGTAATCTACATAGATTCAGGTTGTTCAAATCATGTGGCAGGAAATGTGGCACTCCTATCAGATTTAGAAGATCCAAGGAATAAGCATGAGGTACAAATAGGAGATAACACAAAACATCCTATGGAGAAAATAGGCAATGTCAAAGCACCTGATGGAAACATCAACCTACTCAGTAAGGTACTCTATGTCCCTACCATTACAAAGAATTTGATAAGTGTTGGGCAGATAGTAGAGAAAGAGTTGCAAGTCAGGTTCACAAAAGCAGGAGCATTTGTTGAAGATCCAAGTCAAGGATTCAGAAGAATTGCAAAAGGTGAAAAGACAGGTAGATTGTTCACATTTGAATTACAAGACACTAGAAACATTGCTCTCTTTAATTATGGTAGTCATACACTCACAGAATTGGAAGTATGGCACAAAAGGTTAGCACATATTGGTGAAAGGTCATTAAAGCAAATTTGCAGGGACCAAAGTGTACTTGGACTTCCAAACTTGTCAAACCAACATATGATTTATAAGTGTAGTGCATGTCAATTTGGAAAGTCTCACAGGTTACCATTCATGAAGAAAGGTTATATACATGGAGATCACTTGGAGTTGGTTCATACAGATGTATGGGGACCTAGCAAGGAAGCTTCAATATCTGGATCAAGGTATTATGTCTCCTTTATTGATGATTGCAGCAGACGGACTATTCTATTCTTTATGAAACACAAAGATGAAGTTTTTCATGTTTCAAAAGATATTTGGCTCCTGTGGAGAATCAAACAGGTAAATCTCTAAAAAGTTTAAGGTCAAATGGAGGGGGAGAATACTTCTCCCATGAGTTTGATTCTTTTCTTCAAGAAAGAGGAATCAAAAGAGAGGTAACTACAAGGTACACTCCTGAGCAAAATGGAGTGGCAGAAAGGAGGAATAGGACAATTGTTGAAGTTGCAAGGTCCATGCTAAATGAAAAGCATTTGCCTAATTATCTATGGGCTGAGGCCATATCTACAGCCAGTTAGTCGATTAACAGGTTACCTTCAGAATCCCTTGATGGGATGACTTCATATGAGGCTTGGAATGGAAGAAGACCAAGCTTAGATGATTGTAAAAGTTTTGGATGTATTGCTTTTGATCATGTTCCTTCACAGGTTAGAGGCAAGATGGATCCAAAGGCAAAAAGGTGTGTATTTATTGGATATGACAACAATCAAAAGGGTCACATGTTATACAACCCTACCAACAAAGGATTCTTGGTAAGTAGATATGTAGTTTTTGATGAAAACAATTCATGGTATGAAGATTCATGCAGGAAGGTCAATTTACCATATGATCTTGAAGAAGATTTTCCAAAGCTTGGTAGAGAACAACCAAAGATTGAAGAACAAGATACCTCGGAGGATGATGAAGAATCTCAAATGGAAAAGATCAAAGCATGGAAGTCTAAAGGTAAAGCAAAATTGCAGGAACTTGGAGATGAGGCAGAATCATCACATCATGGCCTAAGAAGATCTATGAGGGAAAAGAAAAAACCAAAAAGGTATGGGTTTGACACCTCATTAGTAACTAAACATTCTATCTACATAGCACATGACATAAACCAAGAGGAGGCATCATCCTTTGAAGAGGCCAAAGCAAAATCAGAATGGAAGCATGCAATGAAGGAAGAGATTGAAGCACTTCAGGAAAACAACACTTGGGATTTGGTGCCCAAGACTTCATCCATGAAGGTAATAGGCTCAAGATGGGTCTATAAACTCAAGAAGAATTTTGATTGTTCCATTGATAGCTATAAGGCAAGGCTTGTAGCAAAAGGCTTTGCACAAACTCAGGGAATTGATTATGAGGAGACCTTCTCTCTTGTGGCAAAGATGCCTACTATTAGGGTTTTGATTAGTATTGCCTCTTCCAAGAATTGGAAGATACTTCAACTAGATGTAAAGAATGCATTCTTGAATGGTTGGATAACAGAAGAGGTATATATGGCACAACCACCTGGTTTTTGAGAATTAATGTTTGATGAATTTTTTAGATTACTAGAAGAAACCATTTATAAATGTAACTATGCAACATGTTGGCATAAGGGTTGAATATTTTTTAAAAAATATAGTTTTTATTAAAGGATATAAAAATTAATATTTATTCACTAATTTTACGATGCTAATTTCAATACTGGCGCAGAAATTACAGTGTTGTAAGTTAGAGGTTTTTTTTATTAAAATCATGTTCTTGTTATTTTCATTGGTCTAAATGCAATAAAACCTTTTATTTTAAATATTCCAACATGTTTCTATCGATAATTAGAGATTTGTAATGAATTTTACTAGGTTTATGGCATAAAATGAAGCTTATTTGTGATATGACAGTCTTATCATCTATGAATTATTTTGCAAAGTGATGGTATGAAAATGCATCATTTTTTGTTATCAAAATACTATTTGATATTATTACAACTAGAAATATTTTTTTGACAACCTTAGGAGTCGAATTTCTATGTCGTTTCTTCAAGTTAAACAATACCATTGTTTTTCTACGCTAAGAAAAGGTCATTTTATGAGGAAATATTGCATATGCTACATGATTAAAGTTAACATGCTAGTTTTTTCTATATAAAATAGTTTATAATGCTTATAGAATTATTTTGATTCATAATATATACCTTATATCATTTAGAAAACCTAAATTTTTAGGATGAATTTTTGTTCTCGGTAGAGAGGATTATGGCCATTCAATGAAATATTGAGATTTTTAGTGGTATGTGAGATACATACAAAATTATTGGTTCAAAGACATGTAGCATGTCTTTATTCTACTATATGATGGTTTTTGAGATAGAACACAAACCATTTTAGTGTTTTTATGAATCAATATCATATAGAAGGCTGCTAAAGTGTATAACTATATAATGAGCACCCTAAATGATTTTTCTAGTTCCCAAGAATTGTCATAAATGATTATATGACAATAAATTAACATTAGAAAAATGATTCCAATAGGAGGAAAATTCTTTTTATGGAGATATTTCTTGCTTCTCATATATAAGCTTACAGAAAAACCGTTTTTCTCAATCATATTCAATCATTTGTATATTTCGAGTTATCAAAAAAGGTTATTTTTTAAAATATATATTTTTTATAGAGCATCTAGGTATAGATCTTTATGGGGCTTTAAGGTTTTTTCAAAATTTTATTTGATTAGTATGTGTGATTTTTTTTATTTATTAGAAAAAAGGACACTATAGTGTCCTGTTTTGGTACAACACTAGTGTTAATGAAATTCACATCACTAAATGTCAGGGGTCTGTCTGACTTGTTAAGAGCTGCGATTCTTGGCCAGTAGTTCAAAGACAAGTGCTTCAACCCTGACTTTATTTGCTTACAAGAGATTAAAATCGACGGAGAGGATCTCCAGAAATGGCTTAAATGCATTTCTCTTAACCACCTTTGATTCTCCACTTCTCACCCTAGGGGGACGGGGGGTGCTTCTATCGGTATTAGTCACTCCTTGTCTGGCAATGTGACCTCGACTTTTGAAGGTCGGAATCATCGTTGGATTGCTGCCTCTATCGGGTTCCCTTTCCAGTTCACTGTGATCTCAATTTATGCCCCTAATGGAGAAGCACATAGAATGGATAGTTGGGCTTCCCTCGACTCCCTTTCACATAATGTTCTGATTTGTGGGGACTTCAACATGGTTGAGTTTCCTGAGGACCGATGGAATAACAAAGGAAAAATTATTGACGGTCCAAAGAAAGAGATATGGGATAAAATCAAGCTCCATCTCGACCTGGTCGAGGTGAAAGACATGAAGGGGTTCTCCTGGTCAAATCTCCAATCTGGGGACTCTTTGAGGAAAGCAAGATTTGATAGATGTTACATCGATCAGAACACCATCCTTCAGTGGGGTATTCATTCGATTTCCCAACACATGGACCTGAGTATCTCGGACCACTACCCGATTACTCTGTGTTTCAAACCGATTCCCATGTTCTAGAAAGCCCCTTGGTTTCATGCTTGTCAGACATCGTTTTCCCTCCCCTCTGTCCATCAAGAAATTTTTGAGGTGTGGGTGGAAGCCTTTGCTTACTGTAATGAACCGGCTAAGTGTTGGAGAAGCGCGGTGGAAAGGACTCGAAAAATTCTAATCAGGACTCAAAAGGCAATGAGAGATATCCGAAAAAAAAAGAAGAGAAACGGTGTACCAGAGGCTCTCACGGCTTGAAGAAGAGGTGAACAAAGGTAAGCTACATTGCCAACAAGGTCTTTTGAAAATCAGGGGAAGACTAAGATTAGAGGAGGAGGTTCAAAGGAAAAATCTTCAAATTTTCTTCAAAGACTGGTGGGCGGGGAAGGCCGACAAACCATCAAAAGAGATGTGTAACATCCTCAAAAGGAAACAAGCTAGGGAATCCATCCCCCTATTGGTCGATAACAATGGAACCAAATGCTGCACGGAAGTGGAGAATAGATCTATCATTGTCGAGCACTTTACCAATCTTCTCGGGGTCTCAACTCCTCCTTCCCCCCACAGGCATTGTGGTCACAATCTAAAACCTAAGCCCAAAACAAGAAGAATATACCAAGGAGGAAAACAACTGGAGTTACCTGGAATTTGCTCACAATCAAGCAAAACCCTTATAACAAATCTGGCGACTTCTATTTCTAGAAGGACAAGAAGACAACATGAAAAAGGGGAAAAGGGCGGAGTTTCAAAAAGTTTTTTTTTTTGTGTGTTTCTTTTTTAATAAGAGGGATGACGGAGGAGGTGCTGGCATGGATCCTGAGAGAGAGAGAAACAGAGGAGGACTGCTGACGCACGTTAGGAGGATAAAGGAGAAGCTACGTTCAGGATTGGAGATATGAGAAATCTGATGGAGACCGTTCATCCACTCTTTCTTGAAGTTTCTGATCTGTTAATAATGGCCTAATCAATTAATCTCAAGGAGAGAGGTGCACGCAGAGGTAGGATACAAAGGCAAAATTTATGGTTTATGAGTATACATGCACTTGATCAGCAGACAGATGCTCTCTGTAGTAGACTACGTACTTTGATTGAAGATAAGGAGAAGCGCAAATCAGCGCAACTTTATCTATTGAAAGCTCTCAAGGGATTAACAGAGAATTCGTTATGTATTCCTTTGTGGTGACTCCATCATTCTGGAACAGCTAGTCTGAAACGCGCAACAGGAGAAGAAAAGGAGACGCTGATTTTTTTTAGTATTGTTCTAACTCAAAGATGGAGGGAACACAGATTACACGTTTTGTGAAGATACATCCACAGTCGCTTCATAAATTTATGAGATCTTGATATGTTTGATGGAAGTTATCCTGCTGCACCCAAATAATAGGGACGAAGACCAATTGCATAAAGTTATTTTTGACAATATTGTATCTTAATTATTGCGCTATTTTCTGACTGGTGGGAACCAAATCTGAGCGGACTTGTCATGGGAAGGATGCTGAAGGAGATGATAGCGTTCTGATGAAGCTCGGATGAACAAATTTTGATAAGAAAGACGATGCCAAAAGGGAACTCACTGAAGGAGATGTTCCATCGACATGCAACATTAACCCAGGTTCTATCGCTAGATAGAATTCGTTGCAGTTTTCGGAGCCCAGGTTCCATGTATTCTTTAGACGAAGTAAGTAATCAAGTTATGTTATACTTCTCTCTCTCTCAAAGCTTTTTGTATGTTCTAAATGAACGAATTACGTTGATGTGATTACATGAAGTGATACATGCAAAGGCAAGTTGCATATTTGGCAATATATATACGTTTCAGGTATATTATGATGATAGGTGAAGGAACAAACTTCAAGGGAAGAAAACGTGCAGTAAGGTTTTTTTTGGTTTCCAACATTTATGAGCGGTTGTGTTAAACTGCCATGAGATACAAAGTCATTCATATGGAATGTTGATACATATATGTATGTTGAACTGAGGATTGAACATCTCATGTGCAGATTCAATGGTTGTGCAGGTTCACACAACATGTTGAAATTGCTGGGATTTTATATTCAGATGATTATCACTAGAAATACCATGAATGTGTGCTACAAATGTAGTACATAAATAAATATACAAGTTGCACATACTTTGAATAGATTGTGGAAATTGGTGACAAGTGTTTTTCTTTTGTTTCTAGATGAGCATAAACATGTGCAGGAATGGAATATGTACAGGCTACCAAGTTGGATGCACGAATATAGATGTGGTGAGAATTTCTATAGGGCTAGTTCATCATGGAATGTTTTGATCATATGTTATACATATGATGTCATTCTGATCTGTTGATATATTGAAAGATATTGAGAACTGAGTATGTCTATGTGAAGACAAAAGCCACGCCATGTGTATGCGATGGAGTTATATATATGTGTGAACTACTATGACACATATTTATGTGTTGAACGTACTCAGTTGAAAGGTAATGTGGCTAATATGCAGAATTGCAAATTGATTCTTATTATGATGATATAGGAGTCGGTCATATACATGAAATAAGTTACTGAGACTTGGTCATATACATGAAATATATGAACCCATGCTGGGTTTGTACGAAGTGTACTACCTAAGGAAATGAGAAGAGTTAACTTATCATTTTTTCCTACTATTCATCCTCCCTCCTTTCCATGAACCTCTTGACATACCTGGTGAACCCAACGTGAAAGGAGGGGGTGAGTGAATCTTAGAGATAGTGAATTGAGAAATCAAGTGGACGATCGAGTTTAGCAAACATAGTAAATTTAGCATGGAGGATCTCCTAGATCAATTCCTATGCTTTTAAGAAGAAGATAGGCGTCAAAAAGCCATCCAGTCATTTCATGACCGTTTAATCAAGCGATGCGGATTTTTCGATGGCAAAAATATATCCAGGTTTTGTAAAGAGTATGAACTCGAGGCCAAATACCTAGGTGTCGGATTAAGTCCGATGACGGAAAAAGAACTATGCGAAAACTTTATCTATGTGTTGGGATATGACATGCGAGACCAAGTCATGCACAGAAATCAAACGACATGGTCTCGATACAAAGCGACACTCCTCAGGCAGTTTATGCTAGAGGACCTTGATAAAGTGACTCGTAGATCTTTCCTGAGGTGGTTTCATATACCCAAAGATCAACCGATTCTAGAAATTAAAAGAGAGTTCGAAAAACAATTCGAAGATATGTCCGAATTCACTTGTACAGTTGCAATTTCAAAGTTAAAGTCCGGGGGAGTAGGCTTCGGCTGAACCTCCATTTTTAAAAAAAGATATGTCCGAATATGATCAGCAATGCTTAATGCATGAAAGGGTGTTCTTATTCCTACAAGCAGTAGATGTTAGAGCCCGAGAGGAACTAATTTCGTTTCTGCAAGACTTGGATTCCGAGTCGAGACTCATAGAGGATTGGACACTCGTTCATGATGTTGTAATAAGATATGTTAGAAAGCAGCAGATGTTTGAGAAATTTCGAAATGATTGGAAATTGGATCTTCATGAGGATATAGCCAATGCACATATTTCTTGCATGTCAAATTTTGAGAATAATGTGCAAATTCAACAACACTTAGAAAATCCGATCGGAAAAGAAAGAAGTATGACTGGAAACCACATATATAATCATATTGAGGTTCGTCAAGAAGAACCAATAATTATAAATAATACAAACCCTAAATCTTTAAGATGTCATGGGATAGTAGATGTTTTTGCGATAAATACCTCTTTAAGTGTGCCAAAATTTCGAACCCTAATGAGGGAGGGAGTAAAGGATCTGGGAGAAGCTAACCAAATACCAATTAATTCAAAAACAAATCAAATAAAGAATCAAAATACTCAAACAAGAAATGAATATGAAGCTTCTTCTGGTCCAACAAACTCCTCACATCTCATAGGAAGGAACTATATAAATATTAAACCAAGATATACAATAAGCCAAAAGCCAAAGATGTCTACAATGTCTCAAGATGAACATAAAAAAACTGTCAAGGAGATGTCATTAAGTAGTTCTCTAAAAAGCGATATGCATACCAAACATGATGAGTGTAATGGTCGTCATGAGGATAAATCAATTACAGTTCAAGTTTCGGATATTCCTCTGAGTAGTACTACATTAGATATATGTCCTCAGATGCACGACAATGATCCTACTTAACGATAGAGGATAAAAGACTAATTGGAGTGCTAGAGAGTGATATGTACGTAGATAACACTACACTCCACGAAGAGGGATATGAGAACGATCATGAGAAGGATGAAGATAATTCATCAATTGCTCATTCATACAGTGATATGTATGCCAATAACAATCATGCTGAGTTGAGTTCCTATGAGGATGAGATTGAGCATGAAATGTCAAATGAAACACTCATAGAAATGCATGACAAATCCAATGAAGAATCTATACTGAGTGAGGACGAGTATGAAAAGATAGAAACTTATGACTCCATTGAAGAGGCTAGATTTAGCCACTATGAATCAAATGAGAATTAGTTGATTCAACTATAGCTATAGAAGGATTCATATGTGAGGATGCACTTGACTAAGAGTCGATGATCGACGTGATGGATGAAGAATGTGGCCTAAGCATATCCTCTGAAGAGAATAGGCAAGAGAGAACTAAAGTAGGTATAGAACACTATAATGAGCTTTTGAATGAAAAATTTCAATTGACATCAGATGACATCCAAAGCCCTAAAAAGGTTTTTGAGGATGAATAGAAAGTCTATAAAGATTCTTACATAAAGGGGGAGTTCAGTGATTCAGATGAATATGATTTTCTTAATTTTGATGACATTGAATTACTCCATGCGCTGCAATCTGACTGAGAAAACTGAGAGATATGGTAGTGAGTAGTACACTTCACAAGAACATGGAAATATGAACTCAAATGATCATGAAAATGAAAGTATATTTCTTGTACAATACAATGGACTTATTGATACATATGTGTGCCTTGGAATCACACCTTCATATGACATAAAGCTCAGCTCTTGGAGGTCTTCACATAGGTCTCTCTAACCACAACTAAAACTGCCATCTATTTATAGTTGAGCTTGGAAGGCTAACTTCCCTCAATCACTCTCCAATCAATTAGTGATTGATTTGATTCTCTACCTACCACAAATCACAAATTCGTGGCTCCTCTTTTCCTTTTTGATCAAGTGGACTCAACCACTTAAGATTCTTTCACTTTTACATTAAGTAAAGTCTTCAAAAGTTACAAGAGGTAGTTCACAAGTGAACTTTACATTGTCTTCATTTTAAGGCTTCTTCTATGACTTTGTGGGACTCAAACCAATACTTAGGCTTGTCATAGACTTGCTCCAACAAATATTACACTTTTAGATGCTGAAAATGTGCCATGGATCAGCAACACTCGCCAAAGTTGGCTTGGTTCTTCACTTTGACAATGATAGGTGCACACTTTTTTATTAGTGTTACAATGGTAATATCATTGCTTTTGGCATTTTATGTCATGAAATGTATAAGTTCATAGACTATGCAAAATTTTAGAAAACGTGAGCTGTGGAATACATGATTCTAAGTCTATTTTAGATGCAAAACTTTTGCATGCATGCTTTGTTCTTCTAAATTCTTCCAATTTACTTTGCTGGTGTAAATCTGAGATGGCATCCTCTTGGTTGAAAATTGAAGCACCTTTTAACCATGTGTGTGATGGATTTTTTTTTGTGGTTCAATGTAGCATTCTTGCTTTCCCAAAGATGGTTAAGTTAGACTTGCACATAAATAACAACTTGTGCACAATGATGTCTATGATCCTATGCAAAGACGTTCACTTGCAAATTAACTATACTATATGAAATAAGTTGATGAATTTCTAGACACGCATGGCTTCATATATTGAAAGAAAACCCTAAAGTTTCTATTCTCTTTGAATATTTCTTGTTTATGGCCCAAAATCTATTAACATGTAAAATGGGCATCTTGCATTCTAATTAGGGGGATATGCATTCTGAATTTAATGCACTTCTCATTCAGCATGGGCTAAAACATTGATGTATAGTGCCATATAGCCCTCTAGAAAATGGATTTGTAAAGAAGAAGATTGGAACTCTCGTGGAAATGGCAAGTTGTATGGTCAAAAGATAGGCTTTACCCCATAGTTCTTGGCATGAGGCTACTATGTGTGCATCATATATCTTTATATCCTTAAATATGAGGCTTGGCATGGTCTAACGATATGTGCTACTGATCTACTTGTTTTTTGGTTGTCAAGCGTATGAATTAGTGTTTGAAGAATGATGCAAAACATTGGATGATAAGGCTGTAAAATGTATTTCATTTAGTAGATTTCTTGAAGCGAATGATATTGTTTGTATCATCTAGGGAGTAAACACATTCTAATTATTAATGATATAATTTTTTGTGGAAAAAACAAAAACAACCTTACTTTCTTGTACCACGAAGACATTAGTTGTCGCAAAGGACGTGTTTGAAACTTTGCTACTTGTTATTACAGGTGGAGAACCAAATTCTACTCCTAGTGATACAATATCTTAGCCTTTACAAGTTTCAAATAAAGATGAAGATCTTTCTACTTTTGAGAGTGGGAGGTTGGAGGGTGACATGGGGGGTGGTGGGAGGCGATGGGTGTAGGAGGGTGGTGGGAGGGCGTGGGGGTGGAGGGGAATGGGTGGAGGAGGGTGCGTGTAGGAGGGTGGTGAGAGGGTGCAAGGGGTGAAGGGGGACAAAGGGTAAAGGAGGGTGAGTGTAGCAAGGTGGTGAGAGGCCATGGGAGGTGGTGGGAGGAGGAGTGTGTGGGGATGGTGGGAAGAGGAGGGTGTGGGGTGTGGGGGGTTGGAGGGTGACATGGGGGGTGATGGGAGGCGGTGGGTGTAGGAGGGTGGTGGGAGGGCATGGGGTGTAAAGGGGAATAGAGGGTGGAGGGGGGTGGGTGTGGGAGGTTGGTGGGAGGGCACGAGGGATGGAGGGTGGAGGAGGGTGGGTGTAGGAGGGTGGTGGAGGGCGTGGGAGGTCGTGGGAGGTCGTGGGAGGAGGAGGGTGTGGCAGGTGGTGGAAAGAGGAGGGTGTGGGGAGTGGGGGTTTGCAGCATGATGTGGGGGGTGGTGGGAGGCAGTGGGTGTAGGAGGGTGGTGGGAGGGCATGGGGGGTGGAGGGGAACAAAGGGTGGAGGAGGGTGGGTGTAGGAGAGTGGTGGGAGGGTGCAGGGGATGGAGGGGACGGAGGGTGGGTGGAGGAGGGTGTGTTGGTGCAAAGTCCAAGCACACATATTTGGCTTGAGGATCATAAAGATATGAAGTTCCATGGAAACCATTGCTAGTGAAAATTTATCCCTTTACCTTTGTAAAAGTAATTTCTTATTGACTTGAGAATATTTGTAATCATCTACCCAAAAGTCATGGAATTGTTAGTTAGGAAAGTAACCACTACATTGAGGGAATATCTCCTAGTATGAAGGATCACTTTTTAGAGAGAGCCAAAAGTTGAATTCAAATTCAAATTTGAATGGAACACTTATATAAACTCACTTGAAAAAGTCACGGGTAGTAGCTTCATTATCTGAGCTCTTTATTGTCAGTTTGTACATGTGTAAGGTCTAGATTGTAGCCTACACTATTCTCCATCATAAGGCTATGATTACCAAGCCTATGATCTTGTACAACAGTGTTCATTCATACAATACCTCTACATTGTTCATCTATGATATCTCTGTTATAGTCATTCTTAATTGTCAACTTGTGCGGCTCATATCTCGGTCGATTCTTCACCAAATGCAATGATCTATAGCTTTTGGAATCAGCTTCAAGTTATCTACATGCTAACAAAGTTTGAAGCAAATCCATTCAGCCAATTTGGAGAAAAATGCATCCAAGCACGCACTGGTCAAACTCTGCAGAGGTCCTAAAAAATTGATCTATTTGCTAAATTGATATGCTCTATGTATAGTGGATCATTTCAAGTGATTCCACTTGGAATCATTATATTACTAAGCTAATTATATACGTCTAAGAGGAATTTTTCCAATTCCTACTATATTGGTAGCAATGAGCATTACAATCAATAGATGTATGATAAAAAATAGAAGGTTTTCATTGATTCTTCTATTTTGAAGTAGTATGTTTTGATTCAGTCTTTTCAAACATCATTTCCAAAGTACATAGGGACATTTATGGTGTCCTTGGAAAGCTAAAAGGTCCAACATATCAACTCTTAAGTCACAAAGGGCTGGTACTAAGCAGGATTTGGCTGTACCAACTCATCACTTGAAGTGTCCATCCATCTTTCCCAACAGTGGTATCATAGCAAAGAATGGGAGATGGTTTTCCTTCTTTCATTGATAAATTGGACAGGAACAACTATCAAGCATGGTCTCTAATGATGAAGACATACCTACAAGGAAGGAGCATCTATGGATACATTCACGAGATGAGGAGATTCCCATATTCAAAAGCAAAGGACAACCTACAAGGGAAGAACATGAAAGACACAACACATGGTGTGCCAAGGATGCATTAGCAAGGTCTTACTTACTCAACTCAATCTCTAATTTTCTTCTTCCACATATTAGGAAATGTAAGACATCCCAAGATACTTGGGAAACATTGTCTTCTTATTTCTCTTCCAACACAAGGGCCAAGAAGAATCAATTGTGGATTGAATTCACAACTCAAAGAAAGCAACCTAAGAAAGCTATTTCAGAGTATGTGAACAAAGTTAAAAATGTAGCAGATCAGTTGGCAAGCATGGGAGAAGAAATTAAAGAGGAGCAGATTCTAAGGCAAGTAATCAATGGTATTAAAGCTGATGACAAATGGGAGAGCTTCACAAGTGCCATGGATCTATACATGGACATGCAGATTCCAGACCTTACCACACTCATGGGGCAATTATTTACCCATGAAGCCAAGCTCAACAATAATGGAGAGTCATCAAGAGGTAATAACTCTTTTGCCCCATACAGTGATAAGAATAAGTCTAACGAGAAGGCAAGAACAAGAAGGTAGAAGATGAAGGAACTACCTCCCAAGCCAACTATGCAGGGAGAGGTAGATCATCAAGAGGAAGGGGCAAGGGAGGTAAGCAAGGTAGGGGGAGACCTTATAACTCCTCACCATGCAATATTTGTGGTTTATCAAATCATACTATAGATGAGTGTTTCAGGAACTTCAAGAACCAGAGAGGTAGAGGTTATCAAAGAGGTGGATACACACAATCAAGAGGCAGATCTAATCACCACCAAGGATAGAACAAAAACTACAATAACAACTACAATAGCAACTACCAAGGAGGATACAAATCCAGAAAGGATTACAACAACTACACAGAGGAGCAAGAAGATTCTCTTCTTATTATGAACATGACTTCAAAACCAAGTATAAATGATGACCATCTCTTCTACATTGACTCAGGATGCTCAAATCATGTGGCAAGTTATGTAGCTCTTCTCTCTGCCCTTGAGGAACCAAAGGGTAAGCATCAGGTACAAATAGGTGATGAAACCAAGCACTCAGTGATTAAATTTGGAAATGTTAAGACCTCTGATGGGAACAAACATCTATTGAGTAGGGTTCTATATGTACCAACTATTACCAAGAATTTGATGAGTGTTCAACAGATTGTGGAAAAAGGTTTGCAGGTTAGATTCAACCAATATGGAGCATTTGTGGAGGATCCCAAGCATGGGTTCAAGAGAATTACCAAAGGAGAAAAGATAGGTAGACTATTCACTTTTGAACTTGAGGATACAAGGAACATTGCACTTTATAGTTATAAAGATCAAATATTATCAGAGATTGAAATTTGGCATAAAAGATTAGGGCATGTAGGTGAAAGAACCTTGAAACAAATATGCAGAGATCAATGTGTGCTTGGGATGTATCCAAGCAACACATGATTTATAAATGTGGTGCTTGTCAGTTTGGATAGTCTCACAGGTTACCCTTCTCAAGGAAAGGCTACATGCATGAAGACTACCTAGAACTTGTTCATACAGATGTATGGGGACCAAGCAAGGATCTCTCAATCTCTAGATCAAGGTATTATGTATCTTTCATTGATGATTAGAGTAGGTGGACTGTATTGTACTTTATGAAGCACAAAGATGAACTATTTAGCTGCTTTAAAAAGTATCTTGCACTTGTTGAGAATCAAATAGGGAGAAATCTAAAAAGGCCAAGGTCAGATGGAGGAGGTGAGTTCTTCTCAAATGATTACCCCTGAGCAGAATGGGGTAGCAGAAAGAAGAAATAGATTAGTTGTTGAAACAACTAGGTCAATGTTAAATGAGAAAAAATTACCTAACTACTTCTGGGCAGAGAGTGTATCTTTTGCCACTTATCTTGTAAACAGGTTGCCATCCAAATCACTTGATGGGATGATCCCATATGAAGCATGGCATGGTAGAAGACCTTCACTTGATCATTGCAGGATATTTGGATGTGTAGCATATGTGCATAGCCCTTCTCAGATAAGAGGTAAGCTAGACCCTAAGGCAGAGAAGTGCATATTCATAGGGTATGATCTAAATCAGAAAGGAACCAGGTTCTACAATCCTTCAAAAAAGGGATTCTTGGTCAGTAGAGATGTTGTCTTTGATGAGAATGATTCTTGGTTTGATAATGAATGCAGGAAAGTAAAACTACCTTATGAAGCCAATCAGATATGGGTATGACACTTCCCTTGTTACTAAACACTCTGTTTATCTTGCAAAAGATTTTTCAATTGAAGAACCAGCATCATATGAAGAAGCAAAGACCAAGGCAAAATGGAAAGAAGCTATAGATGAGGAGATTGAAGCACTCAAAGAGAGTGATACTTGGGAACTAGTACCAAAGAAGGAGTCTATGAAGGTAATTGGTTCTAGGTGGATCTATAAGATCAAAAGGAATTCTGATGGGTCAATAAGCAGGCTCAAAGCTAGACTTGTGGCTAAGGCTTTTGCACAAACCCAAGGTATTGATTATGAAGAGACCTTCTCACCTGTGCCCAAAATGCCAACCATCAGGGTATTGGAAAGTGTGGCTGCATCAAAGAATTGGAACATGTATCAGAACCTCTTGGATATGAGGACCCAAACAAGGTAACACATGCATGTAAATTGAACAAAGCTCTTTATGGATTGAAGCAGGCAGCTAGGGCATGGAACCATAGGTTGACTACATACCTCCAAGATCAAGGTTTTGTGATGAGTAAAGTAGATACTTCTCTATTTATCAAGAGAAGTAATTCAGAGGTAATATACCTATGTGTATATGTTGATGATATCATAGTTACAGGTAATGATGCCAATGGCATCAAACAGATCAAGAATCAGATGATGAAGGAGTTTAAACTTAGTGACCGTGGATCACTAAAATACTTTCTGGGACTTGAGTTAGTCTATACTAACTTTGGAATTTACAGTACTCAAAGGAAGTATATACAGGATATGTTGAAAAAGTTTCATTTGCAGGATGCCAAAGTTGCAAGTACTCCAATGGAGGTAAACCTAAAACTAAGTGCTCATGAAGGTGATGTACTTGAGAACATTGCAGGTTACCAAAGCATAGTGGGAAGCTTGAATTATGCTACCTTGACAAGGATTGATATTTGCGTATGGAGTAAGTGTGCTAAGTCAGTTTATGCACAAGCCTAGGGCAGCCCACTTGGAGGCTACCAAAAGAATCTTGAAGTACCTTAAGGGTACTCAACATCATGGTTTGTATTTCCCTTACACATCAGACTTGGACATTAAGATCTATTCAGATGCAAATTGGGCAAGATGCAAAGATGTTAGGAGGAGTACCTCAGGATACCTTTCATTTGCAGGTGATAAGCCAATATCATGGTCTTCAAAGAAGCAACCTACTGTTGCTCTATCTTCTACAGAGGTAGAGTATAGAGGATTTGCCAATGCTACTCAAGAGGCCATATGGATCAGATTGATGTATACAGAATTAGGCTTGCATACTACATCTCCAACGATCTTTGGAGATAATACAAGTTCATTACACCTTGCAGCTAATCCTATTTATCATGCTAGGACCAAGCATATAGAGGTCCACTATCATTATGTGAGAGAGAAGCTATTGAGCAAGGATATTCAGCTGGCATATGTATCAACTAATATGCAATGTGTAGATTTTTTGACTAAAGCTTTAGATGGTACAAAACTTTGCACGTTTAAATCAATGATTGGATTGCAGGATATTCATGAACATTAAAGATGAAGACTAAGCCAAAATGTTTGGCTTGAGGGGGAGATGTTGGTGCAAAGTCCAAGCACACACGTTTGGCTTGAGGATCATAAAAATATGAAGTTCCATGGAAACCATTGCTAGTGAAAATTTATCCCTTTACCTTCGTAAAAGTCATTTCTTTTTTACTTGAGAATATTTGTAATCACCTACCCGAAATTCGTGGAATTGTTAGTTAGGAAAATAACCACTACATTGAGGGAATACCTCCTAGAATGAAGAATCACCTTTTAGAGAGAGCCAAAAGTTGAATTCAAATTCAAATTTGAATGGAACACTTATATAAACTCACTTGAAAAAGTCAGGGTTAGTAGCTTCATTATCCGAGCTCTTTATTGTTAGTTTGTATATGTGTAAGGTCTAGATTGTAGCCTACAATATTCTCCCTCATAAGGCTATGGTTACCAAGCCTATGATCTTGTACAATAGTTTCATTAATACAATACATCTACATTGTTCATCTATGATATCTCTGTTATAGTCATTCTTAATTGTCAACTTGTGTTGCTCATATCTCGGTCAATTCTTCACCAAATTCAATAATGTATAGCTTCTTAGAATCATCTTCAAGTTATCTACATGGTGACAAGGTTTGAAGAAAATCCACTCAGCCAATTTGGAGAAAACGACGTTGAAGCACTCACTGGTCAAACTCTATAGAGGTCCTAAAAAATTGGGGGTAATGATCTCTTTGCTAAATTGATTGCTCTCTGTATAGTGGGTCATTTCAAGTGATTCCACTTGGAAGCATTAGCTTACTAAGCTAATTAGATATCTCTAAAAGGAATTTATCCAATTCCTACTCTAGTGGTAGCACTGAGCATTACAAGCAGCAGGTGTATGATAAAAAATAGAAGGTTTTCATTGAGTCTTCTATTTGGAAGTAGTCTGTTTTGATTCAATCTTTTCATACACCATTTCCAAAGTACATAGGCACATTTATGGTGTCTTTGGAAATATAAAAGGGCCAACATATCAACTTTTAAGTCACAAAGGGCTAGTACTAAGCAAGATTTGGTTGTACCAACTCATCACTTGAAGTGTACATCCATCTTTCCCAACAAGGTGGTGGGAGGGTGTGGGAGGTGGTGGGAGGAGGAGGGTGTGGGGGGTGGTGGGAACAGGAGGGTTTGGGGAGTGGGTGGTTGGAAGGTGACCTAGGGGGTGGTGGGAGGGGGTGGGTGTAGGAGGGTGGTGGGAGGGCATGGGGGGTGGAGGGGGACAGAGGGTGGAGGAGGGTGGGTATAAGAGGGCGGTGGGATGGCATGGGGGGTGGAGGGAGATGGAGGGTGGAGGAGGGTGGGTGTAGGAGGGTGGTGGGAGGGCGCGGGAGGTGGTGGGAGGGCATGGGGGGTGGTGGGAGGGCATGGGGGGTGGTGGGAAGAGAAGGGTGTGGGGGTTGGAGGGGGAAGGAGGGTGGAGAAGGGCGGAGGAGGGTGGAGGGGGTTGGAGGGTGGAGGTCTTCCATCTTGACTTAATTTAGGTAATTCTCACCCTAGAGATATTGACCAAGCATATCCTCTCACCTTGCAAATCCTCTAGATGCACTGCTCCGTGTGGTAATACCTTTATCACCCTGTATGGTCCTATCCATTTGGGTGCCAATTTGGTTGAAACTGCTGGGATTTGATGCACCAAAACCAAGGATCCTTCCTATACTTCATTAGATCCAAGATACCTGTCGTGCAATCTTTTGTGCTCTTCTTATGTTACCTGAAGTTTTTGCATTGCTCCTTCTCTGTATTCTTCTAATGCCACTAGTCTCCTAATGGGAGGTTCAATTCCAATGGTTCTGGCTCCAATTTCTCTCTTGATAATAAATTTGAATGGTGTCAATGCCTCTTTTTTCCATATACTAAGCGAAATGGAATCTTGCTAGTGGTTCCCCTTCTTATAGTTCTGAAAGCCCGAATCGCACCAATCAATGCTTGTGGCCAAAAGCTTTGATGATCAAAAGAGAATTTGCATAGCAACCCAATCAAAATCTTATTGGAGCTTTCTGCTTGGCCATTTCCCCTTAGATAGTAGGCACAAGACTTTTTATGAAAAATTTGTACCTGTCAAATATACATTGGAGCAATTGATTTACAAAATGTGTGCCCCTATCACTAGTGATTTCTAGTGGGCAACCAAATCTTGAGAAAATATGTTTATACAAAAACTTAGCTACTCTTAAGGTCGTGCAGTCCACAGTAGCTTTAGCCTCTATCCATTTAGTTGCATAACATGTGGCCATCAAAATATACTTCTTACCCCCCGGTTGACCAATTGGACTAATTGGTCCTATGAAATCAAGACCCCATCATTCGAATGGGAGCCATCCTGTAGATATGAGTAAAGGTTGGAAATTCAGTCTGGTTGGCCTAGGAGCACATTTCTGGCAGATGTCGCATTCTTTAGCAAACTTGATCCTATCCCGATAGATATGAGGCCACCATAGTCCTTTGTGGATGATTCTGTGAGCCAAATCGTCCCCCTTTAGATGCCCTTCACTGTGTGCTATCTCAAGCAAAAGGTTTACCTCCTCTAGATAAACACACTTTCTCAAGATACCATCCTGACAATATCTATATAAATTCCCATTTTAAGTGAGTACGCTTTGGTTTTAAGGAGTAATCTTCTCTTTTCTATAAGTGTTAAGTGTTCTGGGAGTTTTTCAGTATTTAGAAAATGGAGAATTCCATCATACCAATCAGCCTGAGTTGCTACTAGGAAGAGATTACTATCCACCCGTTCATCATTAATACATATTGCCTTCTCACGCATTGCAGTCCTGGATACTTGATTTGCCATGTAGTGCTCTCTTCCTGGCTTAATATGAATATCAAAGTTGAATTCTTGACACATGAGTAACCATCACCAAACCGTTCCAGCCACTCTAGGCTTGTTTATCAAGTACTTCAAGGGCTGATGGTCACATATGACTATAAAATGTACACCTAGAAGGTAATGCCGAAAATTTTGAAGAGCAAATACAATATCCAAACCTTCCCTTTCGGTCCTATTGTAGTTCCTTTCTACCTTGGTAAGTAGTCTGTTGGCATAGAAGATAGGTCTATCAACCTTGTGTGATGATGGTTGAGCCAAAACCGCACCAACAGCATGAAGACTGGCATCTATATGCACATGAAACTCCAATGATCAGTTAGGAACACTTAAAAGTGGAGCGGTACATAGCCTCAATTTTAGTTCACAAAATGCTTTCTCAGCCTCAGGACTCCATGAGAAGGGAACCTTTTTACTGGTAAGCCTTGACAAGGGCTTAGCTATTTCTGAATACATTCATATAAATCTTCTATGGTATCCTGCATGGCCCAAAAAACTTTGCACTTCCTTTGGGGTTTGTGGAATAGGCATGGAAAGGATAGCAGTAACCTTTGCTGGGTCAATCGTTATCCCTTCAAGAGATACTATGTGACCAAGAAGAGTGCCTTTAGTGATCAAAAAGTGACATTTAGCAGGATTTAACTTCAAACCTGTTTTGAGACATTGCTCAAAGATTAGATTTTTCAAATGCCTGAAAACACTAAAAAGGCATCCATGAAAATGTGCAGAAAGGTTGTTAACCACTTGCCCAATATCAGAGACATTGTTCTATTAAATGAAGCTGGTGCATTTTTCAAGCCAAAAGCCATGCGGGTATAGACATACGTGCCCCATGGAGTAACAAAGGCTGTTTTGTCCCTATCATCAAGATGGATCAATATCTGATTGTAGCCACTAAAACCATCCAGGAAGCTATACAAAGTGTGTCCAAATACTTCCTCAAGTACTTGCTCTATGACGGGCTAAGGAAATCCATCTTGAACAGTTACCTTATTCAAGGCATGAAAATCAATGCAGACTCTTATTTTTCCACTATTTTTCTTGGGTACAATAACCATAGAAGAAAGCCACCTGGAATCTTCTACTGGAACAATTATACCTGCTTCTTCTAGTTTTGTAATTTCCAACTTTACCACCTCTGCATACTTTGGATTGAGTCGATACCGCCTACTTCTTGCAGGCGCGGCTCCCTCAACTAAGGGTATTTGGTGTAATCCAAGCTCCCCTGGTATCCCTGTTAGATCTTTGTAGGACCATGTGAAGACATTTTTGTAAGAAAAAAGTAAAGAAGTTACCTTCTCCAATAAAGGGGGATAATGCCATAGCCAAGAGGCCAAGTGGACTACTTGAGGGTTCTCTTCATCTCCTGGATTTACTTCCTGAACAAATGTTTCAAGACTAGTCTTACTTGAGAAATCATCCCCACTATATGTAGGAGTGGAATTTAGCTTATACTCTGCAATATGTTCTCTGATCCATCCTTGAGGTATATCCAAAAAGGGGAGGTCTTCTCTCCATTGAGGCTCATAACTTACCTTCCCTCATACTTCTATATTTGTTGCCCCTTCAATGTTTTGTATTCAAGTGCAAACTCTCATTCTCTAACTCCTTATGAATTTCATGGCCTTTTTCTGCAACTCCTTCATCTGCAACTTCTTCCTCTATTTCATTGATTTCCACCGTGCAACACTCTACACTTTCCATCATCAAATTCAATAATGTATCTTCTTCTTGGGGTAAAGAGGGCATTACCTGAGCGTCCATAGTATACCCAATAGCTTTCCCTGAGTCGAATCCTTCTTCCAAATGTAGTTGCAGTTGGCTATTGGTGTTTGTTTAAATCCACATTTTTTTTTTCCCCCAATCTTGCAAAGCTTTTGCTTGCCTTAGCCACAGGAGTAAAGGGTAAGAAGTCTCCTGTGGAAGTGCAATAACAACAAAATCCAAAACAAAGTGACATCCCTGTACTATCATCAGTACGTTTTCAATAATGCCAAGTGGCACAACCCGATGTTGATCCACTAGTGTAACTATGAAAGGTGCCATCTTGGTGGGGTTCAAATTTAATTTCCTCATTGTGATATCTGGCATCAAATTGATGCCACATCCTCCATCTATGATCACACCTGTGAGAGCTTCATCCTTTATAAAAACAGATAACCTTGAGCTTTGGTAGTCTACCAAGGGTGCAAGGGGAAAATCAACCATGAAACCATCTATGCTAGGTGGTTGGCTCAAGTGAGCAGAGTGTATAATCTTTAATAAGTCACTCCTTATTTTTAAATCCATCTTTATGAGTTCGTACAGACTAAGCTTGTGATGAATACCTTTCAAGATCTGCTTAATGTTTACCAGATGTGTGTCTTCTTGCAGACTTTTCGGTTGGTCCCTTAGTGAAGTAGCCATCCTTTCATAAGCGCCTTCAATATCTACTTGGCCCTTCCACCCAGCCTTCTTTTCCTCCTCTCTATCCTAGAGTCCTTGTTGTTCCTCTCTACATGTTGCTGCTTGTCTGGCTCTAGTCATCATGGGCATTGAAGAAGATGAAACAGCATAAGACTCCATGGTCATACCTTCTACTTGTGGGGAGATTGCAATCATGTGAATTGGAGCAGGGTGGCTTCTTGGGCAGTCTTTGGTATAGTGATCCTTAGCCTCTGGACAATGCAGACAAGGAGGTGCATCTTCTAGAAGGT
Organism: Ceratopteris richardii; assembly: GCA_020310875.1. Classification (NCBI taxonomy): domain Eukaryota; kingdom Viridiplantae; phylum Streptophyta; class Polypodiopsida; order Polypodiales; family Pteridaceae; genus Ceratopteris; species Ceratopteris richardii. The sequence continues at coordinate 125,506,798 of CM035421.1, forward strand.
AACACCTATTTTGCATATGGCCATACTCACCATAGAGATAACACATCAAAGGCCTATTATATCTAGGCTTCGTTGGACGATTCTCCTCTCTATTAGGTGCATTTGAAGTACTAGCATAATATGAACCCGGAGCTTGAGGGTTACCTCGTTGTGCACCCTTGATGTAGTAACAGTCTCTAGCTTCATGGCCATCCTTTCCATAAAATTTACAACTTACCCCGTTACAACAATTAGCATAGGAATGTTCATTGTTGTTACATATTGTACAACAAATCTGTCTTCTTATATTCCTGAGTGGTCCTCAAATCTTCTAATTTGCGACAAAGTTGAGCTACTTCATCATCAGTGCAACGCGATGGCAGTGGCAAGACCTTCTCTTCTTGGTGATTTTGTTGCATTCTCAATGCCTCCAGTTCTTTCCTCAGTTGCCCAATAAGGTCTAGTTCTAGTGCATAATATGGTTGTGCATCCCCTTCAAAATGTTACCTAGCTTCTTCAATGCGTGATGCTGCTGCAACAAAATCATTAAGGGTTGCATACAATCTAAGAGACTCATGTAGCTTCTACTGAGATGACCTAGGCAAAGCTTTTCCTATCCATTTTTTAACCAGGAAATCACCTGGAGCATGTGGCAGACGTGCAACAAGTGCTTTTTTCCTATGTGAAGTTTGTGAAAGGATTCACCTAATCTTAACCTTAGGTTCTCTAGCTGATCTAGAGCTCTTTCCGAGGAGTCACTTGGTCAGAATGTCTGTGAGAACGCCATCTTTAGAGCCTCCCATGTAGAAAAATGGCCATCTACATATTGACTGTACCATTTGTCAGCAAGGCCTTCCAACGTGGATGGGAAGAGTACCAGCATTGCATCCTCTCTATTCTACAGACCTCGTCCACGACATAGGGAGATGAATCTGCTAACATGATCATCAGCATCCTCATAAGCTTGTCCCTTAAAGGTAGGGAACTTGATATTTAGTCTAGAGAGTAAGTGAGAGAGATCCTCCATTGGCACTAGTGTTTCCTCTGATGTACTTGAGGAGAAATCTAATGTTCTCCTATGCTTATCCTTTGACAGTGGTATTGCACCCAAATCAGTAGAAAAATTCAAAGAGTGTAGAGGGGATCTATGTTTACTATTCGAAGGTAAAGATGATTTTTTAAGGCTCCTTTGTACACAAAGAGGCTCCGTATCTGCTCGAGTATGGGTCATGTACCTACTTGCAAGATGCAATAGGGCAAAAAATAATGGAAAAAGAACTATTTACTATGCTAAGGGCCTCTCACAGACATGCAAGTGTCCCACCGTTCATGCCAAACTGTAGAGGAGGTACTAGGGAACCCATTTTCAACAAGAGTAGGCAATATGCACTTCTAGTACTTCGCCTACTCAAGGGAGGTTCTCCTTAGGGAAGTATATCCTTTAACATTCTTGTGAGCAGGCACGATCGCAATAGATACACGGTATTGTAGATACCCAGAGAGAAGGTTAATGACAAAAGAAACCACTCCTTAGTTCGAACAGATGATTACAAGATAGACAAAAGAAATGCTCTAAAAGTTGATGCTCTGGTCTTACATGCCATTCCAAAACTAAATGGAATTAATACAAGAGCTCCTTCCAATACAATGAACACAACTAGATGAAGACTGCACTGATCAGTACAAAGATATGAAGACTTACTCCAAGGGAATACCACTGACTCACACTGAATGAGAAAACCAAGCCCACGCTCTATATACTAACCACAGAGTGACTTCCTATAGTAGGCTTGTAGCCACAGAGTGCAAAGAGAGGACCAGAAGAGATGTCGGAGATAAGATACGTACATCCCCAATGAGTACTAGTCCATTGCTTTTATAGGCTTTAATAGGCCAAGAGGGCCTTGCCATTTCCCCACGTTCACTGATTATGTGCAAAATTGATTGCCCCAAAATTGGAGGGGTAGGTTAGATATGGTTCTGGCCACCAACTTTAAATAAGATCCGCAGATTAGCTTTTCGCACCACCAAGGAATGGTAGCCTAAATTTCTTGACATTTAATGAGAAAAATGTGTTCCCCTAGTTTCCTCATTTTCCATTTGAGGTAGTGGCAATGTTCCATGTTAGAGCCAACCAAAAAGACTCCCATGTTCTATGAATTTGTACACCAGATAAGGTCCCTACTTGATGGGATAGGCAGCCAAGGATGTGATGCTCAGATGCAATGCATGGCATAAATTTCCACTTCTCATCACGAACACGATTGTCCAATGCATTTGTTTAAGGTACATCATCCATTTGATAGTGGGTCACATTCCTCATCCTTAGTGGTATGCTTTATACCATAAAGCCACGTTGCCCGATGTCAATAAGTGCTACCATTGGCTTTAGTTTTTGGCATATGCTCTAGACTAGCTATGATACCCTCGGTAAAAGTTTTTGATCCTCAAGGAGCCAAGGACATTGGCGAACCCCCATCTATATCACTCCCATCATCATTACTCTCCCAATATGTGTGCGAGCTGCTCTACGATGATATTTCTTGGTCTCCTTAGCTTTCTGCTTCCAAGCTTACCCTCTCACCAGCATGAGATACACACTTTAACATGCCACTTTAACATGGGATTGAAATAGCAACCGCTTGCTTGCATCCAATCTTATGTGTAAAAGTAAGCTGGCGACATATTGCGAGGAAAGAGAGAGAGAAAGGAAGAGCATGCACTGCAGGGATAAGAGAGCGGGGTCTACGAGGGAGAAAGCTGTGGGGAGGAGAGAGTGAGGGGGCTGGCGGGGGGTTGACGTTGCAGGGGAGAGAGGGAGGGTGCTGGGGCAGGGGCTATGGGAGAGAGAGAGAGAGAGAGAGAGAGAGAGAGAGAGAGAGAGAGAGAGAGAGAGAGAGAGAGAGAGAGAGAGAGAGAGAGAGAGAGAGAGAGAGAGAGAGAGAGAGAGAGAGAGAGAGAGAGAGAGAGAGAGAGAGAGAGAGAGAGAGAGAGAGAGAGAGAGAGAGAGAGAGAGAGAGAGAGAGGGAGGGAGGGAGGGAGGGAGGGAGGGAGGGAGGGAGGGAGGGAGGGAGGGAGGGAGGGAGGGAGGGAGGGAGGGAGGGAGGGAGGGAGGGAGGGAGGGAGGGAGGGAGGGAGGGAGGGAGGGAGGGAGGGAGGGAGAGAGAGGAGAGAGAGAGAGAGAGAGAGAGAGAGAGAGAGAGAGAGAGAGAGAGAGAGAGAGAGAGAGAGAGAGAGAGAGAGAGAGAGAGAGAGAGAGAGAGAGAGAGAGAGAGAGAGAGAGAGAGAGAGAGAGAGAGAGAGAGAGAGAGAGAGAGAGAGAGAGAGAGAGAGAGAGAGAGAGAGAGAGAGAGAGAGAGAGAGAGAGAGAGAGAGAGAGAGAGAGAGAGAGAGAGAGAGAGAGAGAGAGAGAGAGAGAGAGAGAGAGAGAGAGAGAGAGAGAGAGAGAGAGAGAGAGAGAGAGAGAGAGAGAGAGAGAGAGAGAGAGAGAGAGAATGAGAGAGAGAGAGAGGGAACTCACGGGGGGCTACGGGGCTATGGGTAGGGAGCTATGGGCCGGGAAGAGGGAGTGGTGGGGCATGGGCTCTGGGGAGAGAGAGAGAGAGAGAGAGAGAGAGAGAGAGAGAGAGAGAGAGAGAGAGAGAGAGAGAGAGAGAGAGAGAGAGAGAGAGAGAGAGAGAGAGAGAGAGAGAGAGAGAGAGAGAGAGAGAGAGAGAGAGAGAGAGAGAGAGAAGAGAGGATGAGAGAGAGACGAGAGAGAGAGAGAGGAGAGAGAGAGAGAGAACACGCAGGGGCACCGGGGGGCTGGGCGGGGGGCTATGGGAGGGGAGAGGATTGGTGGGTGTGGGGACTACGGGGGAGGGGGGGAGAGAGAGAGAGAGAGAGAGAGAGAGAGGAGAGGAGAGAGAGAGAGAGAAGAGAGAGAGAGAGAGAGAGAGAGAGAGAGAGAGAGAGAGAGAGAGAGAGGAGGAGAGGAGATGAGATGAGACCGAGAGAGAGAGAACGAGAGAGAGAGAGAGAGAGAACACGCAGGGGCACCGGGGGGCTGTGGGCGGGGCTCTATGGGCGGGGAAGAGGGATGGTGGGGTGGGGACTACGGGGAGGGGAGAGAGAGAGAGAGAGAGAGAGAGAGAGAGAGAGAGAGAGAGAGAGAGAGAGAGAGAGGAGAGAGAGAGAGAGAGGAGAGAGAGAGAGAGAGAGAGAGAGAGGAGAGAGAGAGAGAGAGAGAGAGAGAGAGAGAGAGAGAGAGAGAGAGAGAGAGAGAGAGAGAGACGAGAGAGAGAGAGAGAGAGAGATGAGAGAGAGAGAGAGAGAGAGAGAGAGAGACGAGAGAGAGAGACGAGAGAGAGAGAGAGAGAGAGAGAGGGAACACACGAGGGGTTGCGAGGCTATGGGCGGGGAGCTATCGGCAGGGGGCTATCGGCAGGGAGCTTTGGGCAGGGAAGAGGAAGTGGTGGGGTAGGGGCTACCGGGGAGAGAGAGAGAGAGAGAGAGAGAGAGAGAGAGAGAGAGAGAGAGAGAGAGAGAGAGAGAGAGAGAGAGAGAGAGAGAGAGAGAGAGAGAGAGAGAGAGGAGAGAGAGAAGAGAGAGAGAGAGAGAGAGAGAGAGAGAGAGAGAGAGATGAGAAGAGAGAGAGAGAGAGAGATAGAGCAAGTTTTGTGCAACACTAGCTCATCTCTGGAACCTATCTATGCATCTCCTCACACATGAGAGGCACTTTCCAATGTGGTCTTACATTGTAAATTATGTTCTTATTTTAAAGCAACTATGGAACATAGTGGCATATGTAAATCATAGACATGCAGGTTCTTCTACTTGATAGTATACTATTGGAGAATGAGATTCTTCTTCAAGTACAGTGGTTACTCCTTCTTCACCTAGACATGAGCAACTTAGATGGGATACAAATTTTCCTCCAACTCATGCATTGATTATAGTCTCTATGATTTGTCACATAGTTCTAGACATTTGTTCATGTTCTAGATCAAAACAGGCACATGGGATAGTCTTGTTTCTTTGTATGTTGTATACTTGAGGAAGCAACTTGAGGTAGGGTTGAACATGAGTCTCTTGATGTTAATGTGATACACATCCAAGACTTGAAAGAGCAATTGGCAAACATAGACGACATCATTCTGGATGCATCACTCATCTCTACATTGTTGAAAGTATTACCAAAGACTTTTGAAATCTTATCCACTAAACATTGTCTCCTTGCCAAAGCCAATCCAAATATGTATGCATTTGATGAGGTCCTTTCTCGTCTTTTGAAAGAAGAGCAATCTAGAGTGAATAGGAGTGGTTTGATTTAGGGAATAAAAGCACTTGCTAGCTCACAAAAAGGAAAAAGCATGTATCGTTCAACTTTGGGTTAATAAAAACAAAAGTCTCAACCTTTCTCTTCCACTCATTCCTCTAATGATGATGATTTCCAAAGGAAGAAGAGATGCAAATGTTGTTGGAAGACTATTCATACTATTTATGAGTGTAGAAAGCTTGCTAAGCACAATGAAAAGAAGAAGGAATCCGGCATGCCTATTGCTTAAACTTCTTCAAACGCAAACAAAGATGAACCCAACATGGCTCAAATTTGTTTGTCATGTGTTGTTACATGTCATTATGATACATCATTCCATTCTAAATGTATTGTTGTGTGAGAGGTTGATTCCGATTGATTCTTTGATAGTGTTGCTTTGAAGCACATGCACTGGATTAGGAGAAAGTGAGATTTTATCTACAAATGGAGCAGTGATTCTCTTTAAAACTACGTTGTATGTACCTAGTATCAAGAAACTTAATTTCATTTCCATTGATTGCAAAACCTAGACTTCACATACACTTTATTAATGGTACGTATATGGTTCATGATGTCGACAATGGTGATATTATTGTGATGTCTAATACATTATGTAATGGTTGATATCCCTTGGATACATACAAGAAGATGGCCTCAAATGCCTTGCTTGGTCATACTTCCTCCATGGCTAAAATGGAGCTTCCTTGTGCTCATAAGATTTTGACATTCATTAATTTTTACAATTTTCCTTGGTCATATTACTTTATAATCGATTATATCATGTTTATTTCTCCACTTACATATATCATGGGAGATTGTTTAAGTTTAAGTTTTACTATACAATCAGAATTTTTCTCAAACAAAAGACGTCTTGGAAAGAGCTAACAAACCTTGAAATAATGCATTCAAATTATGCCACTAGGAGACACTACCTTTAGAATTATTGTTCACGGTCAACCATAAGGTCATTTAACTTGAGCTATTTGTTTGTGAGTTATGGAAGGTGAGGATGAAATAGGTGCAATAACAAAACCTACTTAGGAACTTCCAAGAGACCACTATATACAAGATCATCCACATAGGAAAATTCAAGACAAGCATATGTGATTGATACAAGAAGTCCCACAACCTAGGGCTGACGGGTATGGATAACTTGTTTAGATATGATATATGAGATCCCACAACACACGACCATATGTATGAAGCATGATATTGGATCACAAAAACTCCCTTTAGCAAGATAAACTAGATAAAAGAAATAAATCAGCAAGATCTCATCCCATGAGATTACAATACGATAAGGAAAGATGTCCAAGATATTGGACTAGATAGGATTAGAATAAAGAAAAAGAGAAAAAATTGAACTCAAACTTGTAGATTACTCGGAGATTGCAACACTTTGACCTTCCAAGAGTGGCATTGACAAGAGTGACTATATATGTGGCCAACACTTCCTTATATAGGTTGATCATAGCTCGAATAGAGATCTATCATCAGATAGATTGTGTGTCCTACAAACACATCTACAAACTCATAAACAATTGGTCTTGTGCCTACATTTGTAATTGAAACTTTATTAATTGGTTGAAGATTGTCAATAAACTAAAGTTTCCCATTTATTTGGATTTTTCAAACAACAATTAGCATAAGGTGCAAAAAAGAAAGTTGAATATGCATAATCAACTTCTCTTTAAGAAATTGCATTAACTCATGAAGATATGATTTTCGAGCAATTATAGGGTGAAAATTCCAAGGAATATGAGTGAGTATAAAAATTATCATTCGAGGTACAATTGTTGGATATGCACATCCTATTTGATGTGGATTAAGAGACTAATTCTTGTCAAGATTCCTTGTAATATTTGCAAAGTACTTCCTTTGCAAGCAAAAGAAGATCAATAGCATAAATTCTAACCAATTTGAGTGTATCCTCAAAAAATGTGTGACAAAGTTTTTACTTATCACGTATAATTGGATCAACGTTCACCTTGTTGATCATTTCATCACTAATTTTGGAACTTGTTGAGCTAATGGCTTTAACTTTATATCAAAGTTTTTGTACTTTATGTTAGTTCTTAACTCAAAATCATTGCTTTAACTTTATATCAAAGTTTTTGTACTTTATGTTACTTCTTAACTCAAAATCATCAGCATCATGAAAATCGTGATCCACATCATACAATATAGCATACATCTCCAATGAGAGAAAAGGAACAATCGTTGAATGCTAAATCAGGAAAAGTTCAATTTCTTTGAATACATCTATATAGGAAACATAAACATATCAAACATTTTTTAATCTTCTTCAATCTATTGTGAAAATAAAAGTTATTTTTCTCGTTTTTCAAATTTTTAGATTTATTTTTTATTTATATAATTACGCCATACAAAAGAATTTCTTTTTATAAAGAAATTATATAACAAAATATTTTAAAAGAGTGTGCATAAGAGGGGATTTTTGGAATGATCTATCATTTCTTTGATGGCTTATGTTGGTGCAGACCAATCACCAATTGAAGTTTGGAGGACAAAAATATGGAGATAAGATCAAGTCTTGAAGCAAAGAAAGAGGTTACATTCACAGGATGAAGGATATGTACACATATGTACATTAGTGAAGACATAGATCACTTAGACTGTTGAATAGTCATAAACTTGTACATATTTGCCTATAAATACTTTGGAAAAATGTCAGGGCAATAGAGGAGAAAATGAGAGAGTATGAGAATAGTGTATTGAGGAGTTGTAAGAGTCATTAGACCTCCTAGAAGTGAGTTGAACTTTCTCTCATTACTCAGTTGTAAATTTCTGAGAAATAGAAGAAAAGTTGCACCCGATGTTTCTGTGTTTTCTCCTCGTGTAGTAGATCTTTTGTGATTTCCTTTTGGAGATGTCTAAGTCCATAGTTAATCAATCTATGGCTAGAGTTTGAAAATCTAATTGTAAGTAGGCTAAGAGAATTGTGTGTAGGAACATTCATATGTAAAGAATGTTCACAGTCTCCTGAAACAGGCGCAGATTTTGAGTTCAATGAAATGAGTAGTGCTCAGTGCACAGTGTAAAGTTTTACACATATGATAGCTCAAAATCTAAGTTGAGAGATAAGCTATCTACAGCCAAAAGGATTTGATAAAACGGGTTCGACATTGTGAGAACTAAAGCTAAGAAGTTAGGGGTGTCCAAATCGACTTCTCAGAAATGCAGATTTAGACATAGGTAACTTGTGAAGTAGATTTCTCAAGATCTACTGAATCTTTTGGAGTGATTTGACTTGGAGGAGGTGCGCAATCTTTAGGCGACACCTTGTGCAAAGTTTCATAAAAAACTTTACACATTTACTCAGTCAATGAGAAAGATATATGCAACAGACTTTCTGAGTAATTTCCTTCTTCACAGTTTGTTCAAGAATTTGATATTTGATCATTGATCTTTTAAATTGATGAAGGTTTTGAATTACTCTTGATATAGAGGTGTTCTAAGTTCAAGAGTAGGTTGTTCTTTTGGAGATTAACACTCTCCATCAGTGGTATCAGAGCAGGAAGCATCAGAATCAAGGAAAGGGAGACTCCGACTACTACAGAAATACAAACTTTACATCTTGAAGGATCAAAAGGACAAAGATTGAAGAAAGCTTGAGGGAAGACACATTGAAGTTGTCAAAAGGATAAGAAGAAGTAATATTCGAAGTCAAGGTACATTTACTCCTCATAAAGTTTAAAGATCTGTTAATACAGGTGAAGGAAGATGGGAGATTCTCTTCAGATAGAGAAATTGGATAGAGAGAACTATCCTGCATGGTCAATGAGGATGGAAGCTCATCTAATGAGCAAAGATTTGATAGCTTACATTACAAGAGAAGAAGAAAAGCCACAATTCAGAGATCCTAGTGTTCCAACTAGGGAAGAATTATCAGATTTGAAGAATTGGATGAAAAGAGATGCTCAAGCTAGGAGCATAATCTATATGGCAGTCAATGACTACTTGCTACCTCACATTAGAGGTCTTGAAAGTGCAAGTGAGATATGGAATGCTTTGGAGGAGCATTTCCAAAATACTACAAAGTCAAGGAAGGCATCCCTATGGGCAGAATTTACCACTTTCAAGAAGAAGGCTTCACAATCAATATCTGATTATGTGACAAAGATGAAGGACATTGCAGTTGCATTAGGAGCAGTGGATGAAGACATTGAAGAAGATAAATTGGTAAGGCAAATTCTCACAGGACTAAGAGGTGATGAGAAGTGGAAGCCTTTTATTTTATCTACAGAACTTTCATTGGATCATTTCAATCCTGATTTGAATCAATTGTTAGGACATATGCTAACTTTTGAGAATGATGTCAAAGGAGATGTTGACAAGAGTGCAGGACATGCAATGTACTCTAAAGACAAGAAGAAAACTAACAAAGGAAAGCAACAAGCAAATGAAGAAGAAGGCACAACTAGTCAAGCCAACTTCCTAAGAGGAAGAGGTGGTGGCAAAGGTAGAGGAAGAGGCAGGAGTAACAAAGATGGATCCAAAGCTTGCTGGATTTGTGGTAAGACAAATCATTTAGCCAATGATTGTTGGCATAACACTCAAAGTAATGGAGGATACAATCAGAACTATAATTCAAGAGGAAGAGGTGGCAGAAATCAAAGAGGTAATTTCAGAGGTAGAGGTAGTAGGGGTTACTTTGGAAGAAATACAGGTAGAGGTTTCCAAAGTCAACAATATAACAATACCTACTACAATTATGCTTCAGATCAGAAGGAAGATTCAACATTGATAATGAATGCAACTTGTGAAAGGCAGAATGAAGATCAAAGAGTCTTCTACATTGACTCAGGGTGTAGCAATCACCTGAGTGGTAATATAGCCTTGATGACAGATTTGGAGAATAAGGTATCTAATCATGTTGTTCAAACATGTGACAACACAAAGCACAATGTGAAGTCAATTGGATCAGTGAAAGCCAAGGATGGTAGCACCTTATTGAGTAAGGTCTTGTATGTTCCTACAATTCCTAAGAATTTGATAAGTGTAGGACAAATTGTGGAAAAAGGTTATGAAGTAAGGTTCACTAATGAAGGAGTGTTTGTGGAAGACCCTAGCAATGGGTATAAACAAATTGTTTCAGGGAAGAAAGAAGGAAGATTGTTCACATTGAAGATTCAAGGTAATGTTGGTCATGCCTTGTTCACTTATGGAGGACATAAGATCTCTGAGTTAGATCTTTGGCACAAGAGACTTGGACATTTCAATGAAAGAGGTATTAAAGACATGATTAATAATGGTTCAGTGCTTGGATTGCCTAATGTTGCAGGTCAACATATGACATACAGATGTGAGGCATGTCAATTAGGTAAGGCTCATAAGCAACCCTATTCTAAGCATGGGTTTATGTATTCAGAGAAACTTGAGTTGGTACACACAGATGTGTGGGGACCATCAAAGGACTTCAGTATCAATGGCTCAAGGTATTATGTAATTTATGTTGATGATGCTACCAGATGGATCACTATCTATGTGATCAAAGATAAGTAAGAAGTATTCAATACTTTCAAACATTATCATATGTATGCAGAGAGAATTACAGGACATAAATTGAAAAGACTAAGGTCAGATGGAGGGGGAGAGTATTTCTCTAATGAGTTCAGTGATTACTTGTGGAATGCAGGTATAAAAAGAGAGGTTACTTGCAGGTACTCTCCTCAACAAAATGGTGTAGCAGAAAGGAGGAATAGGACTCTTGTTGAGTTTGCAAGGTCCATGATGAAGGAGAAAAATTGCCCAAATTATTTGTGGGCTGAGGTTGTAAATACAGCTACTTATTTGGTTAATAGGCTACCATGTAAAGCCTTGCAGGGTATGACACCATATGAGGCATGGTGGGGTAAGAAACCTACACTAGACCATTGCAAAGTATTTGGATGTTTGGCCTATGCATATGTGCCATCACAATTAAGGCACAAATTGGAACCTAAAGTTGAAAAATATGTGTTTATTGGTTATGATGATAAGCAGATGGGATACAGGTTGTGGAATCCATCCACAAAACATTTTCTTGTATCAAAAGATGTTACATTTGATGAGCAAGGTACTTGGTATGCAGGTACTATCAATATTAATACAGATGATGAAGAAATTGTGAGTCAAAGGAAAGGTAAATCAAAGGTTCAGATATTTGATGAGCAAGAGAATAATGAAGTGCAGGTTGAAGTGGAAGAAACACCAAGATTTGATCCTGAATGTGAAGAACCAGAAACCTCAAGAAGTGGAGAACTTAGGAGGTCTACAAGGAACAAATGGCAACCCACAAGGTATAGCTATGATACTTCATTCTTGACTACTAAGGATTATGCTTACATGATTAAAGCAGATGAAGACCCTTCTACATATGAAGAGGCAAAAGGTAAAGAGATTTGGGAAAAAGCTATGCAAGAAGAATATGATGCATTGATGGAGAATCAAACATGGGATTTGGTTCCAAAACCAAATAGCCAGAAGATCATTGGATGCAGATGGGTCTATAAGACAAAGAGATTTGTAGATGGAAGTGTGTCTAGGTACAAAGCTAGACTTGTTGTAAAAGGGTTTGCTCAGACATATGGTATTGACTATGATGAGACTTATAGTCCAGTGGCAAAGATGACAACCATCAGAACACTCATAGCAATTGCTGCATGCAAAGGTTGGAAATTGTGTCAATTAGATGTGAAGAATGCTTTTTTGAATGGTTATATTTCAGATGATGTTTTCATGGAGCAACCTCAAGGATTTAGAGATGGAAGATATCCAGATCATGTGTGTAAGCTCAAGAGAGCTTTATATGGCTTGAAGCAGGCCCCAAGGGCATGGAACTATAGGCTTGTAAAGTTCCTAAAAGAACTTGGATTTCAAGTATCAAAAGCAGATAGTAGCTTGCTTGTCAAAGTAAGTGATGATGGGTTCATTTACATATGTATATATGTTGATGATATAATTCTTACAGGTACAGATGAGAAAGGCATACAAAGTCTAAAGAAGCAAATGGAGAAAGAGTTCAAAATCAGTGACTTGGGAGATTTGTCATACTTCTTGGGCATGGAAATTTCATACACTCAACATGGAGTGTATGTGACTCAAGAAAGGTATTTGAAGAATTTGTTAACCAAGTTTAAAATGAATGATTGCAGAGTAGCACCTACTCCAATGGAGGTGAATCACAAATTAAGCAGATTTGGAGGTGAAGAGTTCAAGGATATGAAGCAATATCAGAGTTTGGTTGGTAGTCTTATCTATGCTACATTAACTAGGCCTGATTTATCATATGCAGTTGGTGTGTTGTCTCAATTCATGCATTGTCCTAGGAAAGAGCATTGGATTGCAGGTCAAAGAGTGTTGAGGTACATTAAGGGAACACTCAAAGAGGGCTTGTATTATGGTTTTACATCAGATACAAATATCAAAATATATAGTGATGCAGATTGGGCAGGTAATCCAGATGATAGAAGGTCAACCTATGGATACATGTGTTATGTGGGAGATAAGTTAATCTCCTAGTGCTCAAAGAAGCAACATACAGTTGCTTTGTCATCTACAGAAGCAGAGTACAAAGGCATGGTTGAAGCTGCAAAAGAAGTGATATGGCTTAAGACTCTCATGAAGAGTTTTGATACTATACAGAGCATACCTGTCATTTATGGTGATAACATGAGTTCATTATATCTAGCTGCTAATCCTGTTTTTCATGCCAGGACCAAACACATTGAGATACAGTATCACTTTCTAAGAGAGAAGGTGATGGATAAGGAGATTGAAGTTATACATACTTCAACAAAAGATCAGATAGCTGATATGCTTACAAAAAGTTTAGATGGACCAAAGTTACAGAAGTTCAAAGACATGGCAGGCATAAAGAAGATAAGAGAAACCTCAATTGATGATTGAGGGGGAGCTGTTGGTGCAGACCAATCACCAATTGAAGTTTGGAGGACAAAAATATGGAGATAAGATCAAGTCTTGAAGCAAAGAAAGAGGTTACATTCACAGGATGAAGGATATGTACACATATGTACATTAGTGAAGACATAGATCACTTAGACTGTTGAATAGTCATAAACTTGTACATATTTGCCTATAAATACTTTTGAAAAATGTCGGGGCAATAGAGGAGAAAATGAGAGAGTATGAGAATAGTGTATTGAGGAGTTGTAAGAGTCATTAGACCTCCTAGAAGTGAGTTGAACTTTCTCTCATTACTCAGTTGTAAATTTCTGAGAAATAGAAGAAAAGTTACGCCCGATGTTTCTGTGTTTTCTCCTCGTGTAGTAGATCTTTTGTGATTTCCTTTTGGAGATGTCTAAGTCCATAGTTAATCAATCTATGGCTAGAGTTTGAGAATCTAATTGTAAGCAGGCTAAGAGAATTGTGTGTAGGAACATTCATATGTAAAGAATGTTCACAGTCTCGTGAAACAGGCGCAGATTTCGAGTTCAATGAAATGAGTAGTGCTCAGTGCACAGTGTAAAGTTTTACACACATGATAGCTCAAAATCTAAGTTGAGAGATAAGCTATCTACAGCCAAAAGGATTTGATAAAACGGGTTCGACATTGTGAGAACTAAAGCTAAGAAGTTAGGGGTGTCCAAATCGACTTCTCAGAAATGCAGATTTAGACATAGGTAACTTGTGAAGTAGATTTCTCAAGATCTACTGAATCTTTTGGAGTGATTTGACTTGGAGGAGGTGCGCAATCTTTAGGGGACACCTTGTGCAAAGTTGCATAAAAAACTTTACACATTTACTCAGTTAATGAGAAAGATATATGCAGCATACTTTCTGAGTAATTTCCTTCTTCACAGTTTGTTCAAGAATTTGATATTTGATCATTGATCTTTTAAATTGGTGAAGGTTTTGACTTACTCTTGATATAGAGGTGTTCTAAGTTCAAGAGTAGGTTGTTCTTTTGGAGATTAACACTCTCCATCAGCTTAGACATATAGAACAAAATGATCCAATTTCAAACCATCACAAGAATGAATTCTTGCAAAGGAAATCCTATCATCGAATACTTTTGTTTCCATTCTCAATTCACAAAAAAATGATAATCATATTTGAAATATTTCCATGCACAAAAAGAAAGTGCTTTTCTTCCTTTACATCATCAATACATAAAGGATTATTAGCATCAGCATCTAAAAGGTTGCCATATGCATTACTACCTTCTTTCATCCTCAAAACTTGATCCCTATCTATTGGAAATTTCCTTTCTTCATATAACTCTCTTGTAAACACATTTATCTCAGATCATGAGTTTATCAATGCAATCTATGGTTTGTTATTATTTCTATTCTTTAAAATTCTTTTAGTTCTTACCATAACCCACTATTTTGGATTTTAGTGACTCTCTTGACTTTCATGAACTCTTTCAATATCCCTTATCATTTGACCTAAATACTTTTAGTTTTCATATTGTCTTTAAATTTCCAATTCACTCACTTTGATACTACTCAGCTTTGGCTCTTCCATATCAAACAAATTCTTTTTTAATTTCAGTTGGTTCCTTTTTTCTTATCATGCTGCTCATAAATTCTTCCTTAACATCAAGCCATTCAAGGAAAATCAACAAAAGAAGCAAGTAGCAGATATCATGATCAAATTCATGGATGCAAGGTGTTGAGATAGTCAAAGTAAATCTAGTCAAAGTCAAAGTGGTAAACTATAGAACTCGCCAAAAGTCAAAGTGATACCTTTGAAAGTGATGCATGCACAGGAGGTGCAAAAGTGCAAAGTGGTGCACAAGTGGTTCAGAGGTGGCCGTGAACAAGATGCACAAGTATTGTACAAATAATTTATTCACAATGGTAATTGTTTTTCGAAAAGTTGAATGTGGGCTACAGATTGTCTTTCTATAAGGTTTTCAAGGGTTTCAAAGGGTTCTAAAGGGTTTGGAAGGTTTAGATGAACCCTCCAGATGCACACATTTTGAAGAAATGAAGGCAAAAAGTGAAGTCACATGAAGAGGAAACGGTATGCAAAAGTGTATGTAAGGACCCCCCCAATTTAGAATTTTGTTTTTCTACTAAAGTCATTATAGGACAAAATAGGGAGTCATTGTCTGTACACAATTGTAGTCATGCTTGGGACATCAAAGTTGAGCACCAAGATATGCTATCAGTTAGAGTGATGTACGTTAGTGGAATCAACACTCGCACAAAGTATTAACATTCTTGGAGTTAGACTAAGCAAGACAGAGCATAATCTACACCAGGAGAGAGGAGCAAGGGACATAGAGAAGGAGTGTGACATACAGAAGCAAGTGAGAGAAAAGTGTGCATGGAAGGTGATCAAGTGTGCAGAGAGAGAGTGGAGAGAACCATTGAGGGAGGCAATCAAGGTGGCACAAGGTACCATTGAGGGAGGCAATCAAGGTGGCACAAGGTACCATTGAGGAGGTAGGTTTGTTGATAGAAGGTTTTCTTTCCTCCTACCCTATTCAAAGCTCGAGTGCAAAAGTGTACACAAGAGCAATCTACTAGAGCGGGTGGAGGTTCACTTTAGATAATGTTGGCGGCATAAGGAATTTTGGTTATCTTGTAAACTTGTGTGTGTGTGTGTACTCTTTAGGGTTAAGTACTCTGCATAGAGAACAATTTTTCTTATTCTAGACATGATCATTTTATTTTCAATTTTTAATCACTGTACAAAAGCTTCTGGAGCCTATGTTTCACTTGTTCTTCTTCTTTTTCCTTCTCCTACAAATACTCAAGTCCCTTTCTACAAAAGAATCCCTTAACAAAATTTTGCATGCCCAGTGGGACTACAAAGAGGCTTGAGCATAGGAGAACCAATAATTGCAAAGTGTAGAAGAAGTGCAAGGGTACAACAATGCTAGTCTAAGAGGTAATTTTTCTTTTACTTCGAATTATCTTAGCCTACGACAAAGAATGAGCAACTCATGACCGCAACTTGGTCTCAAACTTTGAGGGTCCCTTGCAAAGGAACAAGAAGAAAAGCTATTTGAAGGTCAATGACAGCCCTTTGTCATCAACATCATCAGTAATAAATATGGCGGCTCAGGTAAACTTAGAAACTCTACTAATTTCCAGGATAAATATCAAATTTCCATCTTTCAAAGGATTAGCACAAGAAGACCTAGATGAAAATATTAGAAGATTTTTTGCCTCATGCAAGACAAAGGGTCTAATGGGGAGGGAAGATGCATTTTTAATTCTTTTCCTAGCAACATTGGAAGGGTTAATAGATAAATGGTTTAGTCAATTTGTTGATAATCATTTCACTACATGGGACTTAATGAAGGAAGTTGTTAAGACAAAGTTCCGACAAGGGGACACGATAGAGAATATTATTGACGAGTTAGAGAACTTAAGATTGGGTGTTAGGGAAACATTTCTAGAGTTTTTCACGTGAGCAAAATCCCTCATGGCTAGATTCCCAGACCCCCCTCATGATTTCTATGTCAAGAAGTGGTTAGCCAACCTGCTTCCAATCTCAACACAATGCAAAATTAAGTAGTTGGTGTTACCTACAACAACAATTGAGGAATTTATTTACAAAGCAATAAGAATAGAGAAAATTAGATGCCAACATGGAGGAACAAGCCCCAAAAAGAAGAAGAAGAAGAAGAAGAAGAAGAAGAAGCAATAACTCAATTGAGGAGGGAAACAGATGCTTTAAAGTTACGAAAAAAAGGAAGAGGCCCAAGTAGAGGAGTTGGCAAAACTATGACAAGAACTACAAGAACTTCATGGAGGGGCCATCAAAAATGGAATTTGGTGCACCATGTGTAGCAAACAACGACATGTGGTAAGCGATTTCCCTATTCTAAGCATCACTTGCCAGCTATGCAAGAAAGTCGAACATGAAGCTCATGAGTGTCACTCAAGAGGGATGCCTACACAAACTTATTGGGGAGAAGGAGGAGCCCAACCTCCAACTAATGTGTGGTGGCACAACGGAATCAAGGTAAGAATTATAACCCATGACCTAGGAGTAACTTTGGAAAGGAGGCCAATCATTTGTTTCATGTGTGGGTAATATGGGTATTATCAGATAAGATAGAGGAAGGATTCAAATCCCTTATTGCTGAGAAACAAGGCCAAAGAATAGTCTCTTCTATGTTGAGAGAGAAGAAGAAATTCAATGGCATGAACATTACAAGCTACTTATATTTGTTTGAAGAGCAAGCTATGATTTTTGGTCTTCTGAAAGACCTTTTGATAACACTCTTTGATCGAATTTTGTTGATAGCTCTATCATAAACAGTGTCATTCAATAGGATAGTCTCTCTTGGAGTGATTTTAGAAAGGAGATGCTCAAAGAATTCTATCTTGAGGATTATAGCCAACATAATCCGGATGGATTCTTACGATGGGTCATTCCCCAAAGCCTAGTAGCTCTATTACTCACTTACAAAATGAGTATATTAGATGCTATGAATAACTTCCTAGTGAGGATAAGATAACTTTGGAACCTGATCTTGTGATCAATTTCCTTAAGCTTCTTCATCTTTACAATCGTAGGGAAGTTGAACTATGATTAGAAGAGCCAGATACGTGATATGGTCTTACTCACAATCGGCAAAAAGTGTGTAGAGTAGTAGAGGCTATAGCCCATAGACATCAAAGACAATCCGTGCTTAATGAGCAAACTAGTCTTCCTCAAGCTAGCCTTCCGCGAGCTAAGGAGCAAGTTAGAGAACAATCCCCTGCTATGCTTTTTGACTCTACTCCTATTCCTAAAATGATGGAGCCAAGTCAAGTTTTTAAGTAGACCCAAATAAAAGTGTAGTTGAACAATCTCAAGTGCAAATTCTCACTAAGAAAATTGAAAGTCTTATTGCTACACAATCCAATTTGGCCAAGACTCTAGATGCTTTACAGTCTACTTACATGAAAACATTCCAAAAACAAATGAACCCAATGTCTTTTCAAGAGCTTAATCAACATGTTATAACTCCCAATCAAAATCCACAAGTATCTCCTACTCAGGCATATCAAGTTCCTCCAATGCATAATCCTTCAACTCGAAATCCTCATCCTCATGTGCAAAATCTTCAAACGTATCAAAACATATATCCCAAAGCTTCTCAAACAACTTTCCAAAATCTTGAAAATAAAAATTTTCAAAATCATCAACCGTATAATATGGAAGTTCCTCTTGCACCTCAAGTACCACATGATGCTTCCCAAGCTCCTCAAATACATCAATTGCCTTATCAAAATCCTAATTATCCTCTTCAAGCAATACCTTACCAATAAAATCGTCAATTTAAAAATTTCCGACCACAAATTAATCAAAATTCTCAAAATCTAATTGGTTTTTTGTGTGGTCCTCGTAGGTGACCTTGATGTGATTTTTTGGAGCACTTTTTGAAAGATTGTGAACTATTGAAGGCCGCTAAGGAGCAACGACTAGTAATAAACATAGACAAGAAAATCTATGACTATCAATCTAGGCTTCCTTTTTAAGGAAATCATGGTAAGGGAGGAATGAAAAAGCACTATGAAAATATAACCATAACGGATGCATGAACTAGAGGGATGAAACTAGAAGCTTTTGATGAACAAGAAGTAGAATCAAGTAAACCCACAAAGGAAGTTGAACTTTTCATAGAGGCTTTAGTAAGGGCACATGATGAGATAAGGAGAATAATAGCTTGGGAGTCACCTGTAGAAGATCACTCTCTTATTTCTCACATATCCAATGTAGAAGAAAAACAAAAAAGAGATGAAACTAAGCCTAGTAAAAGAAGAGTGACTCAAAAACAAACATTATAGGGAATAGAAACCATTCTGGAGCAAGGGCAAACATCACAACCCAAAGATGAAAACAAGAATCACAACCCAATGATAAAAAACATGAGGAGAAACAAAAAGGTAAGATAACCAAGCAAACAAAAATGGAAGCAAAGCCTTTAGAGAAACGAGAGCAATCAAAACAAATTCAAGATCAAAGACGAGAACGTGAACAGAAACAAGATCCTGAGCAAAAACAAAAGAAACCAAAGAGAAAACCTAAAGCCATCTTGATTTCAAAAATTGAGAGAAAAATAGATCCTATGGAGATTTTAGATGACATTTTGCTTAAGAGTCAAGTGACTATGTCTTTAGAACAAGTTTTCTCTATTGCAAAGCCTGTTTTTTAAGATAACTTTATCGATCTAATTAAAAGGAAGAGGTTTCTACTAAATCTAGATAATGAGATGCAAGATTCTCTAGGTCAAGATCAAGCTATGAATAAAGCCTTAAACTTTGATGAATCTGATGAAGAGGACCTTGATGATGATGAAGTAAATGTTAATAAAAATTTCGTAGGACCTATTCAACCTGACCATGAAAATCATGAAAACAATTCTGAAAGTCATTTTACGAGAAAATTTTGGTCTAGAGGTACATCCCAGATGTGTGTTCAAATAGGCAATCATAAAAACGCTATCATTGTGAATGCATTAGTAGATTTCAGCTCTGAAATCAATGTCATTATGATAAATTCAATTGCATATAGATAAAGATTGTGGATGGCATATGAGAACTACAGATAAAGGTAGGTACCTTGTATGGAGCTTGTGCTAGTGTGCCTATATCCATAGGAGGAATCACAGAAGAATTTCACTTCTTTATTCAAGATAATTGCTCCTATGAGGTTCTCTTAGGTCAGCCCTTTATTTGTGAGAGTCGTATGGAAACTAAAGCCATGGATGATGGGTCTTCCTATGCTAGGATTAAGTCTAAGGATGGAATGCAATCACTTCAAGTCATGACGGTAGGAGTGAATCATCCGAGGAATCGATTATCAATTAGAAAGAAGCCTATTGCTACTCAGGGTCATGAGCATGTTTGTGGTTATTATGCACCTTGATTCATGTTTGGAGCTACATATGATCAAAATTTGTGCAAGAATCCATTGTTGAGTGGGACAACAGTGGACATTGGTGTGACATCTCACAACCAACCATCATGTACGATAGTTTTTCACTTTGTTTCCCACATTTTGGATTAGATTTCCTTCATAAGAGTCAAGTATCCAAGTCTTTTATCCAGAAAACCCAAAAAAGTTATAAAACCAACAAAATCATGGAACATGATGAGAACAATGAGCATGTGATTGAGACATCTCATTGTTTCTCTACTCTCGAGGAGTTAGAGCTATGTCTTCACCAAAATTCTAATTCCCACACCATTCTTCTTTCTTCCCTTGATGAGTATAATCTAATACAAGAGTATGCTCTCAATGCTCCCAAGTGCTCAAAATTGAACCAAACCCATGATGTCTTAGTTGAAACAAAGTTCAAAACTAGAGATAAACAAATCAAACCCATAGCTCAACCATTACCCCAAGGAAGTAACGAGAAAATTATTGATGTGAAAAATGATCCAATTCTTTGGGATAAGAAAAACATAGGACATAAATTCACAAATGAGATAATCAAACAAGTGAAAATTGGTAGAGATGATGACTTTCTTTTGCTAGTAGAGATAGATAAATTTGAGAGAGTCATATGTAGCCATGGAAAATCCTTTACTATGTATCCTCATAAGATTGGTTGTGCAGATCCTAAGCTAGTTGCACCCATGATAATCTTTATTATTCCACATATTCCATGGAATCCTCGCCCTATACCAGTCCTAAAGGTTCACTTACTTGAGCTAATTGAAACTACTTAAGGAGAAGATAAATGTCAAAATTTTAGAGCCATTTTTTGCACCTTACTCAAATAGATGGTTCATTGTGCCTAAAAAGAATGGGAAACTATGTTTTATTCAAGATCCCCAACTTGTCAATAAAGTCACCGTAAGGAATGTAGGAACAAGAACCATTGTAGATGAGTTTGCTAAATCATTTTGAGGATATTCTATCTACTTAATGGGTGATTTATATTTTGTATATGACCAATTTGAATTAGCGATTGATAGTCATGACATAACCACAATGAAAAATCCTTTAGGCTTAGCGCGAATGTGTACTTTACCTTAAGGAGTGACTAATTCTGTGGCTCATATGATGCATGCTATGAATATGGATTTACATGATTTTATCCCTCATATAACCATTCCATTTATTGATGATATTCCAACTAAAAGGAGTGAGTAACATATAACGGACATTACTCTAGATTCATCTTGATGTTGTGAATTTGTTCTTTACCATATCTCTGATTGTGAATGAATATTTCAATGGTTTGAAGCGTTAGGTCTCACATTGTCCATAGAAGAATCTGTTTTTGGTGTCAATGAGGTTCTTATTGTTGGACATTTATGTGGTCATTATGGTCAAAATCCATACCCACAAAAAGTTGATGCCATTAGCAAAATTTTTGAAACATGTAACAACATGAGTGAGGTACACAGATTTTTTGGCGCTTGCAACTTTTATGTTATTCAAATTCCACACTTGTTGTGGATTGTCTCTATGACTTTTTGAGGAAGAAATAAAAATTTATTTGGATTGACAAACACACACAAGCTATGCATAAATTGAAAAAAATTGTGGCTTGAAGCTCCCATCCTTAAGCGTATAGACTATTCTATTAACAAACCTATTATATTGACTATTGATACTAATCCTATTGGTATAGGTTGGGTCATAAGTCAAGATGATAGTGAAGGAAATAGATATGCAATTAGGTTTGGGGCTAAAATTGTACGTGAAACACAACGAAAATATCCACAGATCAAACAAGAACTATGAGGTATAGTGACAACTTTAAAAATAGACAAAGAATATTTCATAGGTGTAGATGTGAAATTTGAGACTGATTGTTTGCCTCTATTTGGAATGATAGCCAATTAATCATCTCCTGATATAGCCATGCTTAGATGGATCTCATATACTAAGTTCATAAATGCATAGTTAGCTCATATTTCAGGTAATTCTAATTCAGTTGTTGATATGTTATCAAGAGCTATATTTGATGATGATCTTGAAAGTGATCTAATAAATAATGTGACCTTTGTTGACTATCTTCCACATATATATGAGTATGAGTGATTTCATGATTCTGAGTATGAAGTTGAATGGAGAGACATACGAAAGTATCTGAGTACACTGCAATCATTACCTAGTTGTACTACAAATAGATTCCATAACATTAGGAAACGAGCTTACAATTTTTTCCTATGTAATGGTTATCTTTGGAGACATTCTAAGGGTAAGGATAAGAATCCACAACCAGTCCTAGGAAATCGAGGTCTTCAATCGCAAGTAATGAAGGAATCGCATGAGTCATTATGGGTGGGTCATAAAGGGTTTTTTGGAACATATGAAAAAATTAGAAGCACCTATTATTGGCCTAGGATGTATGTTGAAATTTCTAGCTATGTTTCTACATGTTCTACTTGTCAACTTCATTCGTCATTCAAACATAGAGATCCTTTGCATTCTACTTATCCACCCTATATTCACTAGAATTGGGTAGTAGATCTTGTAACAATGCCTAAAGGTATTGACAAAATGCATTACATTGTACTTGCAAGAGAAGACTTAACTAATCATGTAGAGGGATGTGCACTAGGATCTAAGACCACTCACAATGTTTGCAAATTTTGGCTTGAAGATGTCATAAGCCGCTTTGGGTACATGGAGAAAGTAGTTGCGGATCATGGAGAGTTAGATGCGAGAGAAGCTAAAGAATTCTTTCAACTTCACAGTATTCATTTGTCTCTCACTACTACATATAATCTAGAGGCCAATGGTAAAATAGAAAGAGGACATCCACCTATTGTGAAAAGCCATATCTAAAGCATGTAATGGCGACATTAAACAATGGCCTAGATTCTTATCCTTTGCACTTTGGACACATAGAATGATGTGCACACGTACCATATGGTATTTTGAACTCATGTACTGTCAAAAACCGTTGTTTCCAATTCAGTCTCATATTTTTGTATGGTCAAATTTACCTTGGTCCGAAAACATGTCTATTGATGATTTTTTGAGTTTGTACATTAAACAATTAGAACAAGGTAAATTGGGACTTGATGATGCCATTGAAAAATTAAGAGAATTTAGAATGAAGAACAAGATTTATTTTGACAAAACGCATCCATTGCATCCTAAACCGATTGAAGTAGGAGTTTGGGTGCTCATTTATAACCGTACATTTGACTCTCAATATGATGCACTCAAAAAGCTCACTCAACGGTGGTTTGGCCCATATATTGTATAAAAAGTCAACAACAATGCTACATATGCTCTTTGTGAATTAAATGGTGTTGCATTAAAAACTCTGATTATAGGTAAAAGGATAAAGCTATTCAAGAAATGTGATAATGACGAGTATATTTTAAATGAGGACATTGAAGAAGATGACAACAATGAGTCCATTTCATAAACAGGAGTATCCATGAAAAAATAAAAAATAAATAAAAAGAAAAAAGAAAGAATAATAATAATAAATTAAAAGAAAATAAAAAAAATAAAAAAGTAATATCATTTGTTTTTCAAGTTCATGTTTCTCTATTTTTTTCAAGTTCATTCCACTTTTTTTCCCCATTCTAGCTTGTTTCCAATTTCACTTCATGCATGTTTCTTTTCAATCTTTGCATTGCATTGCATATCCACATCACTTGAGTCAAATGGGCAAATGATGATTTCTCTACTTGTGTAAAATTGTATCTTAAGTAGTAATTTATCTACTAAGAAATTGATTATAATCTAGGATTATGGAAAGATATGGCATGCAGATTTGGAGTTTTATTTTGGTAACATTACTTTCATATATAAACATGCATATGTATCCTTTATCCTTAGTCCACCTCACAACAATTGTATCAAAGTTTAAACGACTGTTCTTTGTCATGAAAAATGGTTGTACCTTATATCGGGATTTAATTTTTCCCTGTCATAAAAAAAACGATAAACTACTATATGTTACTAGGAAGTTTACACTTTCTTCCACCCCAAAAACGTGAACGTAACCATAAAGTCACCGAATCATCATAAAAAAAAATAGCAAGCTAAAGGAAGATAATGAGGCATAGAAGAATAAAGCACGAGCTATATAGACAGATTTATGCATTAGTGGAGTTTAGTTAGATTTCCTTGATTGTAATTAGAGAAAGAGCATATTCATATTTTGGTAGGTAAGAGTTTGATCTAAAATAAGCTAAAAATGAAAGATGTCTCTTGAAATTCCTAAATCTTTGTTTATAATCATATTTAAGGTAGACTGCTTTATGAAAAAGGTACAATTTTTTCTTCAAGTTGAGAGGAATTCATGTCTAAAACAACTCACTACATTCACTTCCACTTCATATTGACACTTGTTTGTTTTCTTTCTTTATATGTTTTCAATGTTGCATGTTCAATTGCATATATGTTCCCTTTTTCTTCATGCATACCCTCCTCCATCTTCCCCATGTTGCTCACTTGTCCAAGTGCCCCATCATTCTGCCCCTCCACCACACATCTCTCATAGCCTATCTGATGATCTTCCTTTTCTTGGTCTCCTTCTGGATGCTAGCTTCATTGCAAGTGATGGGCCATATGTTGCACATCACTTGCTAGATTTGGTCTTTGGGACACTAGCCGTCCACCAAGAGTATGCCTCCACCATCAATCGTATTCATTCATGAGTTGTCACCCAGTGGCTGGAGTTATATTCTTTATTGCCTATTATGCAACAAGAGGACAATCATTTTTGCAAGGAGGTAGACTTGGCAATTAGAGGCCTTTTGGAGCTTCGATAGTACTCTCCACTAGGTTTCTATGATAGCCCTGATTATCACCTCGTTCCACATGAGAGGGACCATCTTTGACGATCTCTATGCAGATTCGTGGTTCTACTTGAGGAGGCATCGATCATCCCTCCATCTTCCCTAGATCATCCCCCTCCACTGGCTAGAGAGGGCCCTCCTGATGTTTCTTCCCCATCCCCTGCTTCACATTTACCTCTACAACTTTAGATGCCTTAGATTCGTTCATGCACTAGCATACTAGATCGTTTTGGGTGTTGATTATTCATCTGCATCTTTCGGTACTTTCTTTCAGTAGTGAGATTCTTGTTTTCCTTTGTATTTGTCTTATTGTATTAGCATCTAATTTCATTGCCATGTTCACGTAGATTGGATTGTTGCTTTGGGCACATACTTTGCTTGTTCTAGACATCATCATTGTATTTTCTATTTATAATCACTATACAAAAGCTTTTGGTGTTTTCACTTATTCTTCTTCTTCCTTCTCGTACAAATACTCAAAGTCCCTTTCCGCAATAGAATCCCCTAGCACAAGGAAGTTGGAGGAGTTGAATATTAACATCAACTTGACAGAGATCAATGAGAACAAGAACTTGACCTTGAAGGGGAGTATTTGAAATTTAGCAAGCTCAAATGTGTGAAAAAATTCTAAACTCAAGTGCCACTTTTTGATAAAGTCTCCAATCATGTCTATAAGATTTTTGGCGCTGAAGATTCCACTTAGCTGGATGGAGAAAAGTAGACAATTTTGGATGCAACTTTTGAATTCAAAAAGTATACAACTCTAGAGCACTATAAAAACAATACATTCGAGAAGAGTCATGGATCCTCTAGCATTATCTTCTCAACACTTGTAGGCTCTCATTGGGAGTTTATACTCTAGTTCTTAGTTAGCCCCTAGCTAAGCTAACCCTCTGCTTGTAGGGATCTTTGATTACCTGTATCTCTTTGTGAAGTTGAATATAATCTCAGCCTCAAGTGTGCTATATCATTGATTATACTGAGCTTAAAATCTCACTGATCTATCTTTGCATATTTCCAAGTATATGCTGTGAAGAAGTACACATACATACAAGTTGTTTGTTTGGATAGTTACTAATTTGTCATGTGCAAAGACCTTGATGTAGCTCATATTCTCCGCATTGAGTGATCTATGGCATTTTGGAAATCTTAGAAAGATATTTTTCACCATATAAAGTTTCATAGGTTCAGTAATCTATTGTAGAGAGTAGTTCCATTCTTTGGGTGACTATGGTAGTCAATAAATGCATCCTAGGAAGGGCCCATCATTCTTATGCTACACCTAGGAGTGGACATATCCCATCATTTTCTACTTAAGGATGGCACAAAAAGGTGATTCTAAGTAGCATTTTTGGGCAAGCGAAATTGTTCCATGAATCTAGTTTGTGTCAATGGAAAAAACGTGTCTACAAAGAGTCACAAAGTGACTTATATACATGTGCCCTAAATTTGGTCCTTTCACACAAGAGACCGACACTTTATTACTAGAAAGTGAATTTCCTACTAATTTACAAGGGGTATTTTACAACAAGTTGGGATTATGCAACTAGAGGACTCCTCTAGTGCATTTACATGGCTTTGAGGGAATTTCCTAAGACTTTGAAGAAGAAAAAATGTGCCCATTAATTTGAGAATTTTGGGGCTCCTCTTTTGTGCTTCTTTGCTCTGCAACACTCTCCCCCTCTTTGTCTCTGTTGTCCTTTGATAGGCTTTACTTCTTGTCTTCAGCGTGTTTAAGGGTTCTGAATACACACACCCAGCGGTTGAAGCGGCAACAAGGACTATCAGACAATTGGTTATCTTATCGGAGGTATGTCCTTTGCTTCTGTTTGCCCCTTGGTATTCGTTATATCACATATCTGGGTTGATGTATTCAGTTGGGCTGCCATGCACGCCACCAGTGACTAGGAATGTGCTGTTCTTAGTCACTCTCTTCAACTTTTGAGCCTCTACCTCTTTCTAACTTTTGGTCTTCTGATTTGTCTTTGTCTTCACTCATCTGACCTGTTGTATTGCTTTGAGCATGTTTTCTTTGTTGACAACGCACGCTATCAGCGGGAGGATTATTACCTGCCAAGTATTGTCTTGCACTTCTTCATGGATAGTTCCTGGCCCTAGTTTGTCCTTCCCATGAAATGTCCTGGTTCTGATTGTTGCTTGATTCCCCTTCCACACGTCCCTCCTCCTGAACTCTGTCATCCCCGACAGGCTTTTTGTGGCGACTTGAGTACGTCTGTATGGCTGCCTGCTCTCTTTGATTCAGCAAATTGGCGTGACAAATCATAAATTCCTTCCACGGTGTTGACTTCACTCCATCCTCTTGTGCTTGGCGATGATCTGCAAAAAAGCTTGTTTCATAAGCCACCAGACGTGCATTAAGGGTCAAAGTCATCTTGACAAAAATTTCTGAATCTATTTCAAAGAAGCCAGTGAAAAATGCTTCTTCAAATGTCTGCATGTATGTGCTTGGCAAGAACATCAGTCGTGAATAATAGGCCATAAGTGTTAAGTGGCTCGGAATTGTTGAAAGATCAAAAGTGAGCGCTTAGGATCCTTGTGTAATGTCGATGAAGTTCAAAAAAGTGTATTTTGCATGTCGGAAGACTTTAATTACTGTTAGAAGCATGCTGAAAATCTTATTCGTCATCTTTACTACTAGATTAGGTACCGTAGCATATTTTGCAATCCAAAATTCCATTGTTTTTACCATGTATTCTTCTATCGGTAGATAGTTATGTGGTGGACTAGGTAATAACATATAATTCAGCCATTAAGTATTAATGCTTCCCTATCGCTGTCCGTCCCAAAATTGCGACCAGGAGCATCTTCGGGGTACTGGGCAAAAAGATGGGTTTACCTGAAGCACGTATGGTGATGCTTCCCATTGTACCCGCAGTGTGGGATTCTCATGATCAGAAATTGATGATCTATATCCATGATTTTGATAGTCACCAGGAAGAGATACTCCCCAGCTGGTTGATCTTCTCTAAACCAATGTCCCTTTGCTTTGGTGATACTCTGGAGAGGAAATTCCAATACTTCCTCTTGAGCTGTTGCTTCAGAATCTTCAGAAGCCATCTGCTCTTGTAAGGAAAAGTGCATTAGCTTTAATAGCAAGCATAACAACTGTGTAGTGCATTGCAATGATATGTTGTTGTTCCGTCACTCCATTTCCCTTGGTTTTATAAGTGAGATCTCTTAACACATCTTTTTATTTCTTTTCCTGAAAGAAAACAAGCATTAGTATAGCCGAAACATTTATTTATTTACATAGTATGTCCATTCCTAAGGAAGTTGAAGCTATGATCTAATCCCCATTGGAGATTATGCACCACTAACTTGTTTATGCACATTAAGTGCCGAATGCTTGGCCTTGTAATGTGGCCCTACTATGCATACTTTAGGTGCATTTGATACTTCATGAGTGCAATTGGAATCCTTGTTGTTGTGGTGGTCCATTCCTTGCAGTTGCTTTGGCTTCCAAATCCACTTCGTGGTTATGTTGATTGCCCTTGTTTTCTCTCTGGTCCATTGAACTTCATGTATTTCTTTTGATGTCCTATTAATTGAGTTTGTTCTCCTCATGTTTTTATGATGAGTTGGTCTTGGCTGCATTGTTTGAATGCGTCGATGTAATGCATCCGTCTGCGCGTTTATCTCTTGCTTGGCTGCTTGTCTGACCTTTTTGGGAATCCATATCTGTTGTCGTGCCTTCTGAGCTTGAATCAAAGGCTTCCGGCACCACATTTGCAAGAGTCATTTTGTTTCAGATTTCAGTGATGCTGACTTCTTGTTCTCCTTTTTCTCCTCATGAGTTGGTGTTGGCGTCTATGATATATGCACTTGATCCTTGCGTACCCATTTGACTTTGTTCTTCCCTTGATGTGAGTATCTGAATGTTGTCTTCCACATTGGTGATCCTTCTGTCGTGTGAGAAACTCCATGAGAGTTGGTTTCCTTATTGTTTGGCCGTTCACCAACTGAATAGGATGATTTCACCTCTTCCTTGGACACATTCGGGTTTGAGCTTTCTGAGTCATAATCACTTGAAGATATTTTATGACCGTATTACGTATGCAACTAAGTCCTGCTCCTGAGTCTATCAATGCATCTATCAATTTGTACTCTGTCTTGCCAATCCCTAGGTTTAGGTAAGGTTGTGACCTGTAAGCACTAGTCGTGTCAGACGTATGGACTTGGTAATTAGCCATAGGGATAGGTTCTTCTCCTTGGAGATATCATTCGTCTCTTTGCCTAATCCATTCTTTCCTTTTCTTGGTGCGTTCTAGGGCTTCTTGTCCTGCCTCCTCTCTAATCTGTTCTTCCTCTTTCTTCCTATTTTGCGCACCTACCAGACGTGCTAACATTTGATCCGTTAATGGCTCCATGAACCGTTTCACTCTGCATCCACTTATGTAGTTAGGAAGAATGTCTCCATCTAAAGTGGCTAGATTAATTGCTCCACTAGTAGAGATCCTATTTATGATCAGAGGTCCATATCCGTGTTTTTGTAACTTCTTGGCATGTTGCTTTAAGGTGTAAACTAGGACTAGGTCTCTTTCTTTAAGCCCTTTGTCTTTTATATGTGCATCATAATATGCCTTTTGTCTTCTCTTGGCTGCATATATTCCTACTATCGTCTGTAACCTAGTTTCATGCAGCTTCTCTATTTGGTCTAGTTGTTGGGATAATTCATGTCCGGTCCATTTATACTCTTGTGCTACTCTCAAAGTGGGGATTAAAAAATCAATGGGCAAAATTTCATTCTTCCCGTACAAATTGAATAGGGTAGTTCCAATGGGAGTCTTGTATGTGACTAGTAAGGCCCAAATTGCATGATGCAATTGCTTGTCCCAGGCTTCAAAGTCGAACTCCATCAATAGTAGGAACCATCTTACCAATCTTCCCGTGTTACAAGGCTTATTGACTAGGTAGAATACAGCCTGATGGTCTATGAAAAACTTGAATTTGTTGGCTAAGAGATAGTGTCTAAATTTCTTCACTGCATAGACCATTCCTAATCCTTCTCGTTCGCTGGTGGTATAATTTCTCTCCGCTTGATTCAGTTGTCTACTAGCATAGGCAATTGGGTGATCTAACTTCCCTTCGTCTGCTGTTTGGGCTAAGATACAACCTATTGCATAATTAGAAACATCTACATGAATATGAAAAGGCTTGTTCCAATTTGGTGTTTTCAGAATTGGAGCTGTGCTTAGCCTCTTCTTTAACTCATTGAATTCCTTCTCACATTCCTTTGTCCAAGTGAATTGAGTTAGGAGTCCATACAAGGGTTTAGCGATTATGGGATACATGTGGATAAATCGGCAGTAGTATCCACAATGTCCCATAAATGCTTTCACCTCTTTCGTATTCTTAGGTCTAGGGAGCTCTAGGATGACCTAAATCTTGTCCTCATCCATGGATATTCCATTTCTAGAGACTATACGTCCTAAGATCTTCCCTTGTCTTACCATGAAGACACATTTCTCTAGGTTTAGAGAGACTCTATATTGTCGACATTTATTAAATATCTTTCGCAATTCAGGTATGTGGTGCAACCTTTGATTTGAATATGTACATAGGTCATCTACATACACTTCCATGCTCTTTTTCAGGAATTCCTTGAAAACATGACACATCAATCATTGGAAAGTAGCAGGCGCATTAGTGAGTCCAAAAGGCATCACTCGGAAAGCATAGACTCCCCATTCGATCGCGAATGCGGTCTTGTGTTGATCCTCAGTAGCAATATCTACTTGATTGTATCCAGAGAATCCATCTAAGAAGCTATAGACTTCTTTTCCTGCTACTCTTTCCAATAGATGGTTCATAATGGGCAATGGGTACCTGTCACATATGGTGGCTGCATTGACCTTTTTCAAGTTAATGTACACTCTAATTTTTCTGTTCTTCTTAGGCACTACTACTAGTGGTGATACCCACTCGGTGTGTTCTATTTCATATATGACTCCTGCCGCTAATAGTTTGTCTAGTTCTTCCTTAATTTTAGCAGCATAGACCTCATTGTAGGTATATGGGCGTTGTTTTGATGGTTTTGCATCTGCTGTCATTGGTATTCTATGAGAAAAAATCGAGGGTTCCACCCCCTTGAGATCGTTATATGTCCATGTGAATACATTTCGATATTCCTAGATCAATTGTATTAACTCTTCTTCCTCTTCCACCGACACATCTTTGCCTATGTATGTGCATCTTTCTTCTCCATCTTCCACTGTTACTATGATTTTTTTGTTTGTTCTTTGTTATCGTATGCTTCTTCGTCTTGAGCCTCTTGTTTAGGCATTTGAATGGCTACCTTTCACTCTTCTACTTCATATCTTTTAAAATATTCAGGAACTTCAAACAAGTCTGGGTCTTGTCCTATTTTACTCATGTTTTCCTCTTGCTTTTGTACTATGGGAGCAGCTTCTATTGCCAAGATCCTTGTTGGTTCCTGCTTCTCCTTGGTTCGAATCGTGTCTAGATAGCTCTCTTCTGAATCGAATTTTGGTTCCATTTCTATACTCTCATATTCCTCTTTCCATTCTTTTTCCAAGATTTCCCCTTCTTCTACTTCTTGAAGAACCATATAAAGATTTACATCATAGCCTTCTTCATCTATGCACTCGTTCATAGTTAGTACTTCCTCGTTCACACACACATCTAAGGTGGCTAAGATTTCCATCCATCCATGTGGTTCAAAAGTTTCATCCGGAAAGATTTGAGGCATATACCTTGGGTCTTCTACAGGTCGGTAGTTAGAATGTCCTATTGGCCAGAGCTATCTCTTGTTGTCCTCTTTCTTCCCTTCTTTACACATCCATAACTGGGCGTCCTCGTGCATCCATGATTGATCGCTTGATCTAGCGCTATGAATAGATAGGTCATCTTCATCCTTGCGTATGGGATTCCATTGTAGTGGAGGGACATCTCCATATGAAAATGTGTGCAAGTTTATCTTGGTGGTATTTCCTTGATGTTGCAGGTATAATGAATCTCTTCCCTAGTCTTGCACTACCCGCATTCGTCTCATGAAGGGTCGTCCTAATATCATCTCGTAGTTGTTAGCCTTTTCAAATTTACAGATGGCTAATGTGTGTTCAAATTCAACTCCACAGGTGGTTAATTTGATTCTTTCCAGTATTCCTAAGGGTTTCTCCACATGACCGTCTGCTAATTGGAGCTTCATGCGTGTGGGCCGTAAGGCAGGCTTCCCCCATTTCTCCCAAATCTCCTTGGTGGCGATTCCTACCCCAGCACCCGAGTCTAGTATTGCTTTGGTCATGTACCTATTGTAAGTGACAGGTAGACATGTATTACCTTCGTCTCCTTCACTAAATTCTCCCACCTTATCAACTGGATTTGTATCTTAGATGAGTTTTCTTTTCCCTTGACTTCCTTTTCTTCCTCCTCTTGCCCTAATTCCAATTGACCCGCTAATTGCTTCCATAAATGCGTTTTAACTTGAAGTAATTCTTCCAAGGTCACTTTGCATTGTTCTTCCTGAATCCCTTGTTCTCTATGCTCTTGTTTGTTTCTTGTTTGTTTCCTATTTTCTTGACTCTTGTGTTTCATCCATTTATCTTTGAGCTTTTCTCTTCTTTCCTTCCATTTCTGTGTTTTAGTGTTCTGGGTACTCTCACGTGGCTCCTCTGAATCTTCTACTATCTGAATTTTTTGACTTGCCGTTCTATTGTTTTCTTGTTCCCATTCTGGTTGTTTTCCTTTTTGCTCTTTTGTTTGAGCTCTTGTAATGGCCTTTAAAGGCACAATATATTCCTTATCACTTCCAGGTGTTTCTATCACTTCAATTACATTAATTGGTGAAGTGTCTTGGACTTTGGTTGGATTCTTAGGGCAATCTCGGAAAAGATGTTCCTTTTTGCATTCATTGTAATATCCTTCCCAAGTCCTAGGGGGTGGTGGGTTGTAAGTCCGAGGACATTCTCTAATAAAATGGTCTCCTCCTCATCTATAACAAGGTCCTCTTGGCACAAGCGACCTAATGGGTGGTCTCATAGGTGGTTGTTCTTTCGGTGCAGTATACATCAAAGTTGCTCGTTCCATAGCCTTGATCATAGCTTTCATATCCATAGTAAGCTGAATCATAAGCTGATTCATACTCTTGCATGCTGGCTTCATAGGGATAATAATCTCCTAGGGGCAACTCATATCCAGAGTTTGCTGATTCTACACTCGTCATCATTGAGGCTGGCACTATGGCTCTTTCCAAATTTTCTTCTGGTTGGGCATACTTCACAGGTACCACTTGTTGAGGTTGTGATAGTTGTGGTTCTAACACCGGTTCGGGTGGTGGATATGGTACTTGCTCGTATGGTCTTGGTGCTCCTGTTGGGGTTGGATAAGGATTGTACCTGGGTATCTCTCTACCTGGCTCTCTAGGTGGATATCCATATGGTCAATACTGAGGTGGTTGTAACGGTCATGCCTCTCTATTGAATGGGCAGTTCTCTGTGGTGTGATTGGTGTATTTTTGTTCTATGTGGCAGTACAAGGCAGTTCCTTGTTGAAGCTGTCTGTTGTAAGGATATGTCTGATGTGCACCGGTTCCTCCTCGCACACACATGTGTGTAGGGTGATCTCCTCCACATAGACTGCATCTCTCCGGGTGTTGGTAATTTCTATGTCCTTGGACTCCCAATTTCCTTGCTACCAACTCTGCTAATTCCTCCACGTTACTAGAGTTGGAAGTAATAGTACTCCGTGAGTCTTCTGATTTAGTGGGGCTGGGTGTGCTCTTAAGATCCTCCGCTAGATTGTCTTCTAGGTCAATGCACTCTTGAAGACATTCACTCAGGGTTTGGAATCTCTTCACGTAAACTAAAGTTCTTAAGGTTCCATTCGTGAGTCCATCCAAAAATAATGAAATCATCCTTCCCAGCACCCCCCACACACTCCTCCTCCCACCACCTCCCATGCCCTCTTGTCACCCTCCTACACCCACCCTCCTCCACCCTCTATTCCCCTCCAACCCCCCACACCCTCCCACCACCCTCCTACACCCACCGCCTCCCACCACCCCCCACGTCACCGTCCAACCCCCCACTCCCCCACCATACTCTTCCCTGTTGGAGACCTCTAAATCTCCAAAGGCTTGATCTATACTGATTTAAGAGCACCTTTATATCAAATATAGACTAGACTCTACACAAATATTACCTTAATTTATCAAGTCTTCCACTATCACTTCTCTGAGTGAAAAGTTTTCTTCTTCAAGAAGTCTGCTTCAAAGATTGACTTCATTACCTGCATATATCTTCAGATTTATCCAATCTAATGATATACATACCTCCATGCTACCTTTTGGGCAATCATATCAACCATTAGTCCTTTAAAAAATCATTAAAACTTTGATTTGATCATTAAATTCAAAAGTATGTCAGAAACTGTCTTCTTGAACAAGTGACTTTGACATAGTCAACTTCTAAGGTTGATTTCTCGCAGCATAAGTCCTTTTTTTCTAAAATCTTTTAGCCACAACTTCCTTACCTTCTAACTTAGATTTTGAATGCATATTCATCAAAAACTTTACACTGTGCACTAAGATCCAAGCAAAACATTGACACAAAAAAATGCACGACTCTAAGAGGTCTACCTGTAGACTTTACATATACATGTTCCTATTAATCATACTCATAGCATGAAAGGAATTAAACCATCAAACTTTGAACATAGCTTCAATAGCTTTTAGATTAGATATGTACAAAAGATTTCCTCATCCACATGATCAGGCTGAGAGAAATCAGAGAAAGACTGAATGCTAACTTCTGAAGATGACTCTCTAAACATCTATCTATTAGACACTTGTCATCTAATGACTCTCTCTCATATTTCATTACATTATTGACTTATATACATATGATTCTAGACTCATCCTACGTCTATTTCATATTCCTTATCATCCTAAGGATCATCTATATCCATCTTACAAGAATTCTCAACTAATAATGTACATATTGTACAAGCTATATCTCTGAGATCTATTGCTTCAAGCTCTTTATAGTCATCAATTTGAGATTGCTTTCTTCCAACAACGCCCCCTCAATCAGTAACTGTGATTATTCCATTCTTCTTTATTCCTGGCATCTCTTTGAACTTCTATAGCTTAGGTCCATCTAAGCTTTTTGTCAGCATATCTGCAACTTGCTCTTTTGTTGGGGTATACAATACTTCAATCTCTTTATCAAGTAGCTTTTCTCTCAAGAAATGATATTGAATCTCTATGTGTTTAGTCTCGGCATGAAAAACAAGATTAACTGCCAAATATAATGAACTCATATTGTCTCCAAAAATAATTGGAGTACTCTGATTAGTTCCAACGCTCTTCAACAAGGTCTTTAACCACATCACTTCTTTTGCAGCCTCTACCATTCCTTTATACTCAGCTTCTGTGGATGATGAAGCAACTTTATGTTGCTTCTTTGAGCACCAAGAAACTTAATTATCTCCAATGTAACAAAGATAACCATGAGTAGACCTTCTATCATCTAAATCACCTGCCCAATCTGCATCACTAAACACTTTGATTCTTGTGTCAGAAGTAAAAACATAATACAAACCTTCACTCAGAGTTCCCTTGATATATCTGAGCACCCTTTGAGCTGCAAGCCAATGAGTCTTCTTTCGACAATGCATAAATTGTGATAACACACCCACTGCATATGATAGGTCTAGTCTTGTCAAGGTAGCATAAATCATACTTCCTACCAAACTCTGATATTTCTTCATTTCATTAAATTCTTCACCTCCATATCTGTTCAATTTATGATTTACCTCCAATGGTGTGTTTGAAGACTTGCAATCTTCCATGTTGAACTTGACCAGAAGATTCTTCAAGTATCTCTCTTGTGTAACATATACTCCATGTTGAGTATACACAATCTGCATTCCTAAGAAGTAAGATAAGTTTCCCAAATCACTTATCTTAAACTCCTTCTCTATTTGTTTCTTAAGCTCCTTGATTCCTTGAGCATTTGTACCTGTGACAATAATATCATCAACATAAATACACAGGTATATATACCCATTTTCACTTTCCTTCACTAGCAAGCTACTATTTGCTTTTGAAGCTTGATATCCACATTCATTCAAGAACTAACGAGCCTGTAATTCCATGCTCTTGGAGTCTGCTTCAAACCATACAAAGCTCTCTTGAGGTTACACACATAATCTGATCCAATTGAATCCATGAAACCCTCTTGTTGCTCCATGTACACTTCATCTGCAATATATCTATTTAAACATGCATTGTGACAACTTCCATCCTTTACAAGTAGCAATAGCAATTAGAGATCTAAATGTAGACATATTAGCAACAGGACTAAATGTTTCATCATAATCTACCACATAAGTATGGGCATAACCTTTAACCACAAGTCTAGCTTTGTATCTAGACACCTCACCATTTGCAAAACTTTTTGTTTTGTACACCCACTTACATCCAATCACCTTCTAGTTCTTTGGTCTTGGCACCAATTCCCATGTTTCATTTTCAAGTAGAGCATCATACTCTTCTGGCATTGCCTTCTCCCAATTCTGTTTACCTTTAGCTTTTTCATATGTGGTTGGATATTCTTCTGTCTTCACAATATAAGCATAATCTTTTGTTGTTAAGAAAGATGTATCATAGCTATATCTGATAGGTTCTTTTCTTTCTCTCAAAGATATTCTGACCTCTGCACTTCTTTAAGTCTCAGCCATATTTGATTCTAGATCAAATCTTGGCCTATCTTCATCATTGCCCTGCAATTTACTTTTACAATCAACATCATCAATATCTTCTTCATACACTTTTACTTTGGTCTTCCATTTCCTTTGTACTTCTTCAACATCTGCATAATCATTTGTTAACCCTATATAACATGTGCTTTGCTCATCAAATGTAATATCTTTTGTAACAAGAAATTGCTTTGTAGATGGACTCCACGATCTGTAACCCATCTCTCTATCATCATACCCAATAAACACATACTTCTCTGCTTTGGGTTCTAGCTTATGTCTTAATTGTGAAGGAACCTAAGCATATGCTAAATATCCAAATACCTTACAATGATCAAGAGTAGGTTTCTTACACCACCATGCTTCATAAGGTGTTCTACCATCCAAAGCTTTACATGGTAACCTATTCACAAGGTATGTTGCAGCGTTGATAGCTTCTGCCGATAAGTAGTTTGGACAATTCTTGTCTTTAACCATTGATCTTGAAAACTCTACAAGAGTTCTATTTCTTCTTTCTGCAACTCCATTTTGTTGAGGGGAGTACCTGCAAGTTACTTCACTTTTTATACATGCATTCCACAAATAATCATCAAACTCTTTAGAAAAATACTCTCCCCCTCCATCTGATCTCAACCTTTTGAGCTTTTGTCCTGTAATCCTTTTTGCATAAGCATGATAATGCTTGAATGTCTTGAACACTTCTGATTTGTCCTTGATTACATAAATTATAATCCACCTTGTTGCATCATCAACGAACAAAACATAATATCTGGATCCATTTATTCTATAGTCCCTTGAAGGACCCCACACATCTGTATGAACCAACTCAAGCATGTTTGAGTACTTGTATCCTGACTTATTGTATGACCTTTTGTGTGCTTTACCTAGTTGACAAGCTTCACAGTTGTACACCATGTGTTGACCTTCAACATTTGGCAATCCAAGCACTACATCATTCTTAGACATTTTTTTTATGGCTCTCTCATTGAAATGACCTAGCCTTTTATGCCATAGGTCTAACTCAGACATCGTTTGATTTCCATAAGTAAACAATGCATGTCCCACATTACCTTGGACCTTGAGAGTAAAAAGCCTTCCTTCCTTTTTACCTGTAATGATGCTTCTATATCCCTGATTTAGATCTTGCACATAAACACCATCATTTGTGAATCTAACTTCATATCCCTTCTCACAATTTGTCCTAAACTTATGAATTTTATAGGAATAGTAGGAACATAAAGTACCTTGCTTAAGAGTGTGCTTCCAGTGTTTGTCTTCATTGATCCAATGCTTTCCACTTTATGCTTGGTGTTATCTCCTATTTGAACTGTATGTCCATCATTAGGAAAAAAGGTGAGCCTTGCATGGGCCTTGTAAGGATTCCTAATTTTTAGGGGTTAAAGAGGTTAATCTAAGGGATTAAAGGAGCATAGGAAACCACTAGTGGTTTGTCAAATAAAATATTGTTTGATGCACTTTTATATTTGAATTATGAAATGGAAATATTTGTAGCCTTTGGATTTCAAAGTTGAATGGCTAGGATTTAAGTCGTTGGAAACATAGAGAGAGAGTCATCTGACAAGTCCTATGCTTATAGATTCTTTCATGATTGCTTTTCCATGGTTCTGCAGGTTTCTCGGCCGTTAGATGCTCATCAATCTAATGGTTCAGCGCATTTGGGGCTGATCTAGAGAGAGGATTCATCCGTAGCCGTCTGATAGAGCACTCATCCAACGGATTATATCAAAAGGCACTTTTGAATCTTGGATTCAAAGGTGGGGTTGAATCTGAGCCGTAGGATGAGCTTTAGATCCAATGGAGGCAAACAGAAGGTGCATTTCTTGATGGGGAGATCATCGCAGCCGTCAGATTACCTTGAAGATCCAATGGATCAGAATCAAAGGTGCCTGTTCAAGGCCCATCCAATCTTAGCCACCCATTTCAAAGCAATCCAAGGGCTCAAATCCAATATTGCCTTGACTTTGCAATCAAACCTCAACCTTTGGATCTTTTAATCAATCCAAGGGCTCTAGTTCATCTGAAAGGCTTTCAAAACCATTCAAATGGCCAAAACCACTAGTTCAAGGTTGTTTATTCTCTTTGACCACACAAAAACCATGGAAGCCTATGCCTAGCCTATGTGATTAAGGGACTAGATTGTGTCCACCACCCTCTTCTCATTGGTCCATCACTAATCACTCCTTAAGCTAAAAGGCCCATGCAGGGTTCACCTTTTTTCCTAATGTTCACCTTTGCTTACATGTCAGTCATCAATGATATGTTGCCACTCAGATGATTGCTACATCTTGAGTCAATATAGAACACCCTTTGATCCTCTCCTACTGCTTCATGTGCTGCATTCAAGATAAGAGTCATGTCATCCTTCTGATCTGATGCATAATTATAGTAGTTGTTGTTGTAGGACTGAGATTGAAAGCTTCTTCCACCTCCTCTAACATATGATGTTCTACCACCTCTTCCTCTGAAGTTACCTCTTTGATTTCTGCCTCCTCTACATCTTTGATTGAAACTCTGATTATGACTTCCACCATTTTGACTATTACACCAACAATCATTTGCCAAATGATTTGTTTTTCCACAAATCCAACAAGCTTTAGTATTATCTTTGTTCTTACCTCCTCTTCCTTTTCCTCTGAAATTCATCTTTCCTTTTGTGAAATTAGCTCGACTTGAAGATCCTTCATCATCAGTTGACTTCTTCCCTTTGCCATTCTTTTTCTTGTCCTTGGAGTACATAGCTTGACTTACAGTCCTATCATTATCTCCCTTAATGTCCTGCCCAAAAGTTAGCATGTGTCCTAGCAATTGATTAAGATCAGGAGTAAAATGATCTAGTGACAATTCTATGGACAATATGAAAGGCTTCCATTTCTCATGTCGTCTGAGACCTGTAAGTATTTGTCTTATCAACTTATGAATATCTTCATCTACTGCTCCCAAGCTATCTGCAATATCCTTCATCCTTGCCACATAATCAGAAATTGATTGTGAGCTCCTCTTCTTGAAGGTTGTGAACTCAGCCCATAATGAGGACTTCCTTGACTTGGTTGTATTTTGGAAATGCTCTTCCAAAGCATTCCACACATCTCTTGCACTTTCTAATCCTCTA
Source organism: Ceratopteris richardii (assembly GCA_020310875.1). Taxonomy (NCBI): domain Eukaryota; kingdom Viridiplantae; phylum Streptophyta; class Polypodiopsida; order Polypodiales; family Pteridaceae; genus Ceratopteris; species Ceratopteris richardii. The sequence continues at coordinate 125,546,642 of CM035421.1, forward strand.
ATATGAGGTAGAAGATAATCATTTACAAGCATGTAAATGATGCTCCTAGCTTGAGCATCCTTCCTCATCCAGTTCTTCAAATATGCAAGCTCTTCCCTAGTTGGAACACTAGGATCTTCAAACTCAAGCTTTTCTTCTTCTCCTGTGATGAATGCCATCAAATCTTTGCTCATGAGGTGTGCCTGCATCCTTATGGACCAAGCTGGATAGTTCTCCCTATCTAGCTTATCAATCTGCAAACTTTCTCCCATCTTTGATCTTGTGTGTCTGTAATTACTAAGATTTATGGTTATATAATGTACATTTGATATGAATTTTTAATCATTCTTGATCCTTTCGAGCTCTATCTTCACTCTTCTATAGGTTATCTTCAAAACTTTGAACTTTTCCAACTTCAATTTGAAGAGACTTCAATGTCTGCAACAGTCGGGACTTCTAATGCTCTTACTTCACTTGTATTCCACCTTCTGCTCTGATACCACTGTTGGAGACCTCTAAATCTCGAAAGGCTTGATCTATATTGATTTAAGAGCACCTCTATATCAGGTATAGACCAAACTTTACACAAATATTACCTTAATTTATCAAGTCTTCCACTATCACTTCTTTGAGTGAAAATTTTCCTTCTTCAAGAAGTCTGCTTCAAAGATTGACTTTATTACCTACATATATCTTCAGATTTCTCCAATCTAATGATATACATACCTCCAAACTACCTTTGTGCAATCATATCAGCCATTATTCCTTCAAAAAAGTCATTAAAACTTTGATTTGATCATTAAGATCAAAAGTAGGTCAGAAACTGTCTTCCTGAACAAGCGACTTTGACATAGTCAACTTCTAAGGTTGATTTCTCAGAGCACAAGTCCCATTTTGCTAAATGCTTTTAGCCATAGCTTCCTTACCTTCTAACTTAGATTTTGAGTGCTCACTCATCAAAAACATTACACTGTGCATTGAGATCCAAGCAAAAGATTAACACAAGAAAATGTGCGACTCTACGAGGTCTACCTGTAGACTTTACATATACATGTTCCTATTGATCATACTCATAGCATGAAAGGAATTAAACCATGAAACTTTGAACATAGCGTCATTAGCTTCTAGATTAGATGTGTACAAAAGATTTCCTGATCCACATGATCAAGCTGAGAGAAATCAGAGAAAGACTTGATGCTAACTTCTCAAGATGACTCTCTACACATCTATCTCTTAGACACTTGTCATTCAATGACTCTCTCTCATATTTCTTTACATTATTGACTTAGATACATATGATTCTAGACTCATATTGTGTCTATTACATATTCCTTATCATCCTAAGGATCATCTATAGCCATTTTATAAGAATTCTCAACTAATAATGTACATATGTGTACAAGCTATATCTCTAAGATCTCTTCACTATCTCCAATGACTTCTTTGACTTCATTCTGATCCTTGACTTGTGTCAAGATCTTTATAATCATCAATTTGAGATTGCTTTGTTCCAACATTCCCACCACCCCCCACACCCTCCTCCCACCACCTCCCACACCCTCCCGCCACCCTCCTACACCCACCCTCCATCCCCCTTTACCCCCACGCCCTCCCACCACCCTCCTAAACCCACCGTCCTCCATCCTCCATCCCCTCCACCCCCCACGCCCTCCCACCACCCTCATACACCCATTACCTCCCACCACCCACCACCCCCCACCTCACCCTCCAATCCCCCACACACCCTCCTCTTCCAACCACCACCCACTTCCTCTCACCCCCCACGCCCTCCCACCACCCTCCATGCCCTCCCACCACCCTCCTACTCCCACCACCTCCCACCACCCCCACGTCACCCTCCAACCCCCTCCACCCCCAGTGTCACCGTCCAACCCCGTCCACCCTCCTCCACCCTCCATCGCCATTTTCCCCCTTCCACCCTCCACTATTCCCTCTCTCTCTCTCTCTCTCTCTCACCCACAGCCCCCGCCCCAGCATTCCCTCTTCCTTGCCCACAACTCCCCGCCCATAGCTCCCCGCCCACAGCCCCGTAGCCCCCCGTGCATTCCCCCCTCCCTCTCTCTCTCTCTATCTCTTTCCCCCGTAGCCCCCACCTCACCACTCCCTCTTCCCTGCCCACAGCCCGCGTAGCCCCCCCCACATGTTCTCTCTCTCTCTCTCTCTCTCTCTCTCTCTCTCTCTCTCTCTCTCTCCCTCGCAGCCCCTGCCCCAACACCCTCGCTCTCTCCCCCGCAGCCTCAACCCCCTGCAACCCCTGCAAACACCCTCCCTCTCTCCCCTGCAGCCTCAACCCCCTGCAGCCCCCGCAAACACCCTCCCTCTCTCCTCCCCATATCTTTCTCCCCCGCAGACCCCGCTCTCTTCTCCCGGTAGCACACGCTCTTCCTTTCTCTCTCTTTCTTCTCACAATATGTCACCACCTTACTTTGACACGTAAGATTAGATGCGAGCAAGTGGCTTCTGTTTCAGTCCCGTGTTAAAGTGCCATGTTAAAGTGTGTAGCTCACGCTTGTGAGAGGGTAAGCTTGGAAGCAGAAAGCTAGGGAGACCAAGAAATATCATCATAGAGGAGCTCGCACACATAGCATATTGGAGAGTAATGATGATGGGAGTGATATAGATGGGGTTTTGCCAATGTCCTTGGCTCCTTGAGGATCAAAAGCTTTTACCGAGGGTACCACAGCTAGTGTGGAGCATATGGCAAAAACTAAAACCAATGGTAGCGCTTATTGACATTGGGCAATGTGGCTTTATCGTTAAAGTATACCACCGAGGATGAGGAATGTGACCCGCTATCAAATGGATGATGTACCTTAAACAAATGCATTGGACAATTGAGTTCTTGATGAGAAGTGGAAATTTATGCCATGCGTTGCATCCGAGCATCACACCCTTGGCTGTCTATCCCATCAAGTAGGGACATGGGAGTCTTTCTGCTTGGCTCTAACCTGGAACATTGCCACTACTCAAATGGAAAATAAGTATACTAGGGGAACACATTTTTCTCAATAAATGTCAAGAAATGTAGGCTACCATTCCTTGGTGGTGCAAAAAGCTAATGTGCGGATCTAATTTAAAGTTGGTGGTCAGAACCATATCTAACCTACCCCTCCTATTTTGGGGCAATCAATTTGCGCATAATCAATGAACGTGGGGAATCGACAAGGCCCTCTTGGCCTATTGAAGCCTCTAAAAGCAATGGAGTAGTACTCATTGGGGATGTACATATCTTATCTCCACCATCTCTTTTGGTCCTCTCTTTGCACTCTGTGGCTACAAGCCTACTGTAGGAAGTCACTCTCTGGTGAGGATATAGAGCGTGGGCTTCCCAATGGAGGGCTAATAGCACTATAGTGTGAAGGTGTGGCTTGGTTTTTGTCATTTTGTGTGAGTCAGTGGTATTCCCTTGGAGCAAGTCTTCATATCTTTGTACTGATCAATGCAAGTCTTCATCTAATTGTGTTCATTGTATTGGACGTAGCTCTTATATTGATTCTGTTTAGTTTTGGAATGGCATGTTAGCCCAAAGCATCAACTTTTAGACCATTTCTTTTGCCAATCTTGTAATCATTTGTTCGAACTAACGAGTGGTTTCTTTTGTCATTAATCTTCTCTCTGGGTATCTTCAATACCCTGTGATCGTGCCTGCTCACAAGAATTTTAAAGGGTATACTTCCCTAACGAGAACCTCCCTTGAGTAGGCGAAGTACTGGAAGTTCATATTGTGTGCTCTGGTTGAAAGTGGGTACCCTAGTACCTCCTCTACACGTATTTATACACATGTTCCAAGTTTTAATTTGAATTTTCCCTCACCTAAAAGTGATCCTACACTTAAGGGATGATTCGAATTGGTTATTCTTACCATATGATTCATGGTTTTAGCTCCTTAACTTCACAATATTCCATCTTCTTTTGACATTTACATTTATCCAAAGTAGTTATGCCCAAATTGACAAGCATGTATTCATATAAGGCTCTCCTTTTTAAAGAGCTAGATGAATGTGTAGTCCCAAGATTTTAGCAATGCGCTTAGGCGTGCTACTTGGACCAACAACTCCATCTCAAGCCTAAGATGCTTGCGTCTTCAATCCTTCATGATTTCTTGCAAACCAATCGTTGTTTTGAACCTATTTATTTTGCTACCATCCAATGCTTTTGTAATCATATCTGCACATTGTTGATGTGTAGATACATATCAGAGTTGTATTTCCTTAATCATTTTTTTCTCCCTCACATAATGTTTGTGAAATTCTATATTCATAGTCCTAACATGATAGGTAGGGTTAGAAGCAAGATGTAATGAGATAATATTGTCTCGAAATATATGTGGAGTAGAAGTATTCAACCCTAGATCTAAATATAGGGTCCTAATCCACATAGCTTCTTGTGTAGCATTTGCAAGTCCTTTTTATTTAGCCTCTATTGATGAAAGAGAAATTTTGGGTTGCTTCTTTGAAGACCATAAGATCAATTGAATACGTGCAAAAGTAAGATAACTAGATCTGCTTCTCTTATCATCTTTAGAGCTTGCCCAATCTACATTGGAAAAAAGTTTAACATCTATATCAACTATGTAAAGGGAGTATAACCCTTCATTGATTGTGCCATTCAAACACTTGAAAAGTCTCTTGGTTGCTTCCATGTGAGGCTTCTTTGGAGTGTGCATGAACTGACTCAATAAACTAACTCCATAGCACATATGCACTCTGGTTAGAGTATCATAATTCAAGCTTCCAACTTAGCTTTGGTAGCTAATAACATCTTCAATTAACTCACCTTCATGACAAATTAGCTTTAGATTTACCTCCACGGGTGTACCTACAACCTTTGTATTTTCCATCTTGAACTTAGTGAGCATCTCTCTAATGTATTTTCTTTGAGTGAGGAACATACCTTTCTCTATGTATACCACTTCCAAGCCTAGGAAGTATGTGAGTAAACCAAGATCACTAATCTTGAACTCTTCCTTCATTTGATGTTTGATTTTCCTAATTCCATTTGCATCATTACTGGTAATGATTATGTCAGCCACATATACACAAAAGTATACAAACTTTGAATGATTTCTTTTAGTGAAGATGGAAGGATATGCCTCGCTTATAATGAAGCCTTTATTCTACAAGTCGGTGATCAGTCTATGATTCCAAGCTCTAGAATCTTGTTTCAAGCCATACAAGGCTTTCCTCAACCTGCATACATATTTTGGATAGGATTTGTCTTCCAAATCAGAAGGTTGAGCCATGCATACCTCCTCTAAAATCCAACCACTTAGAAAAGCATTTTAACATCCATTTGATATATCCTCCGGTTCTTGGAAGATGCAACAATATTAAATACTTTAATTGTAGGCATTTTTGCCACAAGTGAGAATGTCTCTTCATAATCAATACCTTGGTTTTGTGCAAACCATTTTTCTTTAACCCTTGCTTTAGACCTATTAATTGAGCCATCAAAGTCTTCTTTACCTTATAAATCACCTTGCACCAATGACCTTCATAGATGGTTTCTTGGGTACCGATTTTGAAGTTTGATTTTCTTGCAAAGCTTCTATTTCTTCTTCCATGGCACTCCTCCATTCTGTTTTTTTCTTGGCTTCTTCATATGTAGATGGTTCTTCAAATTTTGATGCTTGTGCTATGTATATTGAATGTTCAATGACCAAAGAAGTGTCATAACCATACCTTTGTGGCTTTCTTTTCTCTCTAGTAGACCTCCTTATAGTTTCTTGAGAGGATTTTGCCACATCTCTCATCTCTTGCACTCTCCCTTTGCCTTTGGAGTTCCAGGAATTGATTTCCCTTCTTGGAGTGTTCTGTCTATTATCAGAATCACTTGATGCTTCAAATGTAGGCTCACTTCTCTTTGACCATGTTGGAAAGTCTTCCTCTAGGTCATAGGGAAGTTTGATTTTCCTACAATCAGATTTGTTTTCATCGAACACAACATCTCTACTTACAATGAAACCTCTATTGCTTGGATTATATAGCCTATAACACTTTTGACTAAGGTCATAGCCAATAAAGATGCATTTCTCCACCTTTGGGCCTAATTTTCCTCTGATTTGTGAAGGTATGGGTGCATATGCTATGCACCCAAAGATCCTACAATGATCAAGGCTAGATCTTCTTCCATTCCATGCTTCATATGGTTTCATCCCATCTACTGCTTTTGATGGGAGTGTAATGATCATGTATGTGAATATAGATACAACCTCTACCCAAAAGTAGTTGGGTAATTTTGTCTCATTTAGCATTGACCTTGCAACTTCCACAATTGTCTTATTTCTTCTTTTTGCCACTCCATTTTATTTTGGAGTATACCTAGTTGTAATCTCTCTTTTGATAGCTCTCTCTTGGAGATATGAATCAAATTCATGGGAGAAATAATATCCCCCCTCCATTTGACATTAGCATCTTCAAGGTCTTATGTGTTTAACTCTCTATAAGTGCTAGATATTTCTTAAAACCATGAGAACACTTCATCTTTATGCTTCGTAAAGTATAATATTGTCCATCTGTTATAATCATCAATAAATGACACATAATACCTAGATCTAGAGATTGAAGGCTTCTTGTGTGGTCCCTATACATATGTATGGACTAGCTCTAATAGGTCTCCATTAATGTATCCCTTCTTTGTGAATGGTTGTCTATAAGACTTCCCAAATTGAAAAGTAGTACATTTGTATATCATGTGTTATTTGGATATGTTTGGTAGACCAAGCACACTATGATCTCTATTGATTTGCTTCAGATCCCTTTCACATATATGAGCTTACCTTTTGTGCTAGATTTCCAACTCTAATAAAGTTTTCCTACTCTAATTGAACAATGCAATGTTTCTAGTAACTTGGAGGTCAAATCTAAATGATCTACTTGAATTTTTTGCTCTTGCTATCCTCTTGAATCCATGATGTTGGTCCTCAACAAATGCTCCATTCTTCGTGAACTTGAATTGCAATCCTTTTTCAACAATCTGACCTACACTTATGAGGTTTTTGGTGATGATTGGCACAATAATAACTTGCTTAATAGGTTCATATTACCATATGGAGTCTTTACATTGTGTATCTTCTCCATTTAATGCCTTTTGTCATCTCCTGTTTGGACTTCATGTCTATTCTTCGGATCCTCCAAGTCTGAGAGTAGAACTACATTCCCTGCTACATGATTTGAGCAAACCTGAGTCTATATAGAATAAATGTTCATCTGCTTTCCCTTACTTCATGGTCATGTTCATTGGAAGTAATGAATCCTCTTGATTTTGATCATCTATATGGTTGTTGTAGTCTCTCCTTCCTTTTTATCCTCCTTGATAATTATTGTTGTTGTATGAGTTGTTGTTGTTGTAACCAGTTTTTGTTTTCGAATCTTCCTCTTGAGGTTCCAAAGCCTCCGTTGTTGTAACCTCTTCCTCTTTGATTTCTAGGATTCTTGAAACAATTTTTAGTCATGTGATTACTTAAGCCATATATGGCACATGTATGGAAGCTTTGAGTTCTTCCCCTGCCTTGTCTTCCTCCTCTGTGTCTTCCTATTGATCCTCTACCTCTTCTTGCAAAGTTGCTTGAGAGGTACTACCTTCATCATTAAACTTTTTACCTTTTCCTTTCCTATCATTATTCTAGTTTTTATATTTATAGGGAGTAGAGGATTGACTACCTTTTGAGTTGTCTCCACTCCTCATAATCTTTGCCTCATGTGTGAACCATTGTCCAATAATGTGTTGAAATCAAGAACCTCCATGTCCATGTAGAGATCCATAGCTATGGTGAAAACTTCCCATTTATCATTTGCCTTTATTCCATTGATTACTTGCCTTACTATCTGCTCTTCATCAATGATTTCTAGAATGCTTGCAAATTGTTTTGTTATGTCCATTTTGGTGAAAAAAATAGCCACACTTTGCTTGGGCACCTTCTTGTGGGTGGTGAACTCCATCCATAGTTGATTCTTCCTTGCCTTCGTACTTGATGAGAAAGAATGGTTCAAGAGCATTCCAATCTCCTATGAGGTCTTGCAACTCTTGATGTGTGGAAGTAAAAAATTAGAGATTGACTTAAGAATATATGACCTTGCTAGAGCATCCTTTGAGAACCATATGGTTAACCTCTCTTGTTCTTCTTGAGTTGGTTGTCCTTTGCTTCTGAGGAATCTCATCATCTCATCTCCAGATATGTAACTGTAGAGGAGGTACTGGGGTATCCACTTTTAACAAAAGTAGAGATTAAAGATTAACACATCCAGTACGTCGCCTACTCAAGGGGGGTTCTCTTTAGGGAAGTATACCCTTTAACATTTTTGTGATCAGGTAGATAACAAGGATTGCACAGAGTGGTACATACTTCAGAAAATATGAACAAAAATTGACCAAGGAAGACCATACACTTCTTGATTCGATTCAGATGATTACAAGATTTGTCAAGGAAATGCTCAAAAACTAATGCTCAGAGCTTCGTGGTACTCTATGCAGATAAATACAAATCAATACAAATGATGAAGGAATTGCTCAAGAGAATAGAGCTTAACACCAATAGTGTCTCACAGAAAAGAAAGAAAATCCAAGACACTCTCTTACACTATAGTGCTCATAGCCCTCCACTGAGAAGCCTACCCTCTGTATCCACACTACAGAGTAGCTCCTACAATAGGCTTGAGACCACCAAGTGCAAGAGAGAACTTCTGCACGTATACACGCGTCAAAGTAACTCCAAAAAATGTACCCCCAATGAGCACAAATCCATTGTTTTTATAGGCCCCAATAGATCAAGAAGGCCTTGCTTCACGTCCACTGATCACGCACCGGTTGATCACCCAAGATTGGAGGGGTAGGTCAACTATTCCCTTGATTTGAATTGGGTCCACAAAAATAGGTAGTCGCCGTGAATGGTTCGCGGCAACATTTGTTCATCCACTTTTACTCTTGACAACACCTTTACCTTTTCACACCAAAAGAGCTTTTCAGTCCAGATTTGCTTAATTGTGTACACAAAAGCTTGCTGTGTTTAGGAATCCCCTTCTTGAAAATTGATGACCGCCTTACTAGCATCCACTGGTTTGTCTGTACCATAGTTAGAACCTCCTTATTTGTGATTCCATCCCATAGTCCATCACTTGGCAATCTCCAAAAATCCAACATCATTGATTATTATTATTATTATTATTATTATTATTATTATTATTATTATTATTATTTTTCTCCTTCTTTTCCTCGTGCGGTAGTGCAACCATTGACTTCGGCATCAAATGGACCTCCAAAATACTTCATATATCCCTCCTTCGCTCGCCCCATGTATAAGCATATGCCTGGATGTGTGTGTATGTAGGTGTGTGTGTGTATGTGTGGTTGTGCATGTGTGTATGTGTGGGAGTGGGTGTGCAATTGCGTGTATGCATGTGAATGTGTGCATGCATGTTGTGTGCATGAGGGAGAGATGGAGAATGAGGGGGGGATACGTGAGAGTGAGGGGGGCGGGGAGTGCGGGGGCTGAGGGCGGGTGTAGGCGGGAGGGGGTGGGTGCGGGCGGAGAGAGGAGGGGCGGGGGCGGAGAGAGGAGGGGCGGGTGCGGGCGGAGAGAGGAGGGGCGGGGACGGAGAGATGAGGGGGTGGAGCTGAGGGCGGTGGGGGTGGGTCTCTGTGGGGGGTGAGGGCGGGTCTCTGCGGGAGGTGAGGGCGGGTCTCTGCGGGGGGGGGGTGAGGGCGGGTGTAGGCGGGAGGGTGTGGGTGCGGGCGGAGAGAGAGGAGGGGGTGTGGGTGCGGGCGGAGAGAGGAGGGGCGGGGGGCGGAGAGAGGAGGGGCGGGTGCGGGCGGAGAGAGGAGGGGGCGGGTGCGGGTGGAGAGAGGAGGGGCGGGGGCGGGTGCGGGCGGAGAGAGGAGGGGCGGAGGCGGAGAGATGAGGGGGTGGAGCTGAGGGCGGAGGGGGTGGGTCTCTGTGGGGGGTGAGGGCGGGTCTCTGCGGGGGGTGAGGGCGGGTCTCTGCGGGGGGTGAGGGCGGGTCTCTGCGGGGGGGTGAGGGCGGGTGTAGGCGGGAGGGTGTGGGTGCGGGCGGAGAGACAGGAGGGGGTGTGGGTGCGGGCGGAGAGAGTAGGGGCGGAGGCAGAGAGATGAGGGGGTGGAGCTGAGGGCGGAGGGGGTGGGTCTCTGCGGGGGGTGAGGGCGGGTCTCTGCGGGGGGTGAGGGCGGGTCTCTGCGGGGGGGTGAGGGCGGGTGTAGGCGGGAGGGTGTGGGTGCGGGAGGAGGTAGCGGGGCCTGCGGGGTGGGGGTGGCGGGGACGTGCGGGGTGGGGCGCGGAGGGTAGCGGGGAGCGCGGGGCAGCAGGGCGGGGGATGCGGGGAAGCGCGGGGAGGGGAGAGAGAGAGAGAGAAAAAGGGAAGGCGGGAGAGAGAAGGATGGCGGGGAGAGAGAGGGAAGAGAGAGCGAGAGAGAGAGAGAAAGAGAGAGAGAGAGAGAAAGAGAGAGAGAGAGAGAGAGAGAGAGAGAGAGAGAGAGAGAGAGAGAGAGAGAGAGAGAGAGAGAGAGAGAGAGAGAGAGAGAGAGAGAGAGAGAGAGAGAGAGAGAGAGAGAGAGAGAGAGAGAGAGAGAGAGAGAGAGAGAGAGAGAGAGAGAGAGAGAGAGAGAGAGAGAGAGAGAGAGAGAGAGAGAGAGAGAGAGAGAGAGAGAGAGAGAGAGAGAGAGAGAGAGAGAGAGAGAGAGAGAGAGAGAGAGAGAGAGAGAGAGAGAGAGAGAGAGAGAGAGAGAGAGAGAGAGAGAGAGAGAGAGAGAGGAAGGGACGGGGTAGGAGAGGGAGAGAGAGAAAAAAAAAAGGAAAAAGGGAGAGGGTCCGAGAGAAAAGAGAAAGAGGGGGGAAAGAGAGGGGGAGAGAGAGAGAAAGAGAGAGAAAGAGAGAGGGAAAAGAGAGAGAGAATAAGGAGCCTATGCGACTTCTACTATCCATACCTATGAAATATCCAAATCATATAGTTATGATCATCCTCTTTACAACAGGTTTGCCTTCTTGATGGCCAGACTCCTCCCTCTTATACTGACGAAGAGCTTCAGTATCATAAACAATCTCACATGTTCCAATCCCAAACTGTTAAACACTATTCTCACCCTCTGCATGAAGTAATCCCTTTTTTTCTGTATTTGGCTTCTCTAGAAATAAAGGATAGAGAGAGCCAAGCATTTTGACGGCCAGGCTACATTCAACCTTCCTCCCAATATGCAAATTCGGACCATCTTTGGCCACCCAAGACATAAAATATTATCCACAGAATTTGATTGTGATCTCCTTATTTTTGTGAACTTAAAGCAAGAATTGCCCAGAACTCAAATTTGACAGTTGAAATGGATCAGAGCACTCCTTGAAGCTGCAGCCAAAGGCATCTGAGAGCTTTTCTCCCAATCTTGGCAACCGTTACTTAAGTTACAAACAATTGCCTTTCCCTGGCTTGACTTTCTCTTCTGTCTTCTTCGGTCCTCCTGCATGCTTAGCTAGAGAGAGAAGGAGGAGGGGTACTACAAACCCCCACATCAAGCTTTTGCACCGTCCCTGGTGCAATTTCTTTCTTCTTCTACTTATTTTCAAGAGATCTAATTATACTGCAATTACTGAAAAGAAACATGGTATGTACAAGGGTGGAATGCTTCCATTTTGACCTAATTCAGATACTTCTTCACCCTCGAGATGTTGACCAGGGGAATCCTTTTACCCTGCAGATCTTCCAAATGCACTGCACCGTGTGGCAATACGTTGATAACCTTATACGGTCCTACCCATTTAGGCGCCAATTTAGTGGAAATTGCTGGAACCTGATGCACTAAAACCATAGACCCTTCCTGAACTTCGTTGGATCTCAGATACCTGTCATGCAATCTTTTGCGCTCTTCTTGTGTTACTTGAAGTTTTTGCATTGCCCCTTCTCTGTATTCTTCTAATGCCACCAATCTTTGAATGGGGGGTTCAATTCCAATAGTTTTGATTCCTATTTCCTTTCTGATAATGAACTCAAATGGTGCCAATGCCTCTTTTCCATAAACTAAGCGAAATGGAGTTTCGCCTGTGGTTCCCCTCTTCGTGGTTCTGAAAGCCCAAATTGCACCAATTAGTGCTAGTGGCCAAGAGCTTTGATGATCAAAAGATAATTTGCGAAGTAGTCCAATCAAAATCTTATTGGAGCTTTCTACTTGGCCATTTGCCCTTGGGTAGTAGGCACAAGATTTTTTATGGAAGATTTTGTACCTGTCAAATATAAACTGGAGCAATTGATTTACAAAATGTGTGCCCCTATCACTAGTTATTTCCAGTGGGCAACCAAATCTTGAGAAAATACGTTTATACATAAATTTAGCCACTGTTAAAGCCGTGCAGTCCACAGTAGCTTTAGCCTCTATCCATTTAGTGGCATAGCATGTGGCCATCAAAATATACTTTTTTCCTCAAGGTTGACCAGTTGGACTAATTGGTCCTATGAAATCAAGACCCCATCGTTCAAATGGGAGCCATCCTGTAGATATGACCAATGGTTGGAAATTCAATCTGGTTGGCGCAGGAGCACACCTCTGGCAGATGTGGCATTCTTTAGAAAACTTGATTGCATCCTTGAAAATATGAGGCCACCATAAACCTTTGTGGATGATTCTATGAGCTAATTCTTCCCCCTTTAGATGTCCTTCATTATGTGCAGCCTCTAGCAGAAGATTTACCTCCTCTGGATAGACACACCTTCTCAATATATCATCCTGACAGTATTTATATAAATTTCCATTTATAAGAGAATATGCTTTGGTTTTCAGGAGCAATCTTCTCTTTTCTACAGGTGTCAAGTGTTCTGGGATCTTTCCAGTAGTAAGAATATGGAGAATTTCATCATACCAACCAGTCCGAATTGCTACTAGAAAAAGGTTGCTATCCACCAATTCATCATTAATACCTGTTGCTTTTTCGCTCATTGCGGTCCTTGACACTTGATCTGCCATGTAGTGCTCTTTTCCTGGCTTAATATGAATATCAAAATTAAATTCTTGAAATAGGAGTAACCATCTCCAGATCCTTCCAGCTACTCTAGGCTTGTTTATCAAATACTTCAAGGGTTGATGATCAGAAATAACAATGAAATATACACCAAGGAGATAATGTCGGAATTTCTGAAGGGCAAATACGATAGCCAAACCTTCTCTTTCCGTTGTACTTTAATTTCTTTCAGCTTGGTTGAGTAATCTGCTGGCATAAGAGATAGGTCTATCCACTTTGTGAGATGATGGTTGAGCTAGAACTGCACCAACAACATGAAGACTAGCATCTGTATGCACATGAAATTCCAATGACCAATTAGGAACACTTAAAAGTGGAGCAGTACATAGCCTCAACTTTAGTTCACAAAATGCTTTGTCGGCTTCAGCACTCCATGAGAAAGGGATCTTTTTACTGGTAAGCCTTGACAAGGGCTTAGCAATTTCCGAATACATCCTAATGAATCTTCTGTGATACCCTGCATGTCCCAAGAAACTTTGCACTTCCTTTGGGCTTTGTGGAATTGGCATGGAAAGAATAGCTGTAACCTTTGCAGGGTCAACAGTTATACCTTCAGCAGATACTATGTGACCAAGAAGAGTGCCCTTAGTGACCAAAAAGTGACATTTATCAGGATTCAATTTCAAACCTGTTTTGAGACATTGCTCAAAAATTTCTTTTAGATTTTCCAAATGGTCATGGAAATCTTGAACTGCTGCCCTTCTATCTGTACCTGAAAATATTGAAAAGTCATCCATGAAAATGCGTAGAAAGGTTGTTAACCATTTGCCCAATATCAGATACATCGTTCTATTAAATGAAGCCGGTGCATTCTTCAAACCAAAAGCCATTCGAGTATAGACATAAGTGCCCCAGGGAGTGACAAAGGCTGTTTTGTCCTTATCATCAGGATGGATCACTATCTGATTGTAGCCACTAAAACCATCCAAGAAACTATACAAAGTGTGACCAGCTACTTCTTCAAGTACTTGCTCTGTGAAGGGCTGAGGAAATCCATCTTGAATAGTTACTTTATTCAAAGCACGGAAATCAACACATACTCTTATTTTTCCACTATTTTTCTTGGGCACAATAACCATAGAAGAAAGCCACCTGGAATGTTCTACTGGCAGAATTATACCTGCTTCTTCTAATTTTGTAATCTCTGCTTTTACCGCCTCTGCATACTTCGGATTGAGTCGATATGGCCTACTTCTTACAGGTGCAGCTCCCTCAACCAAGGGTATCCGATGTAATCCAAGCTCTTCTGGTATTCCTGTTAGATCTTTGTAGGACCATGCGAAGACACTTTTGTAAGTAAGGAGCAAAGAAGTTACCTTCTGTAGTAAATTAGGATAATGCCACAACCAGGATGCCAAATGGACTACTTGAGGGTTCTCTTCATCCCCTAAATTTACTTCTTGAACCAATGTTTTAGGACTGGCCTTGTTTGATAAATCATCTCCACTATATGCAGGAGTGGAGTTTAATTTATATTCTGCAACATGTTCTTCCATCCATCCTTGAGGTATATCTGAGAAAGGAAGATCTTCTCTGCCCTTAGGTTCAAAATATTCTACCTCTGATACTTTTATCTGGGTTGCTTCCTCAAGGCTTGTGCTTTCCTGCAATTGCTCATTCTCCAACACCTTGTGGTCTTCATTGCCCTTTCCTGTAATTACCTTATCTGCAACTTCTTCCTCAATTTCATTAATCTCCACTGTGCAACACTCTGCACTTCCCATCATCCAATTTAACAATGTATCCTCTTCTTGGGGTAGAGAGGGCATTACCTGAGTGTCCACAGTATATCCAGTAGTTTTTCCTGAGTCGAATCCTTCTTCCAAATGTAGTTGCAGTTGGCTATTGGTATTTGTTGAAATCCATAGTTTATTTTTTCCCCAATCTTGCAAAGCTTTTGCTTGTCTCAGCCAAGGTCTCCCCAGGAGTAGAGGGTAAGAAGTCTCCTGTGGAAGTGCAATAACAACAAAATCTAGAACAAAATGGCAGCCCTGTACTACCATCAGTACCTTCTCAATAATGCCCAGTGGCGCAACCCGATGTTGATCTGCCAATGTAACCGTGAATGGTGCCAACTTGGTGGGGTTCAATTTCAGCTTCTTCATTGTAAAATCTGGCATTAAATTGATACCAGAGCCTCCATCTATGATCACACCTGTGAGAGTTTCATCCTTTATACAAACAGATAATCTTGAGCTTTGGTAGTCTGCTAAGGGTGCAGGGGGAAAATCAACCATGAAACCATCTATACTAGGTGATTGGACCAAGTGAGCAGAGTGTATAATCTTCAGTAAGTCACTTCTTATTTTTGAATCCATCCTTATAAGTTCATATAGACTAACCTTGTGATGAATACCTTTCAAGATCTGTTCAATGTTTACCTCCTGAGTGTTTTCTTGCAGACTTGTTGGTTGGCCCTTTAGAGAAGTAGTCATCTTATTATAAGCTCCTTCAATTTGTGCTTGGTCCTTCCATCCAGACTCCTTTTCTTCCTCTTTATCCTGAAATCCTTGTTGTTCATCTCTCTGGGTTGCAGCTGCTTGCGTAGCTCTAGTCATCATGGGCATTGCAGAGGATGAAACAGCATAAGTCTGAGTGGTTTTTCCTTCTTCATGTGGAGAGACTGCAATCATATGAATTGGAGCAGGACGACCTCTTGGGCAATCTTTGGTATAATGATCCTTGGCCTCTGGACAATGTTGACAAGGAGGTGCATCTTCTGGGAGGGAACACCTATTTTGCATGTGGCCATATTCACCACAACGATAGCACATCAAGGGTCTATTATATCTAGGCTTTGCAGGCCTATTCTCCTCTCTATTAGATGTATTTGAAGTACTAGCATAGTATGAATCCAAAGTTTGAGGGTTACCCCTCTGCTGTGTACCCTTGAGGTAATAACAATCTCTGGCTTCATGACCATCTTTTCCACAAAATTGACAGCTTACCTTAATAGGGCAATCAGCATTGGAATGTCCATTGTTGTTACAGATTGTACACCAAATTTGTCTCCTTATATCCTGAGTGGTCTTCAAGTCTTCTAATTCTCGGTGAAATTGGGCCACTTCATCATCAGTTCGACGCAGTGGTGGCAAGACCTTCTCTTCTTGTTGATTTTGTTGCATCTTCAATGCCTCTAGTTCCCTCCTTAGTTGCTCAATAGGATCCAGGTCTGCAGCATACTTAGGTTGTGTATCCCCTTCAAAATGTTTCCTTGCTTCTTCAATGCATGATGCCGCTGCAACAAAATCATTGAGGGTGGCATCCAACCTAAGAGACTCACGAAGCTTCTGCTGAGATGACCTGGGCAGAGCCTTCTCTATCCACTTTTTAACCAAAAAGTCACCTGGAGCATGTGGCAGACGTGCAACAAGTGCTTTTGTTCTAGTGTGAAGTTCATGAAAAGATTCACCTGATCTTAGCTTCAAATTCTCTAGCTGATCTAGAGCTCTTTCTGAGGAATCACTTGGTCGGAATGTCTGTGAGAATGCCGCCTTCAGAGCCTCCCATGTAGTGAAATGGCCATCTGCATATTGACTATACCATTTATCTGCAAGACCCTCCAATGTGGATGGAAAAAGTGCCAGCATTGCATCCTCTCTATTTTGCAGACCTCTTCCACGGCATAAAGAGATGAATCTCCTCACATGATCATCAGCATCCTCATAGGCTTGTCCCTTGAAGGTAGGGAATTTGATATTTAATCTGGAGAGTAAATGAGAGAGATCCTCCATTTGTACTGGTGTTTCTTCGGACGTATCTGAGGAGAAGTCTAGAGTTCTCCTATACCCCTCTTTCGACAATGGTGTCGCACCCAAATCAATTGATAAATTTAGGGAGGGCAGAGGGGAGGTAGACTCACTAGTCGTGGTTATGGCTAACTTGTTAAGGCTCCTCCGAACACGAAGAGACTCCTTATCTGCCCGTGTATGGGTCATGTACCTACTTGCAAATGTAATAGGGCAAAAATACCTCTCACAGAAATGCAAAGGTCCCGCCGGGCGTGCCAAACTGTAGAGGAGGTACTGGGGTATCCGCTTTTAACAAAAGTAGAGATTAAAGATTAACACATCCAGTACGTCGCCTACTCAAGGGGGGTTCTCTTTAGGGAAGTATACCCTTTAACATTTCTGTGATCAGGTAGATAAGAAGGATTGCACAGAGTGGTACATACTCCAGAAAATATGAACAACAATTGACCAAGGAAGACCATACACTTCTTGATTCGATTCAGATGATTACAAGATTTGTCAAGGAAATGCTCAAAAACTAATGCTCAGAGCTTCGTGGTACTCTATGCAGATAAATACAAATCAATACAAATGATGAAGGAATTGCTCAAGAGAATAGAGCTTAACACCAATAGTGTCTCACAGAAAAGAAAGAAAATCCAAGACACTCTCTTACACTATAGTGCTCATAGCCCTCCACTAAGAAGCCTACCCTCTGTATCCACACTACAGAGTAGCTCCTACAATAGGCTTGAAACCACCAAGTGCAAGAGAGAACTTCTGCACGTATACACGCGTCAAAGTAACTCCAAAAGATGTACCCCCAATGAGCACAAATCCATTGTTTTTAAAGGCCCCAATAGATCAAGAAGGCCTTGCTTCACGTCCACTGATCACGCGCCGGTTGATCACCCAAGATTGGAGGGGTAGGTCAACTATTCCCTTGATTTGAATTGGGTCCACAAAAATAGGTAGTCGCCGTGAATGGTTGGCGGCAACATTTGTTCATCCACTTTTACTCTTGACAACACCTTTACCTTTTCACACCAAAAGAGCTTTTCAGTCCAGATTTGCTTAATTGTGTACACAAAAGCTTGCTGTGTTTAGGAATCCCCTTCTTGAAAATTGATGACCGCCTTACTAGCATCCACTGGTTTGTCCGTACCATAGTTAGAACCTCCTTATTTGTGATTCCATCCCAAAGTCCATCACTTGGCAATCTCCAAAAATCCAACATCATTGATTATTATTATTATTATTATTATTATTATTATTATTATTATTTTCTCCTTCTTTTCCTCGTGCGGTAGTGCAACCATTGACTTCGGCATCAAATGGACCTCCAAAATACTTCATATATCCCTCCTCCG
Organism: Ceratopteris richardii; assembly: GCA_020310875.1. NCBI lineage: Eukaryota > Viridiplantae > Streptophyta > Polypodiopsida > Polypodiales > Pteridaceae > Ceratopteris > Ceratopteris richardii. Next base: position 125,564,755 of record CM035421.1, read on the forward strand.
CTCGCCCCATGTATAAACATATGCCTGGATGTGTGTGTATGTAGGTGTGTGTGTGTATGTGTGGTTGTGCATGTGTGTATGTGTGGGAGTGGGTGTGCAATTGCGTGTATGCATGTGAATGTGTGCATGCATGTTGTGTGCATGAGGGAGAGATGGAGAATGAGGGGGGGATACGTGAGAGTGAGGGGGGCGGGGAGTGCGGGGGCTGAGGGCAGGTGTAGGCGGGAGGGGGTGGGTGCGGGCGGAGAGAGGAGGGGCGGGGGCGGAGAGAGGAGGGGCGGGTGCGGGCGGAGAGAGGAGGGGTAGGGACGGAGAGATGAGGGGGTGGAGCTGAGGGCGGAGGGGGTGGGTCTCTGCGGGGGGTGAGGGCGGGTCTCTGCGGGAGGTGAGGGCGGGTCTCTGCGGGGGGGTGAGGGCGGGTGTAGGCAGGAGGGTGTGGGTGTGGGCGGAGAGAGAGGAGGGGGTGTGGGTGCGGGCGGAGAGAGGAGGGGTGGGAGGCGGAGAGAGGAGGGGTGGGTGCGGGCGGAGAGAGGAGGGGGCGGGTGCGGGTGGAGAGAGGAGGGGCGGGGGCGGAGAGAGGAGGGGCGGGTGCGGGCGGAGAGAGGAGGGGCGGAGGCGGAGAGATGAGGGGGTGGAGCTGAGGGCGGAGAGGGTGGGTCTCTGCGGGGGGTGAGGGCGGGTCTCTGTGGGGGGTGAGGGCGGGTCTCTGCGGGGGGTGAGGGCGGGTCTCTACGGGGGGGTGAGGGCGGGTGTAGGCGGGAGGGTGTGGGTGCGGGCGGAGAGAGAGGAGGGGGTGTGGGTGCGGGCGGAGAGAGGAGGGCGGAGGCGGAGAGATGAGGGGGTGGAGCTGAGGGCGGAGGGGGTGGGTCTCTGCGGGGGGTGAGGGCGGGTCTCTGCGGGGGGTGAGGGCGGGTCTCTGCGGGGGGGTGAGGGCGGGTGTAGGCGGGAGGGTGTGGGTGCGGGAGGAGGTAGCGGGGCCTGCGGGGTGGGGTGGCGGGGACCTGCGGGGTGGGGCGCGGAGGGTAGCGGGGAGCGCGGTGCAGCAGGGCGGGGGATGCGGGGAAGCGCGGGGAGGGGAGAGAGAGAGAGAGAGAGAGAAAAAGGGAAGGCGGGAGAGAGAAGGATGGCGGGGAGAGAGAGGGAAGAGAGAGCGAGAGAGAGAGAGAGAGAGAGAGAGAGAGAGAGAGAGAGAGAGAGAGAGAGAGAGAGAGAGAGAGAGAGAGAGAGAGAGAGAGAGAGAGAGAGAGAGAGAGAGAGAGAGAGAGAGAGAGAGAGAGAGAGAGAGAGAGAGAGAGAGAGAGAGAGAGAGAGAGAGAGAGAGAGAGAGAGAGAGAGAGAGAGAGAGAGAGAGAGAGAGAGAGAGAGAGAGAGAGAGAGAGAGAGAGAGAGAGAGAGAGAGAGAGAGAGAGAGAGAGAGAGAGAGAGAGAGAGAGAGAGAGAGAGAGAGAGAGAGAGAGAGAGAGAGAGAGAGAGAGAGAGAGAGAGAGAGAGAGAGAGAGAGAGAGAGAGAGAGAGAGAGAGAGAGAGAGAGAGAGAGAGAGAGAGAGAGAGAGAGAGAGGAAGGGACGGGGTAGGAGAGGGAGAGAGAGAAAAAAAAAAGTAAAAAGGGAGAGGGTCCGAGAGAACAGAGAAAGAGGGGGGAAAGAGAGGGGGAGAGAGAGAGAAAGAGAGAGAAAGAGAGAGGGAAAAGAGAGAGAGAATAAGGAGCCTTTGCGACTTCTACTATCCATACCTATGAAATATACAAATCATATAGTTATGATCATCCTCTTTACAACAGGTTTGCCTTCTTGATGGCCAGACTCCTCCCTCTTATACTGACGAAGAGCTTCAGTATCATAAACAATCTCACATGTTCCAATCCCAAACTGTTAAACACTATTCTCACCCTCTGCATGAAGTAATCCCTTTTTTTCTGTATTTGGCTTCTCTAGAAATAAAGAATAGAGAGAGCCAAGCATTTTGACGGCCAGACTACATTCAACCTTCCTCCCAATATGCAAATTCGGACCATCTTTTGCCACCCAAGACATAAAATATTATCCACAGAATTTGATTGTGATCTCCTTATTTTTGTGAACTTAAAGCAACAATTGCCCAGAACTCAAATTTGACAGTTGAAATGGATCAGAGCACTCCTTGAAGCTGTAGCCAAAGGCATCTGAGAGCTTTTCTCCCAATCTTGGCAACCGTTACTTAAGTTGCAAACAATTGCCTTTCCCTGGCTTGACTTTCTCTTTCTGTCTTCTTCGGTCCTCCTGCATGCTTAGCTAGAGAGAGAAGGAGGAGGGGTACTACAGTAACCATAGAGGTTTCTCCCTTGAAGATAAGCTTCCATTATAAGTGACTGAGCTGAGTAGTTATTGCGATCTAATTTGTCTATGGATGAAGTAAATCCATCTCCCATGTTGATTTACTGTGCTCTGAAACCACTATGAGGTGATGGATAGATAGGTTTAAGAGATGAGTTGATGCTGCACAAAACCTTTTGTACAACTTCCAAGATAATGTAGGGTTGCTTAGTATACTCCTTTAGCTTGACAATAATGCATTTGAAACCACTAAGTCCTTTGGAGCATCAATCCCAAATGTTTTCACCAAAACAAATAACTTGGATATGCAACAAATGTGAAGAAACCTTCTATTTTGAGAATACAAGTGATCAATATTATGCTCCGAGCTCATAACCTAGTATGAATTGACCAGAGAGCTTTTGCAAACATGTAATTGGACTGTGTAGCTAACAAAATGAAGTTAGTACATCAATTTGGATATACTACACCCTGAGAAATGATTCTAACAAGTGGGGGGGGGGAGGGGAGGAGGAGGGGCCATCTCAACGTTTTAAGATCTAGAAGGTATGCAAACATAGTCACCTTCTATGCTTGATATCTCACAATCCTCTAAACCAAACTTCATGGAAACTGATATGCGAGTAGTAGACACTTCACTCTAGCTAACCCAAGTTAAAGTATAGCAAATAAAAGATTATGCATAGAGAAGTGGACTCCACAAATTTATTCCAATGATGAAGATGCAACACAGAACAATAGATAGAGATGTACTTGAAGAAATGTATCAAAATGTATGTGCTAATGAACATATATTACAAGGGAAGTGTAATGGACTATGCATACATGAGGGGAGCTCAATTTATGCTCACAAAAGTAGCTCAAAATCGCTCATAATATCTCTATTATCCCGTGCCTAAAAGTATGTGTATTTATACACATGTTCTAAGTCTTTATTCGATTTTTTCCTTATCAAAAATTGATCCTATACTTTAGTGATGATTTGAATTGATTCTTTCTAGCACATGACTGGTGGGTTAAGCTCCTTAGCTTCATGAGATTCCATCTTCTTTTGACATTTACATTTATCCAAAGTAATTATGCCCAAATTGATAAGCATGTGTTCAGATATTGCTCTCTTTTGTAAAGAGCTAAATGAATGTGTTCTCGCAAGGTTTTAGCAATTCACTTAGGCTTGCTACTTGCACTATTACCAGCAAGCTTATCTTCAACTTGAAGCATTCCAAACAAGTCATTGCTACCCACCATTTAACAAAAGACAAAAAATGTGAAAAGATGTTTACATGAAAGAATGCTAAAATTTCAGCTCACAATTGCTCACTCTAATGGGGATTCTAACTACATGAATGGCTTCCAAAAGGGGGTGAAACCCCCATGCAATACTGCAACTAATGGAAATGTTTCTTGGCTGCTCAAAATCAATGTTCTATGCTTGAAATTAATTTCTAGTATATAACTGTGCATGTGCCATGATGCGAAAATCCAAAACTTGAGATGGAATTGAACATGCTCTAATACCACTGTTTGCTATGTGTAGAAGTGCGAGAGACACACAAGAAGAACCCACAAGGAGTGCAAACACAACAAGACACACAGAGGGTGGATGGCTGGAATAGCCCTCTCTATTGATGATGAATATAACTCAAGGAAGATGTGAATAATATCCCTAAGTACAAAAGTACCAGCACATATGAGAGTATCATGTATGGTAATGTGGTATCAAACCTACTCAAGGTACACATAAGTGTAACAATTATAGGTCCATTTTCTTTCCTGAAAGCTCATGAAGTTAATCTCCACATACACACACCTATCTCTCTCATTTTCATTCTCTTCACCAACCACATTCGGTAGCAAAAATAAAGTTTGATTCTCGGTTTTCATATAGCATGGCCATAGGAATTGAACCTTTGCCATTTGCAATAGAGGGATTTTTGCTACAAAAGAGGGAGATTCAGCTGCGCATATAATTATTCCTCCATTTTCTACCTAAATCAAGTTTTGAGGAATGTAACTAAACAAAATAGCGACCTCTTTGGCCACAAAAGGATTATTGTGTCAAAGACTCGTGCAAGGCCAATATTGAACCTATGACCTCAAGGCCGTGAGGAATTGAGCTATCCATAAATGCAACACTTTGTATCATGTTAAAATTCACGATCTGAGTACATTATGTGTGATTTTCCGACATCTCATGGTTCTGATGATGAAACAAAAGGATATTTCTTCCATAATACTAGAGTGGGGAAGCTGAACTCTTGACCTCATAGATTCGAGGGCTTTGAACTATCAAGCACAATCGTGGAGTCGCATATAGAACTATCTTTGTAGATGCTTGAAAATTGCCTGTTCATCTCTAACGCAACTGAAGAGAGCAAAGAATCCAAAATTCATCTCCTCTCGATTCGTCAATGGAATCGGACTCACAAATCGTAGGTCACAGATTCATGTTCTTTCGGGTGCTAAGGTAACCACACAGGGAAAGCCTGCCGCTATTCTGTAAACCAATAGCTATACTGATGATAATACTAACAGCCAACAGAAAAATGATGGAGGAGGCACTGTAGGAGACGTCCTTCCCGTTTGACTGATAGTGGACACACGTCTAGACTGCGCAATAATAGTCGATTCACTCTCCATTTTGTCCATTCTCTTCGATGAAGAGTGATACATGATGTACATGAGAATGACGTATTGCCTTAGATTCAAGGAAGCAATACCAATCCAGTTGTCTAATAAATATGGTTTAATGGAGTGGGTTGCCTCTTAAAGCTCAAGAGTCCAAAATACCTTTGAGGGAGTCAAGATTTCCTCGGAATAGTTCTCCCCTGGGTCGATTTCTAGATTGTTATAAGAACAAGTCGGCTACGCAATAGGCTTCCATCTCTCAAAATCATGTTCCATTTCCGTCCAGAGTTTAAGGGAGATATGTAAGAGCTATCCAATTTTTAAACAATTTCAAGTTATTGTTGAAGTCGAGAGTAAGTTAAAGCTCTCCGATCTGCCTTCGATCTGCCTTCTACGGATATCTGGCTACCTGATGGGTAGGCTGAACTAAGGGCCCCATGACCTATGAATTCGGGGATTGTCGCACCATTTGTTGCGACTTTTACGAGATGGACTAAGCTTCTTACCTTATGGTTCCTCTAGATCAGGATCTGTGTTGGGTCTAAAGGCTGTCCCTTCCCAAATGAAATCCTAATCTGTGTTGAAGTAAATGCTGCAGATAAGGCCTCAAACAGAACTTGTTAAATAAAAAGGTTAGAGCTTCGGTCAATTCCTGAACTTGAGGGCTCGCAAAGCATTCAGGAAGTATAAGACGGTTCGGACGCTCCCATCAGTAATGCATCATCTCATTTTCGATCCTGAAGAAAGAGCCTGCCCTAACGTTACCATGCTTGATGTCTATAATTATTTCTCGTTAACCCCGTGAACAGTAAATTTAATATCATTTTCGGCTTCATCCGAAGCTGATGGATTGTAATCTAAATGCTAAAGGCCCAGTGACATCATCATGTTTTCCCAGAGACAAGTAGACATGAAAACAATCGTTCTCGTATCACCCTTTCTGCGTCGGAGAGAGAGAGAGAGAGAGAGAGAGAGAGAGAGAGAGAGAGAGAGATCACATATGGCGGCTTTCTTGCTGGCGTATCTGAACACGAATAAAACTGTTGTCCCAAAAGTTTCTCTATCTTTATGTATATATATAGAGAGAGAGGATATTGACATAGGTTAAAACTTGTCAGAAACAAAATTATTATCCTTACTCCCTGTTTGAGCGCATGGCAACAAGAGAAAGGGAGAGAGATAGAGGCAAAAGGACCATGAAAACATAGGATCACGAGCCGCGTCATGTACTAAGAGTGAGAGCTGACATGAAGATGAAGGTGGTGTATCATGCACGTATCCCTTTTACGTAGGCTTCCTCAACCATTCTATCTACTCTCTCACGAGTCACTACCGCTTCTCAGTCTCGGCCTTCGCGCACAAGGCATTCTTTTACCACTTGTTTTCACAAGGTCCTCGACCCCTGAGTCTTCATCTTCCAGGCAATCTTCCCCTGTCTGTCAAACAACTCTCTTTCGAAGTCTAAGGAAATCAGGGTACACAGATTCACAGATCGGTCTGCTCGTTTCCTCCTTGCAAACGACTGAGCCCCACAATCATACGCTTAGATGTGCCGCTCGCCAATTTTTTTGTTCGCCTATCAAACTTCGAAGAGATATTGAGTATATCTTCTTCAATGGAAAAAAATCACTCCATTAAGAAGACGAGCAGGATGATCAAGAAGGATTGGAATCGTTATACAATAGAAGATGATCAATGACTAATTTTTCATCACGGATGATAAGGATCATACCATTACAATGTGGGTGACAATCATAGTGGAAGAATAAAGAATTGTAAAACTCACCGTACATTATATGACATTCAGGTGCCTATGTCTACAAGTAAGTAGTAGATTTTAATTTCTGAAAACAAATAAGGTTAAAGGGCCACTAAGGTCAAAATAAGATGTATATGGCAACGTAACGAGTCGAATTCTTTGTTACAATATCGATACACCATTTGATTGCGAAAACAAAATCGTTCTTCACGTCTTCTCTATGAATTATTGTTGAAGATATATTTCCGACATCTTATATTGTACACTAAAAAGATTAATCCATCGTGAAGAACAAAAAAATTGGTCAAAAAGAAAAAGAAGAAAAGAAAAGGAAAAGAAAAAGAATATTTTCATGTATGTATAAAGGGTCAATTCGAAAACGTGATTTATTAGATCTCACTTCAATTAATATTATCAATCCTTAGTAATTAATATTATCTTCATAATAGTAAATCTTCTTCAAGTTTCCGAAACAAATCCGTGACTTCCAATGTCTCAAAGATTCCTAAAATTTATAACTTAAATAGTGGAGAACGTAAATTTTTCAATAAGATTTCTATAATTTCTGATTCACACATAATATCAAGAAAGAAAAAATTCAATCGCTAAAGGAAACGGTTGGAGTTTCTCCCCTTTGCAAGATATAAACGACTATCCATCCCTACTTGGGGTTGAACTATTAAAGGAGGCCGTTTAGGGGACCACTGTACCATCTCGCAACCCAATCCAAAACTATCATCTCATTGGACCTTACGATCATCCCTTCTCAATATCTACCTTAGGGAGCCTTAGGGCTTTGAATCCTAGAAGTTGCTAGGCATCTAACCCCTAATTTGAGAGATTTTATGAGTCCCATCCGTGATACGTCCACCTCTTATTATAATTTCAATTAATGTAAGGTAACTCAGAAGAGTTGATCTTGATGATCGAAGATTCTTTAAAAGAGATAAAACCCTTTAGCCATGGATAAAGAAAATCATAGAGAAGGGCATATTTTCCACGTCAGTACACTTTCTCACATCTGTGATGGACGTGATTTTCAGCGAATCCCAAATCGATGGCTTTAATTTAGTACTTCAGAGCTATAATTTTTATTTCTTCACATATAATCCTTAAATATCGTCCAAAACGTGTAAACGTGATTATCAGCCTAACTTTTTTACACCATCAAATTTTCTAAACATACTGATATTGCACTAAACCGACGATTTGAAGCGACTGTTCAATTCTTACCTTTCATTACTTCTGTATAAAGATTGATCTAATCTCTTTACTATGTCTGTACATTAAATACAACTTTATCTCTCTTTCTCTGAATTCTCTATCCTTGTCTTTCTTTCTATCCATTCCCTCTCTCTCTATCACTCAGACGTTCTTTGTCTCAAGGTACTTTACACAGAGACATACGCGCGCGCGCACACACACACACACACACATATATATATATATATATATATATATATATATATATATATATATATATATATATATATATACTTCAATAAATACATACATACACATCGACACACGCAAGACTAACCACATCGCATTAAAACACAATCATATTTCATATACATAAGTGAAAAAAAAAACATATTACATGCTCAAATGCACTATCACATATATATATATATATATATATATATATATATATATATATATATATATATATATATATATATATATATATATATATATATATATATATATATATGTGTGTGTGTGTGTGTGTACGTTTGTGTGTTTAATATGTGTGTTTGTATTGGTGCAATTGAGCATGTAATATGTGTTTGTTTCACTTCGCTTTATGCAATATGTTTTTGTGTCTGTGGTTTATAATGTACACATGGTTCTAATGTACACATGGTTCTGTATGTGTGTATGCATGTTTTCGGTCAAATATGTATTTTAGTGTTTCCGTATATATATATATATATATATATATATATATATTTGTATGTACGGACGTATGATTGTATATATTTATGTATGTATATGTGTACATATGTATGTTTTTATGTATGTATGTATGTATTTATTTATGTAGGTATCTATTTATGTTTTTATGTATGTATCTATTTATGTATGTATTTATGTAGGTAGCTCTATATGTATCTATTTATGTATCAATGTATGCGTTTATGTATGTAAGTATTTTTCTATCTATCTATGTAAATGTGTACATAGGTATGTTTTTATGTATGTATCTATGTGTCTATTTATTTATGTAAGTATCTTTCTATCTATTTATCTCTTTATCTTCTCTCTCTCTCTCTCTCTCTCTATATATATATATATATATATATATATATATATATATATATATATATATATATATATATATATATATATATATATATATGTCTGTGTGTGTGTTTGTGTTTATTTATGTATGTATATGCATGTATGTGTAACATGTGTATCTCTTTATGTATATATGCGTGCATATATGTAGCTCTCTATATGTGTGTGTGTGTGTTTGTGTTAGGCGTGATTCGATTTATCCCCAAGTACTTAGATATTATTGTGACCTCATAGAGAATATGTTTTAACCTCTTTAAATGTTTCTCTTTTTACAATGTTTTGACACATATTATTATCATGTTTTCTTGAAGTATATTAACCCTTCCACATCTCAAAAAAAAGACTCAATCATCATATATTTTCCATATAGAAAGATCTGATGCCATTAACAATGTCTTTTTAACCTCTTCTTTTTTAACAATGGTCTATACTATTTTCCATAAGTATAGCTCCCAAACTACATAGACATTGAACGCACGAGTTGAGAAACATTTGAAAAACAATATCTGCGAACCATAAAAACATTGGATCAATTAAAAAAATGTGCCTTAGATAGGAGAACCACCAATGAATACACAATGCAAGAGTTTCTAGTCATTTTCTAACAGACAAGATAGATATGATGCATGAAACTATGTATGTGAGCAAAGAAGTGGGCTAGCTAGACAAGGGCATTTCTTTCCTTATTCATTACCACTCAACAAAAATGTAAAACGTGGACGTGGAATGCATCATCCTAGCTTTAAGAAGTGTTTTTGTTTTCAAATTAACAATATGCCTCCCAAATTTAGGAGGTTGTTTGCCATCAAATGCTTAACCAAAATGGAAATGATAGTAAGTAGGAGTTCTGAATTTAAAATTACGTTTTTGGGGAGATAGGACTCAAGATCACTGCACTTTGATTTTATTGATTGGATTCCATACGTTGGAACTTTTGTTTCAACACTCCATCTTAAGCGTCAACTTGTGATGAGTTGTCAAGCTGCCTCAATCCCATGCATACCTAAATCTACATAGCTAGAAATCTTTTCCTTTGGTGAGCATGCTAGAAATCTTTTCCTTTGTACCTAATCGATGTATTTGTACTTCATTTGGTACTACCTTCGCTCACACAAAATGGTAATGTACCTCAATCTGTTTAGTTTTTTCATACAAGATACTATTGGTAACAAGGTGGACACTAGTCTAGTTATCACATGTAACTAGAAACTAATCAATATGCATATGTAATTCGTTTATGATGTTTCTAGATCACATGAGATCACATTTGGCTTAATCTATTTCCTTATACGCAACTTCAATACATCATAGAGGAATTGTGGGTTGCTTCTCTGAACAACATGAGTCAAATCTTGATCAAGGAATTATTATGTATGCACTTTTTCTCCCCTTTCTCTTTAGATTCTCCACAATGCAAATTTGTGACGATTTTGGTCTACAAATCTACATACTATAAGAATTCACTTATTTTCGCTTCCAAATATTTCACAACCTTCACTCTGCTTGAATGTTTTGTTGTAATGTTTTGTGGATATATTGAGACAATGCACCTACCCTTCATGCTATGTGAGACCTTGCTATGCTTGCAGAAGACAGATAATGCACCAATCTAGATAATTATATTTTGTATAATGCTACACCTTCATATGACGAGTCTAACTTTCATTTCCATGGATTTACTAAAACAGGCAAGTTTCCTATTTTGGTAGTTGAGATAGGGTAAACTTGTGAAGGCCATAACTTGGTGTGTAGCGAAAACGTTTTAGAAACTAATAGCTTATTGGAAAGCTCTACACCCCTAGTTGCATCCACCAAAAGATCAATGACTAGAAATTTTTGAAGAAGTAAAGTTCTCAGTTTTGGCTATCATTTCTCAAAGTTTGGAGAAGCATTGAGTTAATGGTGACCATAGAGGTTGTCTAGTGTCATATTAACTCATTTCTTGTGATGTTTCATACATAAACAAGAGACAACCACACACACACACATACATACATATACACACACATTATATATATATATATATATATATATATATATATATATATATATATATATATATATATATATATATATATATATATATATATATATATATATAGATAGATAGATAGATACATACATACATATATACATACATACATGCATACATACATACATACATGCATACATACATGAATGCAAACGCACAATACACAAAAGAAAAACACAAACTGAGACACAAACACACACAAACATGCATATATATATATATATATATATATATATATATATATATATATATATATATATATATATATATATATATATATATATATATATATATATATATGTGTATGTGTGTGTGTGTGTGTTTATGTATGTTTGTATGCAAGTACTCTCTCTCTTTGTAGTAGATTGAAGAAACCATAGGCAAGAGATGGTTGAACTAGACCCTAAGAGGGAGGATTTGGAAGTAATACTCAAGCATGGTTTTTGGGTCAAGTGGTTAGCCCATGAGTTCAATTCCCAGAATTGGTACGAGAGCCAATGAAAATATGCTTGGGAAAGTGGATGGAAGGTTCACCTGTCTCTTTCACGAATGAGCTCAACAAACAACAAAGTGCATCTCCCAATAATTACATCGGATTTAGACATGTATGATACCATGTTCCAATGGAAGCATTAAGGTGAGGATCCATGATACCTTGCAGTTGGATTTGAGGTCTACGGAAGCACGCGAAAAACTTTAGGAAGAAGAAGAAGCTTGGAGTCCAACACACAATACTCAATGGATTATGAGTAGAATATACAAAGATATATGTCCCGTTAGGGCTATAGGCGTATATACAAGCCGATAGAAAAAACCTCCTAAATAGGGAAAAAAGTGCCTTGATTGTCCTAGTGTGTTCACACACATCACTACCTAAATATATCAACAAATGCCTCATAGGAGTGATGGGTGAACAAGGAGCTGGCACTCATGTATAAGTAGTTGACAAGCTACGTGGAATCAATCCACAAAGGGAAGTATGCCCAAAGCTTTGCTAAAAGCTTCAAACTTCTCCCTAGGTAAAGCCTTCGTGGAAAGGTCCACAATGTTCTCCTATGTTGGCACATATGCCAAGCTGATCTCTCCAGCACATATGCCAAGCTGATCTCTCTAGCAGAGAACCTCTCCGTGACATAATGATAGTGCACTTGAATGTGCTTAGTGCGATCATGGAACCCAAGGTTCCTCACAACTACCAATGCGCTCTAACTATTAGTGAAGATGGTGTGGCAAAATACTGACCAACATCCAAATCAGCCATAAGGCATCTGAGCCACACACACACTCAATGTTCGCTATGAAAGCTGCGATATACTCAGCCTCACAACTCAAAAATAGTAGGCTGCTTCTTGCTCAACCAAGATATACATGAGCTACCAAGCATGAAGCAAAAGCCATTAGTGGCCATACGAGTGTCATAGCAAACTGCCTAGTTTAATTCATAAAAAGCATTTAAATCTAGTAGTAGTGATCCCCCCTTGGGATAAAACCATCCAAGTAGCTAAGTAGCACTCAAGTAGAAAAAGATGTGCTTAAATGTGTGCCAATGATTGACACATGGGCAATGCATAAACTTGGTCAATTGTGAGACAAAAAACTAAATATATGTCTGAGTAATGCATAAGTAAATCAAGCATCCAATAGCTTGCTAATAGAGAATAACATCAAATGCATCTTGAGCATCATGAAGACTCAATCATAAACCTCTTTCCATAGGAGTGGCAATAGATTTGCAGACTTCAAGGCCAAAACACTCCAATAATGTGTTAATATACTTTGTTTGACACAAAGCTATTCTACCATCAACTTGCATAAGTTGATTGCCCAAATAATGAAAAAAATTCCCCAGATCTAACATCTCAAATTAAGCATGGAGATCAGCCTTAAAATCAACAGTATGCTTCTCATGAGGACTAGTGAGCAGCATGTCATCAATATACACAAGAATGATGGAAAGCACATCATTTGCATGCTTAGCATATAAGGTGCTCTCTGTTGGAGTGTTCTTGAAACCATGTGCAAGACGATAGGCATGTATCTTTTCATACCAAGCACATGGTGCTTGTTTGAAACCATACAATGCCTTTTTCAACTGACACATGTTCTTTTCATGCCCGTTCTGCACAAAGTTATGTGTCTAAAAAACATACAATTCTTCATGTAAGTCACCATTTAGAAATGTAGATTTAATGTCCAAATGATGTACATTTCAACCATGATGAGCTCCAAGTGGGTAGATGCTATGAGCAGTAGTCATTCGACAAGTAGGAGCAAAGGTCTCATCAAAATCAGTGCCTCTTTCCGGAGCATAACCCTTTGCAACAAGCCTAGCTTTATACTTGCCAATTGTTCCATTAGGCTTAGGCTTCAACTTGTATACCCACTTAGTGCCAATGGCCTTCTTGCTAAGAGGCAAGTCACATAAAGACCAAGTACGATCTCTCATAATAGCATCATATTATGATTGCATAACAACCATCCAATTTACATACTTTTGTGCTTCATCAAACAAAACAAGCTCATTATCATCATAGAGACTAGAGGCAGCCATAACATAGCAATGTGATGCAAATGAAGCACAATAAGAGCTAGAACGAGTACATATGACAAAGGTGCATCTAACTTGCTGTGATGCAAAGTTTACATGAGCTCTTTTGGAATAGTTTTTGCTTCCTCAATATCATCTCTCTCATCAAGAAGTGCATCATGCAAACCTCCATCATCACATGAAGCCTATAAAGGTTGAGAAATCACCTCATTTGGACCAGCACTAGATTGTCTACCTATAAAAAGAGGCAACAAGGTATCATACATATCTTTGGAGCTAATAGATGTCTCCTAATTACATGAAAGTAATGGCTGAATAACATCTTCCACAAAAAAAACATCATGGATAACCCAAATGTGTTAAGTATTTGGATCATACAAAGGATAGCCTTTGCGTTTTCCTCAAGTTTGGGCACACATGCCACCATATCAGATTTCTACAAGCATAGCAAACTAGCCTAATTCAGATGACCAAAGCATGCATGCCAAAGACTCGCATCTAAGATAGCCTAAGCAACTTGAATTGCACAAGTTGAATCACTCACATATTTTGATTAGTCTATGAGATTATACAACCCACAATGCAAAATGCTAGAAGCAATAAGGAGATGGTCATTTGAAAGATCATGAGCTCTACACATGTTATCAATAAAATTGATAACCAATCAATCTTTTCTAATGCTAAAATTGACAATAGAATTTTCTTGATCCATTGCAAACACAATGCATCTCAGAACGTAAAAGAACTACCATCAAATGTTATATTATTTCCTGTATGGGCACGCACAAGTGAATAGAAGAAACCGCATTGTTGGGTAATATGTTTGGTTGTGCCACTATCAAAGTACGAAACATCTAAGAATACTACAAACATAAATTGGTCATAAGAGGATGGGTCATAACTGCATTCAGTAGTAAATGCCCATTCTTCATTCTCAACAAGTTTACCAGACCCAATTTTTAGTGTGGAGGCCTCTACAACAACCAGTCTAGCCTCTTTCTTTTTTGCCTCTTTTGCATACACTTATGGACAACTGTTTATGAAATTATCATTTCCTTAAAATGTTTTTGTTTTTTGTTTTCTTCTCATCTTTGTATTCCTTCTTTGATTGTGGACCATTAGCAGATTTCTTCTTACCAGTAGATGAGTTCCATTTACGCTTTCCCTTTTGACTAACTAATAAACCTTGATCTGCAACACATGAATAGACATGTTCTTCTTAATCTAATCTTCCTACAAAAAAACAGAGAGTAGCTCCTAAAATGTTAAGGCATTTTAATTTCCTTTCATCATCAATCAAAGAGTAGAAGAAAAACCCTGATATGAATCTAGGAGAAGATTAAGAACAGTCTGTACAAGTGAGTTATGATGTAAGACTTCATTTGCACACTCTCTTATTGCTTTCGGAGGAAACAACATGAGCCTTTGTTCTTGCTTGGTACATTTGTAAGTATATCCCAAGCACCCTTGACTGTTTTCCAAGAATGAATATGAGGGATAATCGCATGTTTGATAGGAAAAGCTATCAATGTATGTGCTTGAGCATCTTTGCCTTCCCAACCAAGTTACTCTATGTTAAATGCAACACAAACCACAACACGAGCATAACTATGAAGATTATCATTTTCAATGCCATTTGCATCATCTTCAATAACTCTATTTGTAGGTCTAGTAGGGTGTTTTTTAATACCCTACCTAATATTCCACAATACTTTTGCTACCAATACATGACACATCATTTCTACCCATTATGGGTAATTGGTACCATCATACCCTTCTTCAACTACCAACACACAAAAAACATCATTGCTTTTAGTCATGGTCACTGACTAAATACCTTCATGTAGAAAAATGAATGTATCTCAAGACATTGAATAGAACGACGGTGTAGAGCTTTGCTAAACATGTAGAAAACTTTGAGGTGTTTGAAATGGTGAACCAGAATCTATATTTGGCAGAAAAGGATGAAATGGTGTGCACATGCCTTGAGTTTGCTCACTATGTTTTATGGGATTATGAGACTTTCACTGGAGGGGTGTTGGCGACGTGAAGATCAAGTGATGATGTGCTTTGATACCAATTATTACAGTTCAAGGTCTCGCCAAGCACACAAACAACACAACGAAGAAGAAGAAGCTTGGAGTAGGACACAACACTAAATGGATTACCAAATAGAATGTGCAAAGATAACGGACACATGGGTCATAGATGTCTATAAAAGTCGATGGAAAAAACCACCTAAAGAGGGAAAAACTCCTCTGGTGGTCCTAAGTGTGGTCACACACATGGCTATCAAAATATATAACCAGAATTAAACACACGTAGATGTTTTTTTTGTGGTTTTTCAATAAAGATGTTTCTCCTTGAATTATTGGATCTTTATGAACTAATTAATGGCTTAGTAATACTGCATGTTTATTTTTTCATACATTATTATGACCTTCTATATCTCAATCTTTCAAAAGCTATTTGAGGATTGATTTTCAAAGATCAATGTGCCATGGACCCAATAAGCTGAGAAACCCTGAGAGATTCTGAATGTTGCAATTTATTTGTTGGTTAAACGTCATGGGACGTTATATCAGGTTGTTTTTAAACCAATCTCTTTTTCTTTTAATGGAGGTTTTGCAGGTGCCTGCCCCCTCCGCTTTGACTATGAAAGAACAACTACAGAGGTTAATGGGTATAGTACATGCGGGACCCCTCATCTCCCACAAAGCAAGGGTTAGACTGGGTTATAACTTAGTTACATGTGGTTTAAATTGGGTAAAGCCTTACATGTCCAACATGGGGGTTGAACATAGGAACTCCAGCTCAAGAGACCAGTGCCTTACCAGTCCACCTACATGACCTGGGCAAACTAAGTTGGCTTTGATCTCACATTCATTTGTTTCATTTAATGTAACTTTCTTGTGAAACAGTTACTTGCAGCGGGGAGCACAATCCTTCATCTACTGTGTAGTGCTGAATCAATTAATGTTTACTAGAAATATATCATATTTCCTAGAAGAAGTTAATAATTAGTTTCACCATTCTTATTATTCCTTGTACTAGAAGGATTATGGATAATATGAATGGAGAAGCAACATCAGAATCCACTACTTATTTAAAGCCTAGTAAATATATACTCAATTCTCGTTGCTCTTACTGGCAAGATACATAACTTATTGAATGTTACACATATACAACGAGATTTTACAATGCGAAGATGCGCGGTTTGTTGATCGGTTGTTTATCATCTACGAAGCGCATTCAATAGACATTTCATAGAGAGAATATAATTTCTGTCTGGACGGATTGCTGTGTACCTTGTGAGGCATGTGTTTTAAGCACCATTTACCTGCATGATTCTCAATTTCTTTAATAATCCTCATTGAGCTCTATAATTCAACGAACAGAGCATACAACACCTTGACGCCAACCAGCCTAAAGGTCTTTTCAGGTCCAGAACACTGGAAAGCCTGATTGTTTTGTGGCCCGAGAACCCACTTGCAGCTTTTCTTTTATGAAGGTTCAACAGCAAGGATTGCGTGAACTCAACTCAACCTCGCAGCTAAGACGTATGCATTACGTTGCTACTAGGTTTCAATTCAGAATACTGCATCAACATGATTTAGTATTGACGTAAACGCATACTTCGACACTGCATGGAAGTATGCAGAAGATGTCTATGGTCGAACATGGAGACTTCAAGACCACAGATCGACAGGGCTACAACCACTTCATGGGTACTGGACAACATGCAAAGGAAAGCTTGTTACTTCGAAGTTAATAAAAAAGTAAAACGGGATGTAGATCGCCCATTTCAAAAATTACCACAAGCAGAAACCTCCCGAGTCTACAAGCCTATATTTCCGAGGGTCATTCATAGACAGTACGGGAGGAATTTCTGAGGAGTGAATAGGAGAAGGGACCAAAGGTATTTGAGCTCAGTACTATTTCTTCTTGCACCTTCACAAGAGAAACTTTTGAATGATTGACGTGAGATGTTTCCGGAGGCGATGCTGGTGTGAGGATTTCATCGAAGCAAATATTAAAGGACTCCTTTCTACGCAGTGGTCGATAAAGAAATAGTGGGCACTGGATATCAATATCAAAGAGATGGCATGGAGGCGCCATAAACGCTGTAGTGGATACGTGCATGACACACGGATTTCACATCAGCTCTTTTTCGCACTAGGGCACATTCTGGTTCGTACATCGCGCTGGTTCTGACTTCTAATAGTATGCTCTCTCTCTCACACACACACACATGCGCTAAGAATGCAACACGGCAATCGTTCTATCCAGTCTAGTTTCACACACACACACACATGCGCTAAGAATGCAACACGGCAATCGTTCTATCCAGTCTAGTTTTATCCTATAAAGATTCCTGTGGCTCTCTCTGTCACACCTACAGATCGAAAAGACAACAATTTTATGTTCTTAACTTACCCTTTGGCAGCCCTTTCTCTCTTTCCCTCTCTCTCTTTCTGTGGCGAATGCAGGAGAGAGAGAGAGAGAACACCTATACCCAAATTTCAACGACTGCGAATGCTGGAGACTCGAGAGAGAGAGAAGACAATTTTTTCCAAATCCGAATTTCTCTTTAGCGAATGCTCTGTCTCTCTCTCTCTCAACCCGATGAGGTCAACTAGACAATAGTTTATGCATGTCCTGCTCCGCTGGCTGCAAAACAGACGATGCTAAAAATCCTGAGCAATCACACTGCCAGTGAGACTTTGGAAATCCTGATTCAACCCGAGATAGTCTTCCTCTCTTTAATTACTGAAGACTATACTAGAATTTACATAACTGGTAGTATATGAGGCATGAACTGTTGGCCGCTAGATTCTAAGGTCGAATTGATCATTTGAATGGAACTTTTTGTTGAGCTAAAGAAAAAGGAAGGTATTATTGACTATATAGCATGGCCAAATTCAAGTATATTGAATGCAGACACGCATAAACATATCAATAGGCTTGTTACTGTATAGTTCGACAATCATTTTAATTTATTTGGAGCATTGTTGAGATTATTAAACTCCACAACAATCATGCAAAATCTCGTCGCTTGTTCTTAAATGAACGATGAAAATTTCGTGCAACTGCATAATTATGTCTAGCTGCATTGTGATATTGGGATGTTCCTTCTTTCTGAGCTGTGGAGGGGCATTTTATCTTATTTCATGAGTGGTATTAGAAAAAGTTACACCTGAAATGCAAAAGCATAATAAGGAAAGGTACATCAAAGTAGACGACTTCAATAAAGGCAGTGGATCTTTGCAGCATCTCCTCAGTCAGAAGATATCCTAAATCAAAAGCTTCTCATGACTCAAGAATAGCAGAGGAAAGAAAAAACGTAGAGCTTTCATTAGATAAGAAAATCCGACATGGAAGGGTAGGTAAGGTATGACTCAAAGAAAAAGAAGTTTTGGTATTATAGATTTGAATTAATCGATATAATAGCTTTGGAAAAAAACTTCTTGATGAAGC
Source organism: Ceratopteris richardii (assembly GCA_020310875.1). Taxonomy (NCBI): domain Eukaryota; kingdom Viridiplantae; phylum Streptophyta; class Polypodiopsida; order Polypodiales; family Pteridaceae; genus Ceratopteris; species Ceratopteris richardii. Next base: position 125,583,816 of record CM035421.1, read on the forward strand.
CTCTACCTCCTTACCATCCGGGAGCTCTCAAAATCTCATTCACACTCACACTCTTAATCACACTCTCAATCACACTCTCACTCTCACTCTCATTCTCAATCTCAATTACAAGGTAATTCTCTAATTTCCAGCTTCCTCGCTCATGATGGAGCAAAGTCCTTCTTAAAACAAAGTTGATCAATCCCCAAAAAAGTGTGGGATCTTTCCAATTTAGAAAATGTCAGCTCTTCCTATGTTGAATGCAAAAATTTTGCAAAAGCATGCATTTGTAATAATGATGCACTTTTTTTAGCAGTATCTGTTCAAAAATAGAAGAGAATAAACAAAAAGATATAATCTTGAAACCTGTCGTAAGTGGGCATGATGAAACGTAAGGATCAAAATTACGGATTTAAATAGAAATAGAGAAGCTTATTTTTTTTTAACTACATAAAAAAACTGACACTTTTCCAAGCCTTGTAACTCAAAAAGAGTGAGGAATTAGCTTAAGCTTTAGAGACACAGAAATGTTGAACTTTTCAATCTTCACAATAGTATTGGAGATGACCTAGGTTGAAATTTGCCTCCAAGTATCACTTTTGAGCCCTGTAAATTTAGAACTTTTAGAGACAAAATGAAATCAAGGAAATTTTTCATAGTGAACTAAATGTAGAGTGCTAAACGAGGTAAACATGATTGACAAGAAATTCACAGAGACATTTTTATTCTCTTATGCATGCTCTACCTTTTTCTCATGCAACATTCAATTTTCAACGAAAACATGATGCTGATAATGTTTAGAAAAAGAATATAAAACTTTTCATCCTTAAATTTTGCCTAGATGCATAAAAATGACCATTTT
>CM035421.1:125589656-125754656 GCA_020310875.1 Ceratopteris richardii
GGTATCTCAATATCACCGTCAGCACTCTCTAGGAAAGCTTCTTGATGCTTAACGCATGGTACAAGGTTCGACCTCATCTTTGCTTTGAGCTCTCGATATACAAGATATATTTCACAGATCCATAGACCTTCTTTAGGAAGCTGTATTGTATTGATACAACAAGAATCTTCTATTAGCTAATATTAATTGTCCTAGATTCCATTCACCTTGATGAGATGTTGGCATCAAGACAATAAACTCAAGAGCAACTTGTTGAGAGGAAAGAAATCGACTTGTTGAGAAAATAGCATCAAGAGGGACTTGTTATGGCCAAGTTTTGATAGAAATTGACTTATGCACCTACTCCATGGATACTTGCAACAAAAGAAATGCAAAGAGGTAAAAAAATATTTAACTTTTTATGATATACTTCAATATTCTTTCAAGCACATAATAATGATTTTTTTTTTGTATTTTTAATGTTATTTTGATGGTTGATTGGTTTCGAGCTGAGTATGAAGGTAGTAATTTTCCATTAAAAAGGGATCATTATCGATCCTTAACTTCAATCATTTGAATGGGTATCACACAATATGTTCTCCTTTATTCAACTAGAATATAGGTGAATCCCACCATAGAGATGAAAACATGTTCGTTTAAGTTAGAACATGAAGCTCAACGGTATGTCTTAGATTTTATATGTAGCTCTATTTTTTATGACAAAATGTCTCTCATGTATGTATGTATGTGTATTTATATGTATGTGTATTCCTATGTGTTATATATATACATGTGTTAGTATGCACATATGTGTGTTTCATGTGTATGTATGTGTATGCATGTGTGTGATATATGTATGCATGTGTTACTATGCACACTTGTATGTATGGATGTGCATTTGTTTGATATATGCAAAGTGTGTTTATAATTGTGTATGCATGTATATGTATATACGTTTGCATGTAGGGGTGAATTGTATATATCTAAATATGTGTTTTATATATATGTATGTTTATATACATAATCTATATATATCTTTATATGTATTATGGTCCTCATTGATTTGAGTAGCTATATATATAGAGGCATAAGGTTGGAGGAGAGACATCTCTCTAGTAGGAAGTGGGAGGACTAGATGCAATCTGTATATATACTTCAACCATACGGCAAACCCATATGAATATGAAAATAGGAAAAAAGTATGGTTGAAAATATCACACATGCGTGTGCGCAGGGTTGGTTCCTGATGCATCAAGAACCCTCTTTCCTGACTTCACTTACTTGTACATGACTACTAAGTCATATAAGGTTTGTTGACTACACTTCTTTTTTCAATCCTCAAGTCGATTTACTATAGTCTATGTCTTATTTAGAAGGATCACAGACATGTATATGTATATATATATATATATATATATATATATATATATATATATATATATATATATATATATATATATATATATATATATATATATATATATATATATGTGTGTGTGTGTGTGTGTGCATGTGTATATGTATATATGTGTGTGTATATAAATAGGCATATACACACACACACACATACACACACACACCCACACACACACACACACACACACACACATATATATATATATATATATATATATATATATATATATATATATATATATATATATATATATACACACACACACACACACACATAAATATAATGAATAAAAGCAATGCATATCGTGCATTATCACCACGATGTGCCATAAGTATCCGCATCTCTTTCAAACACCATTCATGAGACCACCCACTTCCAAATTCTGTCTCCAATGAACTAAGTACATACTTTTTATCTCTCATATCAAAATCACTGCAAAAGAAAAACATCATATATGTAAAAAATAAAATGTTTATCTCAATTTATATGTAAACTTATACTTATTTCCATTTCAAGTGAACAAAACATAGGTAGGAGTCACATAAAGCTCTCATTCTAAACCATGCCTCATATATACTATATTTCTCTCATGTTCTATGTCACACTCTAGCCCTAGGCTACCTATGCATGTCCTCATAGGCACCTGTGTTTTGCTTTTGTGAGCTAGAAGTGGTATGTGTGTCTTGAAAATAAATACATAAAAATGAATAAAAACATGTGTTATAATATCATTAAAAATATTAATTTATGAAAAGAAAACATACCTATGGACATATAAGTCTCTTCCTGCACATGGAGCTACAGAGGAGCCTTCCGGATGCTCCTTAAGCATCTGTATGATGATTTCTAATTCCTCATTGGACATTTATGCATACTCATGCATGACACCCCCCAAGGAATCATGCAAAACTTCCCTCTCATACGATTCTTTATGAGAGTAAGTTTCACCTTTCTCTCTCTACTATGATCCATAATATTTGTACATATAAAACAAAATGGAAGAGAAATATATATATATATATATATATATATATATATATATATATATATATATATATATATATATATATATATATATATATATATATATATATATATATATATATATATATATATATACACACACACACACACACACACACACACACACACATATATATATATATATATATATATATATATATATATATATATATATATATATATATATATATATATATATATATATATATATATATATATATATATATATATATGTATATGTATATATATATGTGTGTGTGTATGTATATATTTGTGATGTGTATGTATGTATGCATGTGTGAAAGAACACTTTGAGTTTCACTTCACCTCAGATTGCTCGAAGCACCCGGCATGCATAGATCGATTTGGTGGTTGAACTGATCCACGAACCATTACTTTGATATCGACAACATGTTGCTATGCTTTGATGCTCATAGCGATGGTAATTATAAGCATTGCTTATGTGATGCTCTAAATCGCTTATGCGACACTCTCAATTTATTAATTTTCTTTCCTTTTGTAGTGTGGCTTATGTGATCCTATCTAACACAAGCATTGCATAAGCTATTGTCCCCACTTTTTTTTATCAATTGGGAGCATTGCTAGGCCCCCTTTATTCTGGTAGTTTATTCCTTATCTCTCTATTTTTTAATTTGTGTGTTCGAATATTTTGTTTTGCACACTCTATGTATTATGCATTCTTAGGGAATATACAATGCATTTTCAAGAGAATCAAAATTCCATTTGCATACATAAGCTCAATTTCCCCTAATCTAGTGATAGGACAAGAAGCATTGTTTGCACACATCACAAGTCATCCTTTGGGTGCATCTTTCAAAGATGCAAAAAAGCTTTTGCATGTTAAGTGCTTTGAAGCACCACTATCAAAGAACGAATTGGAAAAGTCTCACTCACACCTATACACTTAGAATGCAATGAAGCATCATAGTGACATGTAACAACACATGCCGAAAAATCTTGAGCCATGTTGGCTTCATCATTCTTTGAATTTGAAGAATTTTCAGTAATAGACATGCCCGATTCCTTTCTTCTTTTCATCACACTTAGCACGCTTTCAACACTTATCAATAGTATGACCAGTCTTCTAGCAATATTTGCATCTTTTCTTCTTTTACAAATCAACAGAATTAGAGGAATGAGTGCAAGAAGAAGATTGAGGTTGTGGTTCTAATGGACCCAAAGTTGAACCATACTTTATTTTCCCTTTTTGTGAGATAGAAAGTGCTTCCGTTCCCTCTATTGAGCCACTCCTATTCCCTCTAGATTTCTCTTTTTGCAAAAAAAGAGACATAAATTTTTCGGATGCACACATATTTTGATTCTCTTTTGCAACCAAACAGAGTGTAGTGCCAAAGCTTTGAAAAGATTCTAATAATCCTTAAAAATGTAGAGATTATTGATGCATGAGAAATAATCTCATCTATGTTTTCCAATTTCTCTTTCAAGTCCTTGATGTGTGTCACATACACATCCACACACTCACTTTCAGCCATACATACATCCTCAAATTTCTTTCTCAAACATGCAACACGTGCTTCATTATGCTTGAAATACAAAGAAGTAGGAGTGTCGTTGCTATATTTTGGTAGTGGTGTGTGTGAACAAATTGGGACCATTGGGGTAGTTTTTTCCCTCTTTAGGATCTTTTTCTCCCAAGCTTGTGTATACTTCTATAACCCTAACGGGTCACTAATGGTTGTACATTCACTTGGTAATACATTCACTTGGTAATACATTCAATATTGTGTGTTGTGCTCCAAGCTTCTTCTTCTTCATTGTGCTAATCCAATGCTTCCATAGACCTCAAACTTCAACAATTGGCATCAAAGCAGGTGAGGATGTTGAAGAGATTTAGTCTTCCCACTTGGAAATACAATCGGAACAACATCATTATTGTACTTTGGAGATGTTTCATATGGAGTCAATGGCATGAAGATTATGAAGGTTGCAATGATTCGTCAAAATATCAAAGTGTCGATGAAATTGACGTTTGGAGAATGAGACGAGATCTAGTTGCGAGGCTTCGAATGTTCATTTAGAGTCATAAAAGGCATGCAAAGAATAAGATGAAATGAAATAGTGCATTGATTATGGACTTAACAATCTTTAACAATCTTCTTCATTGAAAATAATACTTAGAATCATATCTAAAGGAAAGTACTCTTTAGTGCATGTCGGAGTTCAAATCCCACGTTGAGATTCAAAAACGTATATCTACTTTTGCTCTAAATTCAAAACTTTTTCAAGACAAGATTAGCAATGGCTTTAGACAAAAACAAAAACAATGATGCCTTTTGTTCAGATTGCCAATTTCGGAGCAATTACTTTATGTTTGTGGAATTCTGATAATAGGATTAGAAGGTTATAAAGAGAGGTACATCCAATCTCAATTGAGCAGGGAGAGCATTGAAATCCGATAAGGAGGATGCTTATCTAACAAAGGAGAGATATCGAGGATGAAAATGTGTTGGAGTATCATCCGACATGGACAAGTGATTCTGAGGAAGCTTCAGAAACCATATTTTAATAGGATGTTTGTAGAGGAGGTACTGGGGTATCCACTTTTAACAAGAGCAAAAAATATGCACTTCCAGTACTTCGCCTAGTCAAGGGAGGTCCTCCTTAGGGAAGTATACCCTTCAACATTTCTGTGAGCAGGCGATAGAAGATCAATGACAATGGCAATAGTAAAGGACGAAACCAGTCCTTAGTTCACACAGATGATTATAATATAGGCAAAAGAAAATGCTCTATAGTTGATGCTTTGGGCTAACATGCCACTCCAGAACTAAACAACATCAATAGAAGCGATCCATCCAATCCATACAATGAACACAACTAGATGCAGACCGGCATTGATCAATGTAAAGTATGAAGACTTGCTCTAAGGGAAAGAGCATGAAAATACCACTCACTCACACTGAATGACAAAATCAAGCCAGTCTCTTCACAGTATAGTTCTATTAGCCCTCCACTGAGAAGCCCACACTCTGTATCCTCACCAGAGAGTGACTTCCTACAGTAGGCTTGTAGCCATACAGTGCAAAGAGAAGACCCCTCTACGTATGTAGGTATATGTGTCTCCCCAATGAGTACTAGTTCATTGCTTTTATAGGCATCCAATAGGCCAAGAGGGCCTTGCCGATTCCTCACGTCCACTGATTATACGCCGATTGATTGCCCCAAAAGTGGAGGGGTAGATTAAATATGCCAATAGTCTTGAATTGGATCCTCAAAAATAGGCAACCCTCACAAATGGTTGGCGGCAATAGCCATTTCTCCACTTTCACTTTTACCGCTCACACTATTACTGTCACTTTTGCACCCAAGCTGAGATCCTCATTTTGTACCGCGCGTGATATTTGAATGACCCTGAGAAGTACATCCTTCACATAATTTTTTTAGTAGCTTTTGACCCTTACATATTGAGTAGGATGGTGGGTGGTATGGGAGGTATGGGTGGAGTGGTAGGGGTTGTGGGTGGTGCGGGGGGTGTGGGTGGAGTGGTGGAAGGTTGTGGGGGGTGTGGGAGGTGCGGGGGTGGAGGGGAAAGAGAGGAGGGGAGGGTGATGTTGGAGGGGGTTGCGGTGATGGTGGGGGCCGTGGTTGTGGTGGGGGAAAAGAGGAGAGGAGGGTGGGGTTGGAGGGGGTTGCGGTGATAGTGGGGGCCGAGGGGGTGGTGGGAGAGAAGCGGAGGGTGGGGTTGGAGGGGGTTCCTATGATGGTGGGGGCGGCGGGGTTGGTGGGGGAAAAGAGGAGGGGAGGGTGGGGTTGGAGGGGGTTGCGCTGATGGTGGGGGCCGCGGGGGTGGTGGGGGAAAAGAGGAGGGGAGGGTGGGGTTGGAGGGGGTTGCGGTGATGGTGAGGGCCGCGGGGGTGGTGGGGGAAAAGAGGAGGGGAGGGTGGGGTTGGAGGGGGTTGCGATGATGGTGGGGGCCACCGGGGTGAAGGGGGAGGAGAGGAGGGGAGAGTGGGGTTGGAGGGGGTTGCGGTGATGGTGGGGGCTGCGGGGGTGGTCGGGGAAAAGAGGAGGGGAGGGTGGGGTTTGAGGAGGTTGTGGTGATGATGGGGGCCGCAGGGGTGGTGGGGGAAAAGATGAGGGGAGGGTGGGGTTGGAGGGGGTTGTGGTGATGGTGGGGGCCGTGGGGGTCGTGGGGGAAGAGAGGAGGGGAGGGTGGGGTTGGAGGGGGTTGTGGTGATGGTGGGGGCCGTGGGGGTCGTGGGGGAAGAGAGGAGGGGAGGGTGGGGTTGGAGGGGGTTGCAGTGATGGTGGGGGTTGCGGGGGTGGTGGGGGAAAAGAGGAGGGGAGGGTGGGGTTGGAGGGGGTTGCGGTGATGGTGGGGGCCACGGGGGTGGAGGGGGAAGAGAGGAAGGGAGCGTGGGATTGGAGGGGTTTGCGGTGATGGTGGGGGCCACAGGGGTGGTGGGGGAAAGGAGGAGGGGAGGGCGGGGTTGGAGGGGGTTGCAGGGGTGGTGGGGGTCACAGGGGTGGAGGGTGAAGAGAGGAGGGGAGGGTGGGATTAGAGGGGGTTGCGGTGGTGGTGGGGACCGAGGGTGTGGTGGGAGGAGAGAGGAGGGGATGGCGGGGTTGGAGGGGGTTGCGGTGGTGGTGGGGACTGGGGGGGTGGTGGGGGAGAGGGGAGGGGATGGTGGGGTTGGAGGGGGTTGCGGTGGTGGTGGGGACCGCAGGGGTGGTGGGAGGAGAGAGGAGGGGATGGCAGGGTTGGAGGGGGTTGCTATGGTGGTGGGGACCGCACGGGTGGTGGGGGGAGAGAGGAGGGGATGGTGGAGTTGGAGGGGATTGGGGTGGTGGTGGGGACCGCGGGGGTGGTGGGGGAGAGAGGAGGGGATGGTTGGGTTGGAGGGGTTGCAGTGGTGGTGGGGATGGCAGGGGTGGTGGGGGGGAGAGAGGAGGGGATGGTGGGAAAATATCCTACGGGCATGACAGCCTTGATCACTGCTTGGATGGCGCCAAGATCATTAGTGTACATCATCTTTTTTTTTGGGATCCATATCAATCTTGGCTACTTCTTCCTCCAAGTCGAGCTCCGATACCTTGGGAATGGGCTCTCGACAATAATCTCGTACAAAATTCATCATGACAATGGCCCATTGAATGTCATTAGACGCAAATCCATAATCCAAAGTTTTCACACCTTGGTTAGCATCCACGACAACAGGGAGAACCCTCGAAAGGCTACACAAGGACTGTCGGAGGATGGATCCCAAAAGCGTCAAGCCCCTCACTGTAGATCTATCTTAGGATGCAGCTAACACCATGCTCTCTTCTGTGTGTGGGTCAAAGAGAGAGAGAGAGAGAGAGAGAGAGAGAGAGAGAGAGAGAGAGAGAGAGAGAGAGAGAGAGAGAGAGAGAGAGAGAGAGAGAGAGAGAGAGAGAGAGAGAGAGGGAGGGAGGGAGGGAGGGAGGGAGGGAGGGAGGGAGGGAGGGAGGCAGGGAGGGAGGCAAGGAGGGAGGGAGGGAGGGAGGGAGGGAGGGAGGGAGGGAGGGAGGGAGGGAGTGAGGGAGGGAGGGAGGGAGGGAGGGAGGGAGGGAGGGAGGGAGGGAGGGAGGGAGGGAGGGAGGGAGGGAGGGAGGGAGGGAGGGAGGGAGGGAGGGAGGGAGGGAGGGAGGGAGGGAGAGAGAGAGAGAGAGAGAGAGAGAGAGAGAGAGAGAGAGAGAGAGAGAGAGAGAGAGAGAGAGAGAGAGAGAGAGAGAGAGAGAGAGAGAGAGAGAGAGAAGAGGCGGAGGGTGGGGGAGCTGCGCAAGGGGGGGGGGGGAGTGAAGGCGGGGGGTGGCGGAACTACGCGGGGGGGTTGCGAGGGACTCGTGGGGCGGGGGAGAGAGGGACTCGGGGCGGGGTTTGCGGGGGTGAGAGAGAGAGGGGGAGAGAGAGAGAGAGAGAGAGAGAGAGAGAGAGAGAGAGAGAGAGAGAGAGAGAGAGAGAGAGAGAGAGAGAGAGAGAGAGAGAGAGAGAGAGAGAGAGAGAGAGAGAGAGAGAGAGAGAGAGAGAGAGAGAGAGAGAGAGAGAGAGAGAGAGAGAGAGAGAGAGAGAGAGAGAGAGAGAGAGAGAGAGAGAGAGAGAGAGAGGAGGAGAGAGAGAGGGAGGGGGAGAGAGAGAGAGGGAGGGGGGAGGAGGGAGAGAGAGAGAGAGAGAGAGAGAGAGAGAGAGAGAGAGAGAGAGAGAGAGAGAGAGAGAGAGAGAGAGAGAGAGAGAGAGAGAGAGAGAGAGAGAGAGAGAGAGAGAGAGAGAGAGAGAGAGAGAGAGGGGGGAACTACCCAGGGGGGGTGGGGGCTGTTGGTGCATTTTACCCAAGCCTACATGCTTGATATGTTTGATATTTTCCTCATTTGTAAGTCACATGTGTAGTCATGTGAACACCTCTTGTAAAAGAGTACATTTTATCTCTTGTAAATGGAAAAAGAAAAAAGGAAAAGGATGGCTTACCTCATCCATGATGTAAAAGCAAATTTGTGGCTCTAACTACCTAAAACCACGAAATTTAGAGCTGAGGGAATCTCTCCTAACTTTGGGGATCACTTTTAGGTGGAGCCATTCGAATTCGAATTCAAAACTCCCTCCAAGAATAGCTATAAAAGGAGCAAGAAGGAAGAGGCGATTAGCAAGCCTTGTACGTGACCACTTCATGTCATTTTGTAGAGATTGAAGAGCTTACTCCATAGCTCTATCATTCTACTCCCATTGTGCAAAAATTCATTGCCAATGTGGTTGTAATCATATGTGAATCTATACATTTATTATCATCTACCTCTCTGTTTTGTTCTCTGCTATACTCACTCAGAGCAATAACTTCAGAAGGTCATATCTCGAAATATACTGAACGTTTTTCAGTGATTTAACTTGCGTTGGATAGCATGTACTATCTACTTTGCGCATATAAGTTTTCAAGGTCATTGAATTAATACTTTTGGAGATATCTGCATTTTACTACTTACTGGTCTATCTCTGCAAAGCCCCGAGAATTGTGGGGAGGTTCCAGAAATTGTTGAAACTTGTTCTCAGTGCTCAGTCCATCGTTTGAAGTGTTTTAACTTGGATTGGGAAGCTTGCTAAGTCTATTTGCTATGCCCAAAAGGAATTTTTCAAATTCTTACCAGGTTAAGAGCACTGCTCATTTTTTCCAGCAGGTGTATGTCCAAAAATAGCAAGTTTTGGGAGCTAGTCATTTCGCAACTAGTCTGTCTTGACTTAAACTTTTGGGAGACATGTTCCAAAGTACTTGGCTGATATTTTGGTGGATTTAGGAAGCTCAAAGGGTCTTCTAATCATCTCTGAAGTCTCAGTTGGCTGGTGTGAAGCTGGTTGTAGCAGCACCAACTCATCTTTGGATTGCATCCACCATCTCTCTTCACAGTGGTATCAGAGCATAGTCAAGCAACATGAGAGATGGATTTCCATCAACAATTGACAAATTGGATCAAAACAACTACCCGGCATGGTCTCTAAGGATGGAGGCTTACCTTCAAGGGAGGAATCTATATGGATTCATATCCGGAGATGAAGCAATGCCAACCATGAGGAACAAAGGGCAACCATCACATGAGGAAGTGGAAGGACTTTCGAATTGGTGTTCGAAGGATGCACTTGCAAGGTCCTATATTCTAAACTCAATCTCTGATTTTCTTTCACCTCATGTCAAGGGATGCAAGACATCAAGAGAGACCTGGAATGCACTTGCTTCTTTCTTCTCTTCCAACACTCGAGCAGGGAAGAACCAATTGTGGATGGAGTTCACAACAATGAAGAAAAGCCCGAAGCAAAATGTGACTGATTATGTCACAAAGATGAAGGAGATTTCCGACCAACTTGGAAGCATTGGAGAGGTAATTGAAGAGGAGAAAATAATAAGACAAATCATGAATGGAATCAAAGCAGACGACAAGTGGGAATCATTCACAACAGCCATGGATATATACATGGATATGCATGTACCCGACCTCAACACACTCATGGGCCAACTCTTCACTCATGAAGCAAAGATTAGCAAAGGTGGTGAGTCCTCAAGAGGTAATCAAACTTCTTCCTTATATTCTGATAAAGCTAAGGTCAAGGACAAGTCAAAGAATAGGAAGAATGAAGATGAAGGAAGCTCTTTCCAAGCAAACTTTGCAGGTAGAGGAAGAGCTAGAGGAAGAGGCAGAGGTGGAAAGCAAGGTAGGGGGAGATTCCAATCATCTCAACCTTGCAACATATGTGGCTTATCTAACCATACTACTTAAGAATGTTTCAGGAACCCGAGGAACTCAAGAGGAAGAGGATTCAATAGAGGTGGCTATGGATCAAATAGAGGTAGATACAATGGAGGCTACAACAACAACAACTACTACAACAACAATTACAACAACAACAACAACTATCAAAGTGGCCATAGAGGAAGAAGAGATTACAATAACTATGCAGAGGACCAAAGTCAAGAAGATTCATTATTGATTATGAATCTATCAGCGAAGAAGGGTAAGGATGATGATCACATATTTTACATTGATTCTGGATGCTCGAACCATGTAGCATGAAATGTGGCTTTACTTTCTGATTTCGAAGATCCTCATAACAAGCATGAAGTGCAGACAGGAGATGACACAAAGCACTCAGTGGAGAACATAGGTAATGTGAAGACATCAGATGGGAATATGAACCTCTTAAGCAAAGTCTTGTATGTCCCTACAATTACCAAAAATTTAATAAGTGTTGGACAGATTGTTGAAAAAGGATTGCAAGTTAGATTCAATCGATTTGGAGCATATGTTGAAGACCCAAGGCAAGGCTTTCGAAGGATTGCCAAAGGAGAAAAGACAAGAAGGCTTTTCACTTTTGAAGTGGAAGATACAAAGAACATAGCTTTGTTTAGCTATGGATCTCAAACTCTAACAGAGTTGGAGATATGGCACAAAAGACTTGCTCACATTGGTTAGAGGACACTCAAACAGATTTGCAGGGACCAAAGTGTACTTGGTTTGCCTAATATCACAAGGCAACACATGATTTATAAGTGTGAAGCTTGTCAACTCAGCAAGGCTCATAGACAACCTTTCAATAAGAAAGGATATATGTATCAAAATCCTTTGGATCTAGTGCACACAGATGTGTGGGGTCCAAGTAAGGAGCCATCTTTATCAGGCTCAAGATATTATGTGTCTTTCATAGATGATTGTAGCAAGTGGACCATTCTGTTTTTCATGAAGCACAAGGATGAAGTGTTTAATTGCTTTAAGAAGTATATTGCTCTTGTTGAAAATCAAACAGGTAGGACTTTGAAAAGACTCAGATCAGATGGTGGAGGAGAATACTTCTCTTCTGAATTTGATGCCTTCTTGTATGAAAGAGGCATTAAAAGGGAAGTCACTACAAGGTATACACCCGAACTCAATGGTGTAGTAGAGAGGAGGAACAGAGCTATTGTCGAAGCTGCAAGGTCCATGCTCAACGAAAAGGGATTGCCGAACGACCTATGGGCAGAGGCTGTGTCTACAGCCACATATCTCATAAATAGACTTCCATCTAAGTCACTAGATGGAACCACTCCATATGAAGTGTGGAATGGAAGAAGACCTAGTCTAGAGCATTGCAAAATCTTTGGATGCTTAGCCTATGCTCACATTCCTTCTCAAGTAAGAGGGAAATTGGATCCCAAGGCAGAGAAGTGCGTATTTATTGGTTATGACCAAAACCAAAAAGGATATAGATTGTACAATCCAACCAATAAAGGATTTTCTGTGAGTAGAGATGTAATTTTTGATGAAAACAAATCATGGTTTGATGATGACAGGAAAGTGAAGCTGCCATATGACTTGGATGAAGATTTTCCATCACTTCAACCAAAGGAGCCAAAACAGATTGAAGAAAGTGATTCGGAGATTGACCTAGAAGACTTGGAAAGACTAAAGCTATGGAAGAACAAAGGTAAAGCAAAAATGCAGGATTCTACATATGGACCCGAGAGCTCACATCAACCACTTAGAAGGTCTTCAAGGGAGAAGAAAAAACCAGAGAGGTTTGGTTATGATACTTCTTTGGCCACCAAGCACTCAATCTACATTGCAAAGGATTCAACCAATGAAGAACCTACCACATTTGAAGAAGCACAAAGCAAGAAAGCTTGGAGAGATGCAATGGATGAAGAAATGGAAGCCTTGAAGGAGAATGACACTTGGGAGCTTGTACCTAACAAGCCATCTATGAAGATAATCGGATCTCGATGGATATACAAAATCAAGAGGAATCCAGATGGAAGTATAAATAGACACAAAGCAAGGTTAGTTGCTAAAGGGTTTGCTCAAACCCATGGTATTGATTATGAGGAGACTTTCTCTCCTGTTGCAAAAATGCCTACAATTAGGGTTCTCATAAGTCTTGCTGCATCTAGAAATTGGAATCTTTATCAACTTGATGTAAAGAATGCTTTCTTGAATGGATGGATTTCTGAGGAAGTGTATATGGCACAACCTCCTGGATATGAGGATGCACATCATCCTAACTATGTATGCAAACTAAAGAAAGCTTTGTATGGATTGAAGCAAGCTCCAAGACCTTGGAATTTCAGATTGGTGACTTATTTGCAGGACCAAGGATTCAAAGCTAGCAAGGCGAATACCTCTTTGTTCATAAAGAGGAATGGATCTGAAGTGATCTATTTATGTGTGTATGTTGATGATATTATTATCACAGGCAATGATCTTGAAGGAATCAAACAGGTAAAGAGTCAAATGAAGGAGGAGTTCAAAATAAGTGACCTCGGACCACTCACTTATTTTCTTGGATTGGAGTTGATCTACACAGATTCAGGTATATACATCAGACAAAGGAAGTATGTCCATGACATGCTCGTCAAGTTCAAGATGGAAAATACCAAGTGTGTAGGTACACCTATGGAGCAAAATCATAAGCTTAGTGCTTAAGAAGGAGAGCCAATTGAAGACATGACAAGCTATCAAAGCTTGGTTGGAAGTTTGAACTATGCAACACTCACAAGGGTGGATATATGCTATAGTGTTAGCATATTGAGTCAGTTTATGCATAAGCCGAGAAGACCCCATATGGAAATGGCCAAGCGAGTCCTCAAGTACCTAAAGGGGACTATGAATGAAGGTTTGTTTTATTCATTTACTTCAGATATTGAGCTAAAGGTCTATTCAGATGCAGATTGGGCCGGATCTAAAGATGATAGAAGAAGCACATCAGGATATATATCATTTGCAGGTTCAAAAAACATTTCTTGGTCATCGAAGAAGCAACCAACCGTGGCATTATCTTCTACCGAAGCCGAATATAGAGGTTTGGCTAATGCAACTCAAGAAATCATGTGGTTAAAGTCTTTGTACATAGATCTTGGACTTCATTCTTCAACACCTCATATTTTTGGTGACAACACAAGCTCACTACATCTAACAGCTAATCCAGTATACCATGCTAGAACCAAGCATATTGAAGTCCACTACCATTATGTAAGGGAGAGGCTAATGAGCAAGGATATTCAACTATCCTATGTCTCTACAGATATGCAATGGGCCGACATGTTGACTAAAGCTCTTGATGGTATGAAGTTAAGTAGATTCAAGTTGATGATTGGCTTGCAGGAAATCAAGGACAATTGAAGACTTATTTAGAGGCCAAGCATGTTCAGCTTGAGGGGGAGCTGTTGGTGCATTTTACCCAAGCCTACATGCTTGATATGTTTGATATTATCCTCATTTGTAAGTCACATGTGTAGTCATGTGAACACCTCTTGTAAAAGAACACATTTTATCTCTTGTAAATGGAAAAAGAAAAAAGGAAAAGGATGGCTTACCTCATCCATGATGTAAAAGCAAATTCGTGGCTCTAACTACCTAAAACCACAAAATTTAGAGCTGAGGGAATCTCTCCTAACTTTGGGGATCACTTTTAGGTGGAGCCATTCGAATTCGAATTCAAAACTCCCTCCAAGAATAGCTATAAAAGGAGCAAGAAAGAAGAGGCGATTAGCAAGCCTTGTACGTGACCACTTCATGTCATTTTGTAGAGATTGAAGAGCTTACTCCATAGCTCTATCATTCTACTCCCATTGTGCAAAGATTCATTGCCAATGTGGTTGTAATCATATGTGAATCTATACATTTATTATCTGCTACCTCTCTATTTTGTTCTCTGCTATACTCACTCAGAGCAGTAACTTCCGAAGGTCATATCTCGAGTTATACTAAACCTTTTTCAGTGATTTAACTTGCGTTAGATAGCGTGTACTGTCTGCTTTGAGCATATAAATTTTCAAGGTCATTGAATTAATACTTTTGGAGATATGTGCATTTTACTGCTTACTGGTCTATCTCTGCAGAGCCCCGAGAATTATGGGGAGGTTCCAGAAATTGTTGAAACTTGTTCTCAGTGCTCAGTCCATCATTTGAAGTGTTTTAACTTGGATTCGGAAGCTTGCTAAGTCTATTTGCTATGCCCAAAAGGAATTTTTCAAATTCTTACCAGTTTGAGAGCACTGTTCATTTTTTCTAGCAGGTGTATGTCCAAAAATAGCAAGTTTTGGGAGCTAGTCATTTTGCAACTAGTCTGTCTTGACTTAAACTTTTGGGAGACATGTTCCAAAGTACTTGGCTGATATTTTGGTGGACTTAGGAAGCTCAAAGGGTCTTCTAATCATCTCTAAAGTCTCAGTTGGCTTGTGTGAAGCTGGTTGTAGCAGCACCAACTCATCTTTGGATTGCATCCACCATCTCTCTTCACAGGGGCGGGGGGGGGGAGAGGGACTGGGGGCGGGGGTTGCGGGAGAGAGAGAGAGAGAGAGAGAGAGAGAGAGAGAGAGAGAGAGAGAGAGAGAGAGAGAGAGAGAGAGAGAGAGAGAGAGAGAGAGAGAGAGAGAGAGAGAGAGAGAGAGAGAGAGAGAGAGAGAGAGAGAATGCCAAGATACAGACCCCCACATCAAGTCTTTGCACCGTCTCGGTGCAATTCCTCCTTTATTTTGCTTATTTCAATAAGACCAAAATGAACTACAATCACTGAATGAAAATATGGTATGTATAGTGAATGAGGTGCTTCCAATTTGACTTAATTGAGGTAATTCTTCACCCTGGAGATGCTGACCAGGGGCATCCTCTTACCTTGTGAATCATCCAGATGCACTGCTCCATGTGGTAATACCTTTATCACTCTCTATGGTCATATCCATTTGGGTGCCAATTTGGTTGAAACTGCTGGGATCAGATGCACCAGAACCAAGGATCCTTGTTGTACTTCATTGGTCCTAAGATATCTGTCGTGCGCTCTCTTGCACTCTACTTGTGTTACCTTAAGTTTTTGCATTGCTCCTTCTTTGTATTCTTCTAATGCCACCAGTCTCCTAATTGGAGGTTCAATTCCAATGGTTTTGGCTCCAATTTCTTTTTTGATAATAAATTCAAATGGTGCTAATGCCTCTTTTCCATATACTAAGCAAAATGGACTCTCACTAGTGGTTCCCCTTCTTGTAGTTGTGAAAGCCCAAATTGCACTGATCAATTCTTGTGGCCAAAAGCTTTGATGATCAAAAGATAACTTGCGCAGCAATCCAATCAAAATCTTATTGGAGCTTTCTGCTTGGCCATTCGCCCTTGGATAGTAGGCACAATAATTTTTATGAAAAACCTTATACCTGTCAAATATAAATTGGAGCAATCGATTTACAAAATGTGTGCCTCTATCACTAGTGATTTCTAGTGGGCAACCAAATCTTGACAAAATACGTTTATACAAAAACTTAGCTACTGTTAAAGTTATGCAATCCATAGTAGCTTTAGCCTCAATCCATTTATTTGCATAACATGTGGCCATCAAAATATACTTCTTACCCCCAGGTTGACCAGTTGGACTGATTGATCCTATGAAATCGAGACCCCATTGTTCAAATGGAAGCCATCCTATAGATATGACTAATGGTTGGCAATTCAAATTGGTCGGCGTAGGAGCACATCTCTAGAAAATGTGGCATTCTTTATCAAACTTGATCGCATCCTTGTAAATGTGAGGCCACCATAATCCTTTGTGGATAATTTTGTGAGCCAATTCTTCCCCTTTTAAATGTCCTTCACTATGTGCTGCCTCAAGCAAAAGGTTTACCTCCTCTGGATAAACACATTTTCTCAAGATATCATCCTGAAAATATCTATATAGAGTCCCATTTATGAGTGAGTACACCTTAGTTTTAAGGAGTAATCTCCTCTTTTCTATAGGTGTCAACTTCTCTGGGAGTTTTCCAGTAGTAAGAAAATTGAGAATTCCATCATACCAATTAGTCTGAGTTGCTACTAGGAAGAGATTACTATCCACCAATTCATCATTAATACCTGTTGCCTTCTCGCTCATTGTGGTCCTGGATAGTTGATCTGCCATGTAGTGCTCTCTTCCTGGCTTAATATGAATATCAAAGTTGAATTCTTGAAACAGAAGTAACCATCTCGAAACCCTTCCAACTACTCTAGGCTTGTTTATCAAGTACTTCAAGGGCTGATGGTCAGATATGACTATAAAACGTACACCGAGAAGGTAATGCCAAAACTTCTAAAGAGAAAATACGATAGCCAAGCCTTCCCTTTCGGTCCTACTGTAGTTCCTTTCTGCCTTGGTAAGTAGTCTAGTGGCATAGGAGATAGGTCTATCAACCTTGTGTGATGATGGTTGAGCTAGAACTGCACCAACAACATGAAGAGTGGCATCTGTATACACATGAAACTCCAATGACCAGTTAGGAGCACGTCACTCACAAAATGCTTTCTCAGCTTGAGCACTCCATGAGAAGGGGACCTTTTTACTGGTAAGCCTTGACAAGGACTTAGCTATTTCTGAATACATTCGTATGAATCTTCTATGGTATCCTGCATGGCCCAAAAAACTTTGCAATTCCTTTGGGCTTTGTGGAATAGGCATGGAAAGGATAGCAGTAACCTCTGCAGGATCCACCGTTATCCCTTCAGCAGATACTATGTGACCAAGAAGAGTGCCCTTAGTGACCAAAAAGTGGCATTTAGCAGGATTTAGCTTCAAAACTATTATGAGACATTGCTCAAAGATTTCCTTTAGATTTTCCAAATGGTCATGGAAATCTTGAACTGCTGCTCTTCTATCTGTGCCTAAAAATACTAAAAAGTCATTCATGAAAATGCGTAGAAAGGTTGTCAACCATTTGCCCAATATTAGATACATTGTTCTATTAAATGAAGCTCGTGCATTCTTCAAACCAAAAGCCATGTGGGTATAGACATAACTACCCCATGGAGTAACAAAGGGTGTTTTGTCCCTATCATCAAGATGGATCACTATCTGATTGTAGCCACTAAAACCATCCAAGAAGCTATACAAAGTGTGACCGGCTACTTCCTCAAGTACTTGCTCTGTGAAGGGATGAGGAAATCCATCTTGAACAGTCACTTTATTCAAGGCACAAAAATCAACATAGACTCTTATTTTTCCACTATTTTTCTTGGGTACATTAATCATAGAAGAAAGCCACCTGGAATGCTCTACTGGAATAATTATACCTACTTCTTCTAGTTTTGTAATTTCCAACTTTACTACCTCTGCATACTTTGGATTGAGTCGATATGGCCTACTTCTTGTAGGCGGGGCTCCCTCAACTAAGGGTATCCGGTGTAGCCCAAACTCCTCTGGTATCCCTGTTAGATCTTTGTAGGACCATGCGAAGACATTTTTGTAAGAAAAAAGTACCAAAGTTACCTTCTGTAGTAAAGGGGGATAATGCCATAGCTAGGAGGCCAAGTGGACTACTTGAGGGTTCTCTTTATCCCCAAGATTTACTTCTTGAACTAGTGTTTCAGGACTAGTCTTGTTTGAGAAATCATCTCCACTATATGCAGGAGTGGACTTCAACTTATATTATGCAATATGTTCTCTGGCCCATCCTTGAGGTATATCTGAAAAAGGAAGATCTTCTCTGCACTCAGGCTCATAACTTTCCTTACCGGATACTTCTATATTTGTTGCCCCTTCAAAGTTTATATTCTCCTGCAAACTCTCACTCTCCAACTCCTTGTGAACTTCATGGCCTTTTCCTGCAACTCCTTCATCTGCAACTTCTTCCTCTATTTCATTGATTTCCACCGTGCAACACTCTACACTTTCCATCATCCAATTCAATAATGTATCTTCTTCTAGGGGTAGAGAGGGCATCTTCTTCTAGGGGTAGAGAGGGCATTACCTGAGCATCCACAGTATACCTAGTAGTTTTCCCTGAGTCGAATCCTTCTTCCAAATGTAGTTGCGGTTGGCTATTAGTGCTTGTTGAAATCAATAGTTTGTTTTTCCCCCAATCTTGCAAAGCTTTTGCTTGCCTCAGCCAAGGTCTTCCCAGGAGTAACAGATAAGAAGTCTCTTGTGGAAGTGCAATACCAACAAAATCCAGAACAAAGTGACAACCCTCTACTATCATCAATACCTTTTCAATAATGCCGGTTGGCGCAACCTGATGTTGATCTACTAGTGTAACTGTGAATGGTGCCATCTTGGTGGGGTTCACATTCAGTTTCCTCATTGTGAAATCTGGCATTAAATTAATTAGAGAGCCTCCATCTATAATTACGCCTGTGAGAGCTTCATCCTTTATGAGAACAGATAACCTTGAGCTTTGGTAGTCTGCCAGGGGTGCAGGGGGAAAATCGACCATGAAACCATCTATGCTAGGTGGTTGGCTCAAGTAAGCAGTGTACAATCTTTAATAGGTCACTTCTTATTTTTGAATCCATCTTTATGAGTTCGTACAAACTAACCTTGTGATGAATACCTTTCAAGATCTGCTCAACGTTTACCTCATGTGTGTCTTCTTGCAGACTTGTTGGTTTATCCCTTAGTGAAGTAGCCATCCTTTCATAAGCTCCTTCAATATTCGCTTGGTCCTTCCACCCAACCTTCGTTTCCTCCTCTTCATCCTGGAGTCCCTCTTGTTCGTCTCTACGGGTTGCTACCTCTTGTCTGGCTCTAGTCATCATGGGCATTGACGAAGATGAAACAGCATAAGACTGAGTGTTCATACCTTCTAATTGTGGAGAGAGTGCAATCATATGAATTGGAGCACGATAGCTTCTTGGGCAATCTTTGGTATAGTGATCCTTGGCCTCTGGACAATGCTCACAAGGAGGTGCATCTTCTGGAAGGGAACACCTATTTTGCATATTGTCATGGACAAAGGAAACCATCTTGAATCTCAGATTCCATGTGAATCCTATATCTCATGATCGGTTCAGAATTTGGGGAAACTAATGCTTCTATTGCGTCTGGAACGTGCAAAAACCTAAGATCGACTATCTTCTTGCTTGATTCTGATATCCAAAGACCATGCTTCTAGTCGATGACATCATGATGACATCATCAAGTCGCAACCGGCTTTGGGAAGCGCACTTGAAAACCTATATAAGGAGGGGTTGGCCACATTCATAATCAGTTTTGCCAAAATATCAGGGGAGCACTAGATTGTGCTCTCTGACTACAATAGACAAGATTTCCGAAATACACTTATGATTACAAGAACACCCACGTAGGGAAAATGATACAAGAATATGTGACTAATACAAGATGTCCCACAATCCAGGACCATTAGGTATGGAAAATGCGACTAGATATGATAGAGGAGATCCCACAACCCGGGATCGTAAGTATGAGACAAGATGTCTGGATTCCAAGAACTCCCTTCTGGGAGATAAACTGGATACACGAAAGAACTCGACAGGATCTTGTACTGCGAGATTACAAGGGGACAAGATAGTATGTCCAAGAACTAGACTAGAACAAGGAACAGGACAAGAACTAGAACCGGAACTTGAAGAGACGTAGTCCTTCACCACCTATCGAGATTGATGATCATGAAGAATTTGAAGTCGAGCATGTCCTAGATTCCACAATATCCCGAGGAAGATTGGAATACCTTATTCATTGGAAAGGATATGACATCAGTGATCGTACTTGGGAACCTGCAGAAAACCTTTAGAGAGCACCAATCAAGGTTCGAGAATTCCATAAGAAAAATCCAATGAAGCTGAGACCAGAGAACATGACCGCTCCTCGTGGAACTCGTCGCTTGAGGGGGAGGTAATGTCATGGACAAAGGAAACCATCTTGAGTCTCAGATTCCATGTGAATCCTATATCTCATGATTGGTTCAGAATTTGGGGAAACTAATGCTTCAATTGCGTCTGGAACGTGCAAAAATCCTAAGATCGACTATCTTCTTGCTTGATTCTGATATCCAGAGACCATGCTTTGAGTCGATGACATCATGACATCATCAAGTCACAACCGCCTTTGGGAACTGCCCTTGAAAACCTATATAAGGAGCTGTTGGCCACATTCATAATCAGTCTTGCCAATACCAGTCTTGGGAGCTCAAGGAGTCGTGACCACCAAGTAAGTACTCTTCAAGTTCTAGTTCTAGTTCTTGTCTTTCTCCTTGTTCTAGTTCTAGTTCTTGTCTTTCTCCTTGTTCTAGTCTAGTTTTTGGACATACTATCTTGTCCCCTTGTAATCTCGTAGTACGAGATCCTGTCGAGTTCTTTCGTGTATCCAATTCATCTCCCAGAAGGGAGTTCTTGTAATCCAGACATCTTGTCTCATACTTACGATCCCGGGTTGTGGGATCTCCTGTATCATCTCTAGTCTAATTTTCCATACCTATTGGTCCCGGGTTGTGGGACATCTTGTATCAGTCACATATTCTTGTATCATTTTCCCTACGTGGGTGTTCTTGTAATCATAAGTGTATTTCGAAAATCTTATCTACTATAGTCAGAGAGCACAATCTAGTGCTCCCCTGACACATATGGCCATACTCACCACATCGATAACACATCAATGGCCTATTATACCTAGGCTTCGTTGTACGATTCTCCTCTCTATTAGGTGCATTTGAAGTACTAGCACAATATGAATCCAGAGCTTGAGGGTTACCTCGTTGTTGTGTACCCTTGAGGTAGTAAAAGTCTCTAGCTTCATGGCCATCATTTCCACAAAATTGACAGCTTACCTTGTTACGACAATTAGCATTGGAATGTCCATTCTTGTTACATATTGTACACCAAGTCTGCCTTCTTATATCCTGAGTGGTCCGCAAATCTTCTAACTCGCGGCGAAGTTGGGCTACTTGATAATCAGTGCAACGCAGTGGTGGCAAGACCTTCTCTTCTTGGTGATTTTGTTGCATTCTCAATGCCTCCAGTTCTTCCCTCACTTGCCCAATAGGGTATAGTTTTGCAGCATAATTTGGTTGTGTATCTATCCCCTTCACAATGTTGCCTAGCTTCTTCAATGCGTGATGTTGGTGCAACAAAATCATTGAGGGTTGCATCCAATCTAAGAGACTCACGTAGCTTTTGCTGAGATGACCTGGGAAGAGATTTTTCTATCCATTTTTTAACCAAGAAATCACCTAGAGCATGTGGCAGACGTGCAACAAGTGCTTTTCTCCTAGTGTGAAGTTCATGAAAGGATTCACCTGATCTTAGCCTTAGGTTCTCTAGCTGGTCTAGAGCCCTTTTCGAGGAGGCACTTGGTCGAAATGTCTGTGAGAAAGCCGTCTTCAGAGCCTCCCATGTAGCAAAATGGCAATCTGCATATTGACTGTACCATTTGTCAGCAAGGCCTTCCAGTGTGGATGGGAAGAGTACCAGCATTGCATCCTCTCTATTTTGCAAGACCTCGTCCACGGCATAGGGAGATGAATCTCCTCACATGATCATCAACATCCTCATAAGCTTGTCCCTTGAAGGTAGGGAACTTGATATTGAGTCTGGAAAGTAAATGAGAGAGATCTTCCATTTGCACTGGTGTTTCCTTTGACGTATCTGAGGAGAAGTCTAAGGTTCTCCTATGCTTTTCTTTTGACAGAGGAGTTGCACCCAAATCAACGCATAAATTTAAAGGAGGTATAGGGGATGTTGGTTCACTAGTTGAAGATATAGCTGACTTGTTAAGGCTCTTTCGTACACGAAGAGGCTCCTTATCTGCTCGCCTATGGGTCATGTACCTACTTGCAAAATGCAATAGGGCAAAGAATACTAAAAAAAGGACTATTTACTATGCTCAGGGCCTCTCACAGAAATGCAAGTGCCCCACCGGGCATGCCAAACTGTAGAGGAGGTATTGGGGTATCCACTTTTAACAACAATAGAAAATATGCACTTCCAATACTTCGCCTACTCAAGGGAGGTCCTCCTTAGGGAAGTATACCCTTTAACATTTCTCTAAGCAGGCAGATCGCAATAATTGTACAATAAATGTAGACAATCAGAGAGAAGATCAATGACAATGGAAATAGTAAAGGACGAAACCACTCCTTAGTTCACACAGATGATTACACTATAGGCAAAAGAAAATGCTCTACAGTTGATGCTCTGGGCTAACATGCCACTCCAGAACTAAACAACATCAATACAAGTGATTCATCCAATCCGTACAATGAACACAATTAAATGCAGACCGGCATTGATCAATGTAAAGTATGAAGACTTGCTCTAAGGGAAAGAGCATGAAAATACCACTGAATCACACTGAATGACAAAATCAAGCCACTCTCTTCACACTATAATGCTATTAGCCCTCCAATGAGAAGCCCATGCTCTGTATCCTCACCACAGAGTGACTTCCTACAGTAGGCTTGTAGCCACAGAGTGCAAAGAGAGGACCCCGGTACGTATGTAGGTATATGTGTATCCCCAATGAGTACTAGTCCATTGCTTTTATAGGCATCCAATAGGGCAAGAGGGCCTTGCCGATTCCTCACGTCCACTGATTATGTGTCGATTGATCGCCCCAAAAGTGGAGGGGTAGATTAAATATGCCACTAGTCTTGAATTGGATCCTCAAAAATAGGCAACCATCACGAATGCTTGGCGGCAATAGCCATTTCTCCACTTTCACTTTTACCACTTACACTTTTACTGTCACTTTTGCACCCAAGCTGAGATCCTCATTTTGTATCGCCTGTGATATTCGAATGACCCTGAGAAGTACATCCTTCACATAATTTTACAGTAGCTTTTGACCCTTACATATTGAATAGGATGGTGGGTGGTGTGGGAGGTGTGGGTGGAGTGGTGGGGGTTGTGGGTGGTGTGGGTGGAGTGGTGGGAGGTTGTGGGGGGTGTGGGTGGAGTGGTGGGAGGTTGTGGGGGGTGTGGGAGGTGTCAGGGTGGAGGGGAAAGAGAAGAGGGGAGGGTGGGGTTGGAGGGGGTTGCGGTGATGGTGGGGGCCACAGGGCTGGTGGAGGAAAAGAGGAGGGGAGGGTGGGGTTGGAGGGGGTTGCAGTGATGCTGGGGGCCTGGAGGGTGGTCAGGGAAAAGAGGAGGGGAGGGTGGGGTTGGAGGGGGTTGCGGTGATGGTGGGGGCCGTAGGGGTGGTGGGGGAAAAGAGGAGGGGAGGGTGGGGTTGGAGGAGGTTGTGGTGATGGTGGGGGCTGCGGGGGTGGTGGGGGAAAAGAGGAGGGGCGGGTGGGGTTGCGGTGATGATGGGGGCTGCGGGGGTTGGTGGGGGAAAAGAGGAGGGGAGGGTGGGGTTGGAGGGGGTTGCGGTGATGGTGGGGGCCACGGGGGTGGAGGGGAAGGGAGGAGGAGAGGGTGGGATTGGAGGGCGTTGCGGTGATGGTGGAGGCGGCAGGGGTGGTTGGGGAAAAGAGGAGGGGAGGGTGGGGTTGGAGGGGGTTGCGGTGACGGTGGGGGCCGTGGAAGTGGAGGGAGAAGAGAGGAGGGGAGGGTGGGGTTCGAGGGGGTTGCGGTGATGGTGGGGGCCGTAGGGGTGGTGGGGGAAAAGAGGAGGGGAGGGTGGGGTTGGAGGGGGTTCTGGTGATGGTGGGGGCTGCGGGGGTGGAGGGGGAAGAGAGGAGGGGAGGGCGGGGTTGGAGGGGGTTGCGGTGATGGTGGGGGCCGCAAGGGTGGTGGGGGAAAAGAGGAGGGGAGGGTGGGGTTGGAGGGGGTTGCGGTAATGGTGGGGGCCGCAGGGGTGGTGGGGGAAGAGAGGAGGGGAGGGTGGAGTTGGAGGCGGTTGCGGTGATGGTGGGGGCCATAGGGGTTGTGGGGGAAGTGAGGAGGGGAGGGTGGAGTTGGAGGGGCTTGCGGTGATGGTGGGGGCCACGGGGGTGGTCGGGGAAAAGAGGAGGGGAGGGTGGGGTTGGAGGGGGTTGCGGTGATGGTGGGGGCCGCAGGGGTGGAGGGGGAAGAGAGGAGGGAAGGGTGGGGTTGGAGGGGTTTGCGGTGATGGTGGGGGCCGTGGGGGTGGTGGGGGAAAATAGGAGGGGAGGGCAGGGTTGGAGGGGGTTGCGGGGGTGGTGGGGGTCGTGGGGGTGGAGGGGGAAGAGAGGAGAGGAGGGTGGGGTTAGAGGGGGTTGCGGTGGTCGTGGGAGGAGAGAGGAGGGGATGGCAAGGTTGGAAAGTTTTCACTTCTTGGATAGCATCCACGGCAACAAGCAAAACCCTCGAAAGGCTACATGAAGACTGTTGGAGGGTGGATCCCAAAAGCTTCGAACCCCTCACTGCAGATCTATCTTAGGATGCAGCTAACACCATGATCTCTTCTATGTGCGGGTCAGAGAGAGAGAGAGAGAGAGAGAGAGAGAGAGAGAGAGAGAGAGAGAGAGAGAGAGAGAGAGAGAGAGAGAGAGAGAGAGAACTATGCGGGGGGTGAAGGCGGGGGTTGGGGAACTATGCGAGGGGGGGTTGCGGGCTCTACGGGTGGGGGGCAAGAGGGACTCGCGAGGCGGGGGAGAGAGGGACTAGGGGCGGGGGTTGCTGGGGAAGAGAGAGAGAGGGAGGGAGGGGGGGAGAGAGAGAGAGAGAGAGAGAGAGAGAGAGAGAGAGAGAGAGAGAGAGAGAGAGAGAGAGAGAGAGAGAGAGAGAGAGAGAGAGAGAGGGAGAGGGAGAGGGAGAGGGAGAGGGAGAGGGAGAGGGAGAGGGAGAGGGAGAGGGAGAGGGAGAGGGAGAGGGAGAGGGAGAGGGAGAGGGAGAGGGAGAGCGAGAGGGAGAGCGAGAGGGAGAGCGAGAGGGAGAGGGAGAGGGAGAGGGAGAGGGAGAGGGAGAGGGAGAGGGAGAGGGAGAGGGAGAGGGAGAGGGAGAGGGAGAGGGAGAGAGAGAGAGAGAGAGAGAGAGAGAGAGAGAGAGAGAGAGAGAGAGAGAGAGAGAGAGAGAGAGAGAGAGAGAGAGAGAGAGAGAGAGAGAAGGTGGGGGTGGGGGAAATGCACGGGGGGGTTGTTGGAGCAAGTCTATGACAAGCCTAAGTATTGGCTTGAGTCTCACAAAGTCATAAAAGAAGCTTTAAAATGAAGACTATGTAAAGTTCACTTGTGAACTACCTCTTGTAACTTTTGAAGAGTTTACTTAATGTAAAAGTGAGAGAATCTTAAGTGGTTGAGTCCACTTGATAAAAAAGGGAAAGAGGAGCCACGAATTTGTGATTTGTGGTAGGTAGAGAATCAAATCAATCATTGATTGATTGGAGAGTGATTGAGGGAAGTTAGCCTCCCAAACTCAACTATAAATAGATGGCAGTTTTAGTCGTGGTTAGAGAGACCTATGTGAAGACCTCCAAGAGCTGAGCTTTATGCCATATCAAGTTGTGATTACAAGGCACACATATGTATCAGTAAGTCCATTTTATTGTACAAGCAATATACTTTCATTTTCATTATCATTTGGGTTCATATTTCCATGTTCTTGTGAAGTGTACTACTCACTGCTATTACTCTCAGTTTTCTCAGTCAGATTGGAGAGATGATTTCTCTGAGCTTGGTGCATTATTTTCAGTAATTTAACATGGTAAAGTTAGCACTATAAGTCTACTATATGCTCACAAATTTTCATGTCATTTGGATGTTGCAATCTTCAGATATGTTCATTTGAAGTCAACAGGGTCTGTTCATCTTCACTTCTCTGTCAGGTACCCGACTTTTTTACTCATCTTGTCAGAGCCATTTCTCAGTGGTTACTTATCCCAATTCAATGATTTAAAGGTCGTTGGATTCAACTTACTGTCTAGTATAACCATACAAATGTTCATAATCATTGGATTCCTACATTGTGAGTTATGTTCCTTTTTCTACTCACTGGTCTCAAACTATAGCAGCCCGTGAAAATCGGGATGATGTCATCACTTGTTAAAACTCATTCTCACTGTGTGGTTCATTACTTTTTATGAGATTACTCTTGAAAGTTAGCTCCTTAAGTTATCTAGACTTGCCCAAGAGGAATTAAGTTAATTGCTGCTGTGCTCATAGAATTATGCAAAACACTCGACATGTGTATGAACCAAGAATAACAAGTTTTTCACCTCTGAGCTAAGTCCAACTTATCTGTTTTGATCTATCTTTTTGAGAGTGATATTCCAAGGTACATAGGGTGTCTAATACATCCATTGGAAAGCTAAGAGGGCCCACCATATACTCCTGGAGTTCATTTGGCTGTTGTAGACCAAGGATTTTGCAACACCTCTTCATCTTCAAGCACATACCTATCCATCTCTTCACAGTGGTATCAGAGCAAGGTTGGACAACATGGCAGATGGATTTCCTTCATAAATTGACAAATTGGACAGAGGTAACTACTCAGCCTGGTCATTAAGAATGGAAGCTTATCTCCAAGGTAGAAGTTTATATGGTTATGTGGCTGGAGATGAAGTTATGCCAAGTTTCAGGAACAAAAGTCAACCAACACAAGAAGACCAAGAAAGATTGAGCACATGGTGCTCCAAGGATGCACTTGCAAGGTCTTATCTCCTCAACTCTATCCCAGATTTTTTGTTGCCTCACATTAGAAGTTGTAAGACATCTTAGGAAGTGTGGGATGCACTTGAAGCTTTCTTTTCTTCAAGCACTAAAGCTAGGAAGCATCAACTATGGCTGGATTTCACAACACTCGAGAAGGCTCCCAAAAAAAATGTGATTGATTTTGTCACAAAGCTCAAGGACATAGCATATCAGTTGGGAAGCATTGGAGAGGTAATAGATGAGGAGAAAATTGTAAGGCAGGTCATCAATGGCTTGAAGGCAGATGACAAGTGGGAAGCATTCACCACAGCTATGGACATAGCATATCAGTTGGGAAGCATTGGAGAGGTAATAGATGAAGAGCAAATTGTAAGGCAGGTCATCAATGGCTTGAAGGCAGATGACAAGTGGGAAGCATTCACCACAGCTATGGATTTGTACATGGACATGCATGTACCTGATTTCAATACACTCATTGGACAACTACTTACTCAAGAGGCAAAGCTTATCAAAAATGGAGAAAGCTCTAAAGGTAATCAATCTTCAGCTTTATACACTGATAAAAGCAAGTCGAAAGATAACAAAGGAAAGGCAAAGAAAGTGGATGATGAAGCAGGTACATATCAAGCTAACTATGCAGGTAGAGGAAGACATGGAAGAGGTAGAGGAAGAGGAGGTAGACAAGGCAGCGGGTGATCCCAAGACTCCAACTCATGTTCTATTTGTGGATTAACTAATCATACAACTAAAAATTGCTTTAGGAATTCCAGGAATCAAAGAGGCAGAGGATACAATAGAGGAAGTTATGGCTACTCAAGAGGAAGGTTCAACAATTATCATGGCAATTACAACAAGTACAATCATTCAAACTATCAAGGAGGCTACAAAGGAAGGAGAGACTACAATAACTACACAGAAGACTCAAACAAAGAGGATTCATTATTGATGAAGAACATGGCTATGCCACAAGGTAAATATGATGAGCATGTTTTCTACATAGATTCAGGTTGTTCAAATCATGTGGTAGGAAATGTGGCACTCCTATCAGATTTAGAAGATCCAAGGAATAAGCATGAGGTACAAACAGGAGATGACACAAAACATCATGTGGAGAAAATAGGCAATGTCAAAGCACCTGATGGAAACATCAACCTACTCAGTAAGGTACTCTATGTCCCTAGCATTACAAAGAATTTGATAAGTGTTGGGCAGATAGTAGAGAAAGGGTTGCAAGTCAGGTTCACAAAAGCAAGAGCATTTGTTGAAGATCCAAGTCAAGGATTCAGAAAACTTGCAAAAGGTGAAAAGACACGTAGATTGTTCACATTTGAATTACAGGACACTAGAAACATTGCTCTCTTTAATTATGGTAGTCAGACACTCACAGAATTGGAAGTATGGCACAAAAGGTTAGCACATATTGGTGAAAGGTCATTAAAGCAAATTTAAAGGGACCAAAATGTACTTGGACTCCCTAATTTGTCAAAACAACATATGATTTATAAGTGTAGTGCATGTCAATTTGGAAAGTCTCACAGGTTACCATTCATGAAGAAAGGTTATATGCATGAAGATCTCTTGAAGTTGGTTCATAGGGATGTATGGGAACCTAGCAAGGAAGCTTCAATATCTGGATCAAGGTATTATGTCTCCTTTATTGATGATTGTAGTAGATGGACTATCCTATTCTTTATGAAACACAAAGATGAAGTTTTTTCATGTTTCAAAAGATATTTGGCTGTTGTGGACAATCAAACAGGTAAATCACTAAAAAGGCTAAGGTTAGATGGAGGGGGAGAATACTTCTCCCATGAGTTTGATTCTTTTCTTCAAGAAAGAGGAATCAAAAGAGAGGTAACTACAAGGTACACTCGTGAGGAAAATGGAGTGGCAGAAAGGAGGAATAGGACAATTGTTGAAGCTGCAAGGTCTATGTTAAATGAAAAGCATTTACCTAATTACATATGGGCTGAGGCTGTATCTACAGCCACTTACTTGATTAACAAGTTGCCTTCAAAATCCCTTGATGGGATGACTCCATATGTGGCTTGGAATGGAAGAAGACCAAGCTTAGATCATTGTAAAATTTTTGGATGTATTGCTTTTGCTCATGTTCCTTCACAGGTTAGAGGCAAGATGGATCCAAAAGCAGAAAGGTGTGTATTTATTGGATATGAAAACAATCAAAAGGGCTACAGGTTATACAACCCTACCAACAAAGGATTCTTGGTAAGCAGAGATGTAGTTTTTGATGAGAACAATTCATGGTATGAAGATTCATGCAGGAAGGTCAATTTACCATACAATCTTGAAGAAGATTTTTCAAAGCTTGGTAGAGAACAACCAAAGATTAAAGAACAAGACACCTCAAAGGATGATGAAGAATCTCAGATGGAAAAGATCAAAGCATGGAAGTCTAAAGGTAAAGCCAAATTGCAGGAACTTGGACATGAGGCAGAATCATCACATCATGGCCTAAGAAGATCTATGAGGGAAAAGAAAAAACCAGAAAGGTATGGGTTTGACACCTCATTAGTAACTAAACATTCTATCTACATAGCACAGGACATAAACCAAGAGGAGCCATCATCATTTGAAGAGGTCAAAGCAAAAACAGAATGGAAGCATGCAATGAAGGAAGAGATTGAAGCACTTGAGGAAAACAACACTTGGGATTTGGTGCCCAAGACTTCATCCATGAAGGTAATAGGCTCAAGATGGGTCTATAAACTCAAGAAGAATTCTGATGGTTCCATTAACAGGTATAAGGCAAGGCTTGTAGCAAAAGGCTTTGCACAAACTCAGGGAATTGATTATGAGGAGACTTTCTCTCCTATGGCAAAGATGCCTACTATTAGGGTTTTGCTTAGTATTGCCTCTTCCAAGAATTGGAAGATACTTCAACTAGATGTAAAGAATGCATTCTTGAATGGTTGGATAACAGAAGAGGTATATATGGCACAACCACCTGGTCTTGAGAATCAAGTTTATCCTGATTATGTGTGTAAACTTAACAAGGCATTGTATGGTCTCAAGCAAGCCCCAAGAGCTTGGAATTTATGGCTTTTTTCATTCTTGCAGGACAAAGGCTTTCAACTAAGCAAGGAAGATCCTTCATTCTTTATCAAAAAGAGTAACTCTGAGGTCATCTACTTATGTGTATATGTAGATGATATTATATTGACAGGAAATGATGCAGATGGTATGAAGAAGATCAAAGATCAGATGAGACAAGAGTTCAAGAAAAGTGATTTGGGTTCACTTACCTACTTCCTAGGTTTGGAAGTTGTCTACAAAGATAATGGTTTCTTTCTCACTCAAAGAAGGAACATTAAGGAAATGTTGGCAAAGAGATGATTTCTTTGAGCTTGGTGCATTATTTTCAGTAATTTAACATGGTAAAGTTAGCACTATAAGTCTACTATATGCTCACAAATTATCATGTCATTTGGATGTTGCAATCTTCAGTTATGTTCATTTGAAGTCAATAGGGTCTGTTCATCTTCACTTCTCTGTCAGGTACCTGACTTTTTTACTCATCTTGTGAGAGCCATTTCTCAGTGGTTACTTATCCCAATTCAATGATTTAAAGCTTGTTGGATTCAGCTTACTGTCTAGTATAACCATACAAATGTTCATAATCATTGGATTCCCACATTGTGAGTTATGTTCCTTTTTCTACTCACTGGTCTCAAACTATAGCAGCCCGTGAAAATCGGGATGATGTCATCACTTGTTAAAACTCATTCTCACTGTGTGGTTCATTATTTTTTATGCAATTACTCTTGAAAGTTGGCTCTTTAAGTTATCTAGACTTCCCCAAGAGGAATTAAGTTAATTGCTGTTGTGCTTAGAGAATTATGCAAAACACTGGAGAAGTGTATGAACCAAGAATAGCAAGTCTTTCACCTCTGAGCTAACTCCAACTTATCTGTTTTGATCTATCTTTTTGAGAGTGATATTCCAAGGTACATAGGGTGTCTAATACATCCATTGGAAAGCTAAGAGGGACCACCATATACTCCTGGAGTTCATTTGGCTGGTGTAGACGAAGGATTTTGCAACACCTTTCATCTTCAAGCACATACCTATCCATCTTTTCACAGTGGTATCAGAGCAAGGTTGGATAACATGGCAGATGGATTTCCTTCATAAATTGACAAATTGGACAGAGGTAACTACTCAGCTTGGTCATGAAGAATGGAAGCTTATCTCCAAGGTAGAAGTTTATATGGTTATGTGGTTGGAGATGAAGTTATGCCAAGTTTCAGGAACAAAAGTCAACCAACACAAGAAGAGCAAGAAAGATTGAGCACATGGTGCTCCAAGGATGCACTTGCAAGGTCTTATCTCCTCAACTCTATCTCAGATTTTTTGTTGCCTCACATTAGAAGTTGTAAGACATCTTAGGAAGTGTCGGATGCACTTGAAGCTTTCTTTTCTTCAAGTACTAAAGCTAGGAAGCATCAAATATGGCTGGATCTCACAACTCTCAATAAGGCTCCCAAACAAAATGTGACTGATTTTTTCACAAAGCTCAAGGACATAGTAGATCACTTGGGAAGCAATGGAGAGGTAATAGATGAAGAGCAAATTGTACGGCAGGTCATCAATGGCTTAAAGGCAGATGACAAGTGGGAAGCATTCACCACAACTATGGATTTGTACATGGACATGCATGTACCCGATTTCAATACACTCATTGGACAACTACTTACTCAAGAGGAAAAGCTTATCAAAAATGGAGAAAGCTCTAAAGGTAATCAATCTTCAGCTTTATA
Organism: Ceratopteris richardii; assembly: GCA_020310875.1. NCBI lineage: Eukaryota > Viridiplantae > Streptophyta > Polypodiopsida > Polypodiales > Pteridaceae > Ceratopteris > Ceratopteris richardii. Next base: position 125,621,609 of record CM035421.1, read on the forward strand.
CACTGATAAACGCAAGTCCAAAGATAACAAAGGAAAGGCAAAGAAAGTGGATGATGAAGCAGGTACATATCAAGCTAACTATGAAGGTAGAGGAAGACATGGAAGAGGTAGAGGAAGAGGAGGTAGACAAGGCAGGGGGTGATCCCAAGACTCCAACTCATGTTCTATTTGTGGATTAACTAATCATACAACTAAAAATTGCTTTAGGAATTCCAGGAATCAAAGAGGCAGAGGATACAATAGAGGAAGTTATGGCTACTCAAGAGGAAGGTTCAACAATTATCATGGCAATTACAACAAGTACAATCATTCAAACTATCAAGGAGGCTACAAAGGAAGGAGAGACTACAATAACTACACAGAAGACTCAAACAAAGAGGATTCATTATTGATGAAGAACATGGCTATGCCACAAGGTAAATCTGATGAGCATGTTTTCTACATAGATTCAGGTTGTTCAAATCATGCGGCAGGAAATGTGGCACTCCTATCAGATTTACAAGATCCAAGGAATAAGCATGAGGTACAAACAGGAGATGACACAAAACATCATGTGGAGAAAATATGCAATGTCAAAGCACCTGATGGAAACATCAACCTACTCAGTAAGGTACTCTATGTCCCTACCATTACAAAGAATTTGATAAGTGTTGGGCAGATAGTAGAGAAAGGGTTGCAAGTCAGGTTCACAAAAGTAGGAGCATTTGTTGAAGATTCAAGTCAAGGATTCAAAAAAATTGCAAAAGGTGAAAAGAAAGGTAGATTGTTCACATTTGATTTACAAGACACTAGAAACATTGCTCTCTTTAATTATGGTAGTCAGACACTCACAGAATTGGAAGTATGGCACAAAAGGTTAGCACATATTGGTGAAAGGTCATTAAAGCAAACTTGCAGGGACCAAAGTGTACTTGGACTCCGTAATTTGTCAAAACAACATATGATTTATAAGTGTAGTGCATGTCAATTTGGAAAGTCTCACAGGTTACCATTCATGAAGAAAGGTTATATGCATGAAGATCTCTTGGAGTTCGTTCATACAGATGTATGGGGACCTAGCAAGGAAGCTTCAATATCTAGATCAAGGTATTATGTCTCGTTTATTGATGATTGTAGTAGATGGACTATCCTATTCTTTATGAAACACAAAGATGAAGTTTTTTCATGTTTCAAAAGATATTTAGCTGTTGTGGAGAATCAAACAGGTAAATCACTAAAAAGGCTAAGGTCAGATGAAGGGGGAGAATACTTCTCCCATGAGTTGATTCTTTTGTTCAAGAAAGAGCAATCAAAAGAGAGGTAACTACAAGGTACACTCTTGAGCAAAATGGAGTGGTAGAAAGGAGGAATAGGACAATTGTTGAAGTTGCAAGGTCTATGTTTAATGAAAAGCATTTACCTAATTACTTATGGGCTGAGGCTGTATCTACAGCCACTTACTTGATTAACAGGTTGCCTTCAAAATCCCTTAATGGGATGACTCCATATGAGGCTTGGAATGGAAGAAGACCAAGCTTAGATCATTGTAAAATTTTTGGATGTATTGCTTTTGCTCATGTTCCTTCACAGGTTAGAGGCAAGATGGATCCAAAAGCAGAAAGGTGTGTATTTATTGGATATGAAAACAATCAAAAGGGCTACAGGTTATACAACCCTACCAACAAAGGATTCTTGGTAAGCAGAGATGTAGTTTTTGATGAGAACAATTCATGGTATGAAGATTCATGCAGGAAGGTCAATTTACCATACAATCTTGAAGAAGATTTTCCAAAGCTTGGTAGAGAACAACCAAAGATTGAAGAACAAGACACCTCAAAGGATGATGAAGAATCTCAGATGGAAAAGATCAAAGCATGGAAGTCTAAAGGTAAAGCGAAATTGTAGGAACTTGGACATGAGGCAGAATCATCACATCATGGCCTAAGAAGATCTATGAGGGAAAAGAAAAAACCAGAAATGTATGGGTTTGACACCTCATTAGTAACTAAACACTCTATCTACATAGCATAGGACATAAACCAAGAGGAGCCATCATCATTTGAAGAGGCCAAAGCAAAAACAGAATGGAAGCATGCAATGAAGGAAGAGATTGAAGCACTTGAGGAAAACAACACTTGGGATTTGGTGCCCAAGACTTTATCCATGAAGGTAATAGGCTCAAGATGGGTCTATAAACTCAAGAAGAATTCTGATGGTTCCATTAAGAGGTATAAGGCAGTGCTTGTAGCAAAAGGCTTTCAACAAACTGAGGGAATTGATTATGAGGAGACTTTCTCTCCTATGGCAAAGATGCCTACTATTAGGGTTTTGCTGAGTATTGCCTTTTCCAAGAAGTGGAAGATACTTCAACTAGATGTAAAGAATGCATTCTTGAATGGTTGGATAACAGAAGAGGTATATATGGCACAACCACCTGGTTTTGAGAATCAAGTTTATCTTGATTATGTGTGTAAACTTAACAAAGCATTGTATGCTCTCAAGCAAGCCCCAAGAGCTTGGAATTTCAGGCTTTTTTCATTCTTGCAGGACAAAGGCTTTCAACCAAGCAAGGTAGATCCTTCACTCTTTATCAAAAAGAATAACTCTGAGGTCATCTACTTATGTGTATATGTAGATGATATTATATTGACAGGAAATGATGTAGATGGTATGAAGAAGATCAAAGATCAGATGAGACAAGAGTTCAAGATAAGTGATTTGGGTTCACTTACCTACTTCCTATGTTTGGAAGTTGTCTACAAAGATCATGGTTTGTTTCTCACTCAAAGAAGGTACATTAAGGACATGTTGGCAAAATTCAAGATGCAAGATTGTAAGATTGCAGGTACTCCAATGGAAGTCAATCACAAATTGAGCTCACATGAAGGTGAACTCATAGAGGACATCACATCATATCAAAGTCTAGTGGGTAGTCTCAACTATGCCACATTGACAAGAGTAGATATATGTTACAGTGTGAGTGTGCTAAGTCAATTTATGCACACACCAAGGAAACCACAAATGGATGCTGCCAAAAGGATTCTCAAGTATCTCAAAGGAACCATAAATGAAGGACTTTATTATCCTTATGTATCTGATTTAGGTTTGAAGCTATTTTCTGATGCAGATTGGGCTGGCTCCAAGGAAGATAGAAGGAGCACTTCAGGTTATCTTACCTTTGCAGGTTCAAAGATTATTTCATGGTCATCCAAGAAGCAACCCATAGTTGCTCTCTCTTCTACTAAAGCTGAATATAGAGGTCTTGCCATAGCTACTCAGGAAGCTATGTGGATGAAGACATTATTCAAAGATCTTGGATTGGAGTTTGGAACTCCAACTATTTTTGGTGACAATATGAGTTCTATTCACTTGGCTGCTAATCCTATTTTTCCTACAAGGACTAAACATATTGAAGTTCATTATCACTATGTACGAGAGAAGGTTCTAAGCAAAGAGATTCAAATATCATATGTGTCCACTCATCAACAATGTGCAAATATTCTAAACAAAGCATCTGATGGTACAAAGCTTTGCAAATTCAAGGCTATGATAGGTTTGCAGGTAATCTTGGAAGATTGAAGACCTCAAGCATAATTGGCTTGAGGGGGAGCTATTGGAGCAAGTCTATGACAAGCCTAAGTATTGGCTTGAGTCCCACAAAGTCATAAGAAGCCTTAAAATGCAGACTATGTAAAGTTCACTTGTGAACTACCTCTTGTAACTTTTGAAGAGTTTACTTAATGTAAAAGTGAGAGAATCTTAAGTGGTTGAGTCCACTTGATCAAAAAGGGAAAGAGGAGCCACGAATTCATGATTTGTGGTACGTAGAGAATCAAATCAATCATTGATGGATTGGAGAGTGATTGAGGGAAGTTAGCCTCCCAAACTCAACTATAAATAGATGGCAGTTTTAGTCGTGGTTAGAGAGACCTATATGAAGAACTCCAAGAGCTGAGCTTTATGCCATATCAAGGTGTGATTACAAGGCACACATATGTATCAGTAAGTCCATTGTATTGTACAAGCAATATACTTTCATTTTCATTATCATTTGGGTTCATATTTCCATGTTCTTGTGAAGTGTACTACTCATTGCCATTACTCTCAGTTTTCTCAGTCAGATTGCAGAGATGATTTCTCTAAGCTTGGTGCATCATTTTCAGTAACTTAACTTGGTAAAGTTAGCTCTTTATGTCTAATATGTGCTCACAAATTTTCATGTCACTTGAATGTTTCAAGCTTCAGTTATGTGCATTTGAAGTCAACAGGGTCTGTTCATCTTCACTTCTCTGTCAGGTACCCGACTTTTTTACTCATCTTGTCAGAGCACGTTCTCACTGTTTACTTATCCAAATTCAATGATTTAAAACTTGTTGGATTCAGCTTACTCTCTAGTATAACCGTGCAAAGTTTCATAATCATTGAATTCCTAAATTTTGAGTTATGTTCATTGTTCAGCTCACTGGTCTCAAACTGTAGCAGCCTGTGAAAATCGGGATGATATCATCGCTTGTTAAAACTCATTCTCAGTGTGTGGTTCATTATTTTTGATGCGATTACTCTTGAAAGTTATCTCTTTAAGTTATCTAGACTTCCCCAAGAGGAATTAAGTTAATTGTTGCTGTGCTCAGAGAATTATGCAAAACACTCGACATGTGTATGAACCAAGAATAGCAAGTTTTTCACCTCTGAGCTAACTCCAACTTATCTGTTTTGATCTATCTTTTTGAGAATGATATTCCAAGGTACATAGGGTGTCTAATACATCCATTGGCAAGCTAAGAGGGCCCACCATATACTCCTGGAGTTCATTTGGCTGGTGTAGACCAAGGATTTTGCAACACCTCTTCATCTTCAAGCACATACCTATCCATCTCTTCACAGGGGTTTGGGTAGGGCGGGGGAGAGAGGGACTAGGGGCGGGGGTTGCGGGGAGGGAGAGAGAGAGAGAGAGAGAGAGAGAGAGAGAGAGAGAGAGAGAGAGAGAGAGAGAGAGAGAGAGAGAGAGAGAGAGAGAGAGAGAGAGAGAGAGAGAGAGAGAGAGAGAGAGAGAGAGATGCCGTGATACAATGTTTCATGTTCTTAATCAAAATAAAAATACTTCAGAGGTGGAACAAGGTCTATGTGAAGGCAAATCTATTTTTCCCTTACAACGGTACTGTAGGCATTGTAGAAGATGGGTTGGAATGTAGAGGCACTTTCTGATGATCTTCTGCATAACTGCTCAAGTATCACCTATGTCCTCTACTCACACCCTACCTCTGCCATTTGAACAAGAAGGTTGAATTGGTCCACCAATTGAGCATTCCCATCTTATCAAAACTTGAATCTGATGTGAAGAAACGACAATGCAACTGAGGTACACATAATTTTTATTCTCTTTTATATGCATTGACGAAGTTAACAAATAGTCACGGTATTCTTCTTCCTTGTGAGCGGAAACTTGATTCCTAAACCTTGCACTTTTCTAGATGTTGAGGGCTGATCATATTTGGTCTAAGCACCTCCATGGAAATTGGAAAGCGGTTATCCTCTTTTGTCTATCCCTCTCATCAACATTTGAAGCAAAGACATTTGCACACATTCATTCACTAGATATTTGATGTATAAGAATTTGATCAAAACAAATTGTATAAAATTTACACACACACACACATTCTCTTTGAACCTCTTCTTGGATCCATATTCCAATTATTTGATCTATCTCTTGATAGTTATAGATAATTCCAATGGGGAAGAAGAAGGTCGTTCAAGTAAATACACATGATGAAAACTCTATTAAAAAAGAATTTATTAACTAAATTTGAAGACGTGTTTTTATTAATTGATAAGCTTAAGGATTTTTCCAATTTAACTCATGTGATGTGTGGTATTTTAAAGGAATTTATTGTGAATGAAGTTACATATTTGATGAATAAAATTGATGAAGTAGCCAAGCATGTAAATGAATTATCGATATGCAAATGTAAACATGAACAAGAAGTTCAAAGTTTATCTACAAAATGGCATGATAAAACCCATATCTTTGACCATAGGAGATCCACCCATAGGGCTATGAATAGGACAGTGGAACGTCCAATAAGATGCTTTTGGTGTGATCAATAAGGCCATATGTATGATGATTGTCTTGCTTATGATCGTGCATGTAAACTGCACTTAGTCACTACAGTTGACGATAACATTTGTCATTTTCAAGCCCATCTACCTTTGCATTTAATCTTAGGTAGAGGAGGTATGAGAGAATACTTTGAAAAAACTAAATCTAGACCTAAAACATGTAAAAGAATTCAAAAATAGTGGAGAATTAAGAGCTATGATAACAACAAATTTTCTAAACTTAAGAGATATGATGAAAAGAGTTTTTGTATAAATTTGAAATTCAAAGTAAATTCTTTGATAAAAAGAGCAATGATGAGCAAAATCTTCCTAAACCTAAGTTTATGAGTAAAAGTGACAATCAAACTAAATCTATTGATAAACAAAGATATGATCAAATTAAGTTGGACAAACAAAAGATTGGTAATTCAATTAAAATTGATAAAAAGCAAGGCTTTAGAGAATAGAAAAATTTTGATCAAGATAAATTTGATCAATTAAAAGTTCAACCATAAGATTTGATAAGTAAGGAAAGGAAATGCGTACAAGAAGCTATGCAAAAAATGAGCAAAAAATTAAAAGCTCTTCAAAACCTATGAGAAAGAGGGGAAAGAAATTGAAAGGATAATTTTCTTATGATTTTTTTATTCATATACATGTTCAAAATGATGAATTTCGATTGATGAAATTTAATGATATATATTTTCCAAATTTTGATGAATTTATACATACATTTGATTTCATGCTTGAAGATTTTTTTATGAAATTTCCTCATCAAACGTTTTCCAAATTGGATGAATTTATACATATTTTTGATCTGATGGTTGATGATTGTTTATGAAAATTTCTCTTAAATATTTTCCATGCTTGATAAATTTATTAAAAGTTTATGACAAAACTTTGCTTTCAAAAGTTTTATGTGCTAATTGTTTGTGCTTTTCTTTTAGAAAGATATGAATTTCTCATGAAAATTTTCTATGAAATTATTTGAAGAATTTTTATGATTTTTTCTTTGCGAAAGAAATGATCTTCTCATGAAAAATACACTATGATTTTTCTTACATCAAAATTATGATGAAAATTATGATGAAAAATATGAAACATATATGATGAAAAATAAAATATCCTTTTGGATAAAAATATGACTAAATATGATGAAATACATGTTTGAAAAATATGATGAAAAATATGATGATGAAATTTAATTATCTTGTAGTTCCTAGTTTAAAGATTACCAGGAGGGATGGATGATGATTTGAATACTCAAATTAAAGACGTTCTGATAAAAATTTTATGAAGAAGATTTTATGATGAATTTGAAGAAAGATGATTGAAGATCAAGCTAATTTCCAAGTGGTATTTATCTAGGATCAATATGCGTTTGATCTAAACATATCATATGCATTTCATGAAAAAACTTATATTTAAATGATCTAGAAATTGGATTATCAAATTATGAAGTGTGATCTATTTAGCCAAAGTAGGAATACACAACTTGATTTATGATTCTATTTCATGAATTGAGTAGGGATTTGATATGAACAAAAGGTATTTGAAGTTCATTTCAAATGATCAAAGTTTTTGTTATATATGTATGAGTTATATATAGATGCATGACTCTTGTCTATGAGATCCGATGTGTTCCTCCTACATGCATCTAGATCCTTAGCTCCAATTAAGGGGTTATGCATTTCTCCTTATAAACGAAAAATCTACAAATGTAAAAAAAAAAAGATGAACGGAAGTTTATACCTTCTTTCACCCCAAAAAGGTATGAGGACCCAAACAAGGTAACATATGTATGTAAATTGAACAAAGCTCTTTATGGATTGAAGCAGGCACCTAGGGCATGGAACCATAGGTTGACTACATACCTTCAAGATCAAGGTTTTATTGTGAGTAAAGAAGATACTTCTTTGTTCATTAAGAGAAGTAATTTAGAGGTAATTTACCTATGTGTATATGTTGATGATATCATACTCACAGGTAATGATGCTAATGACATCAAACAGATCAAGAACTAGATGATGAAGGAGTTCAAAATTAGTGACCTTGGATCACTATAATATGTTCTTGGACTTGAGTTAGTCTATACTAACTCTAGAATTTACATTTCTCACAGAAAGTATATACAGGTTATGTTAAAGAAGTTTGATTTGCAGGATGCCAAAGTTCCAAGTACTCTAATGGAGGTAAACCTAAAATTAAGTGCTCATGAAGGTGATGTACTTGAGAACATTGCAGGTTACCTAAGCATAGTGGGAAACTTGAACTATGCTACTTTGACAAGGATTGACACTGCTTATGGAGTAAGTGTTCTAAGTGAGTTTATGCATAAGTCTAGGGCACCTCACTTGGAGGCTGCCAAAGGATCTTGAAGTGCCCTAAGGGTACTCAAAATCATGGATTGTAGTTCCCTTGTACATCAGAATTGGACATCCAGATATACTCAGATGCAGATTGGGTAGGATGCAAAGATGCTGGGAGGAGTACCTCAAGATACTTATCCTTTGTAGGTAATAAGCCAATATCATGGTCTTCAAAGAAGGAGCCTACTGTTGCTTTATCCTCTATATAGGCAGAGTATAGAGGATTGTTCAATGCTACTCAAGAGTCCATATGGATCAGATTGTTGTATACATAATTAGGTTTGCATACTACATCTCCAATGATTTTTGGAGATAATACAAGTTCATTACACCTTGCAGCAAATCCTATTTATCATGCTAGGACCAAGCACATAGAGGTCCACTATCATTATGTGAGAGAGAAGCTATTAAGCAAGGATATTCAGTTGGCATATGTATCAACAAATATGTAATGTGTAGACTTGTTGACTAAAGCTTTAGATGGTACAAAACTTTGTAGGTTTAAATCCATTATTGGATTGTAGGATATTCATGAAAATTGAAGATGAAGACCAAGCCAAAATTTTTGGCTTGAGGGGGAGCTGTTGGTGCAAAGTCCAAGCCCACACATTTGGCTTGAAGTTCATAAACACATGAATCTCCATGGAAACCATTGCTAGAAGAACTTTATTTTTTTACATTCGTAAAAGTCATTTATTTGACTTGAGCGAATATTTGTAATCACCTACCAAAAACTCGTGGATTTTTTAGTTAGAAAAGTAACTACTTCACTGAGGGAATATTTCCTAGGTTCAAGAACTACTTTTTAGAGAGAGCCAAAAGTTGAATTCAAATTCAAATTTGAATGAAGCACTTATAAAATATGATTTGAAAAAATCACGTGTAGAAGAGTCACTTCTCAAGTTCTCCATAGTTATTTTGTAAGGGTGTGAGGCCTAAATTGTAGCCTACACTACTATCATCATCAGGCTATGATTATCAAGCCTATGATCTTGTACAACATTGTTCATTAATACAATGCATCTACATTGTTCATCTATGATCTCCCTGTTATAGTCATTCATAGCTATCAACGTGTAATGCTCATATCGCACTCAATTCTCCACCATTTTAAATGATCTATAGTTTTTGCAATCAGATCCAAGTATTTACATTCTGATAAATTTGGAAGGAAATCCATTCAGCCAATTTGGAGAAAAGCGCATCGAAGCACTCAGTGTTCAAACTCTGCAGAGGTCCTAAAAAAATGGGGGTAATGATTCATTTGTTAAATTGATTGCTCTATGTACAGTGCATCATTTCAAGTGATTCCCCTTGGAATCATTAACTTACTAAGCTAATTAGATATATCTAAAAGGAAGTTTTCCAATTCCTACTATAATGGTAGCACTGAGCATAACAAGCAATAGGTGTGTGATAAAAAATAGAAGGTTTTCATTGATTCTTCTATTTGGAAGTAGTCTGTTTTGATTCAATCTTTTCATTCATCATTTCCAAAGTACATAGGCACTTGTATAGTGTCATTGGAAAGCTAAGAGGGCCCACAACTCAACTCTGAAGCTACAAGGGTTGGTACTAAGCAGGATTTAGCAGTACCTACGCATTTCTTGGAGTGTCCATCCATCTTTCCCAACATGTGGCTCGGATGCATTTTGGTTGATTTGGGTGTTGGTCATTTTTCTATCACCACCATCTTCATCAACAATGAAAATGCATTGTTAGTTGCAAGGAACCCTATGTTCCGTGCTCACACAAAGCATACTAAGGTGCATTATCATTATTTGAGGGAGAGTTTCTTCACTTGAGAGATCATTTTTGCATATGTGACCACACAAGATAACATTGCAGATGTATTCACAAAGGTTATGCCTTTGGAGAAGTTTGAAGCTTTCCCCAAATCTTTGAGCTTACTTTTTTCTTGTGAAGAGATGGATAGGTATGTGCTTCAAGATGAAGAGGTGTTGCAAATTCCTTGATCTTCACCAGCCAAATGAACTCTAGGAGTATATGGTGGGCTCTTTTAGCTTGCCAATGGATGTATTAGACACCCTATGTACCTTGGAAGATCACTCTCAGAAAGATAGATCAAAACAGATAAGTTGGAGTTAGCTCAAAGGTGAAAAACTTGCTATTTTGGTTCATACACCTGTCCAGTGTTTTGCATAATTCTCTGAGCATAGCAACAATTAGCTTAATTCCTCTTGGGGGAAGTCTAGTTAACTTAAAGAGCTCACTTTCAATAGTAATTTCATAAAGAATAATGAACCACACACGGAGAATGAGGTTTAGCAAGTGATGACATCATCCCGATTTTCACGGGCAGTTACAATAATGAGACCAGTGAGCAGAAAAATGAACATAAATCCAGATTTGAAGAATCCAATGATTATGCAAATTTGTATGCTTATACTAGACAGTATGTGAAATCCACCAAGCTTTAAATCATTGAATTTGTAAGTACACACTGAGAAACAGCTTTGACAAGATGAGTAAAAAAGTCGGGTACCTGACAGAGAAGTGAAAATGCATAGATACTATTGACTTCAACTTAACATAACTGAAGATTGAAACACCCAAATGAAATGAAAATTGATGAGCATACAGTAGACGTATAGAGCTAGCTTTACCAAGTGAAATCACTGAAACTGATGCACCAAGCTCAGAGAAACCATCTCTGCAATCTGATTGAGGAAACTGAGAGATATGGCAGTGAGTTGTACACTTCACAAGAACATGCAAATATGAACTCAAATGATCATGAAAATGAAAGGATATTCCTTGTACAATACAATGGACTTACGAATGCATATGTGTGCCTTGGAATCACACCTTGATATGGCATAAAGCTCAACTCTTGGAGATCTTCACATAGGTCTCTCTAATCACGACAAAAACTGCCATCTATTTATAGTTGAGCTTGGGAGGCTAACTTCCCTCAATCACTCTCCAAACAATTAGTGATTGATTTGATTCTCTACCTAACACAAATCATGAATTCCTGGCTCCTCTTTCCCTTTTTGATCAAGTGGACTCAACCACTTAAGATTCTCTCACTTTTACATTAAGTAAATTCTTCAAACGTTACAAGAGGTAGTTCACAAGTTAACTTTACATTGTCTTCATTTTAAGGCTTCTTCTATGACTTTGTGGGGCTCAAGCCAATACTTAGGCTTGTCATAGACTTGCTCCAACAGCTCCCCTTCAAGCCAAGTATGCTTGAGGTCTTCAATCTACCAAGATTACCTGCAAACCAATCATGTCTTTGAACTTGCAGAGCTTTGTACCATCCAATGCTTTGGTTAGAATATCTGCACATTGTTGATGAGTGGACACATATGATATTTGAATGTCTTTGCTTATAACCTTCTCTCTTACATAGTGATAATGAACTTCAATATGTTTAGTCCTTGCATGAAAAATAGGATTAGCAGCCAAATGAATAGAACTCATATTGTCACCATAAATAGTTGGAGTTCCAAACTCCAATCCAAGATCTTTGAATAATGTCTTCATCCATATAGCTTCTTGTGTAGCTATGGATAGACCTCTATATTCAGCTTCAGTAAAAGAGAGAGCAACTGTGGGTTGCTTCTTGGATGACCATGAAATAAGGTTTGAACCTTATAACCTGAAGTGCTCCTTCTATCTTCTTTGGAGCCAGCCCAATTTGTGTTAGAAAATAGCTTCAAACCTAAATCAGATACATAAGGATAATAAAGTCCTTCATTTATGGTTCCTTTGAGGTACTTGAGAATCCTTTTGGCAGCATCCATATGTGTTTTCCTTGGTGTGTGCATAAATTGGCTTAGCACACTCACACTGTAACATATATCTACTCTTGTCAATGTGGCATAGTTGAGAATACCCACTAGACTTGGATATGATGTGATGTCCTCTATGAGTTCACCTTCATGTGAGCTCAATTTGTGATTGACCTCCATTGGAGTACCTGCAATCTTACAATCTTGCATCTTGAATTTTGCCAACTTGTCCTTAATGTACTTTCTTTGAGTGAGAAACAAACCATGATCTTTGTAGACAACTTCCAAACCTAGGAAGTAGGTAAGTGAACCCAAATCACTTATCTTGAACTCTTCTCTCATCTGATATTTGATCTTCTTCATACCATCTGCATCATTTCCTGTCAATATGATATCATCTACATATACACATAAGTAGATGACCTCAGAATTACTCTTTTTGATAAAGAGTGAAGGATCTGCCTTGCTTGGTTGAAAGCCTTTGTCATGTAAGAATGAAACAAGCCTCAAATTCCAAGCTCTTGGAGCTTGCTTGAGACCATACAATGCTTTGTTAAGTTTACACACATAATCAGGATAAACTGGACTCTCAAAACGAGGTGGTTGTGCCATATATACATCTTCTGTTATCCAACCATTCAAGAATGCATTCTTTACATGTAGTTGAAGTATCTTCCAATTCTTGGAAGAGCCAATACTAAGCAAAACTCTAATAGTAGGCATCTTTGCCACAGGAGAGAAGGTCTCCTCATAATCAATTCCCTAAGTTTGTGCAAAGCCTTTTGCTACAAGTCTTGCCTTATACTTGTTACTGGAACCATCAAAATTCTTCTTGAGTTTATAGACCCATCATGAGCCTATTACCTTCATGGATGAAGTATTGGGCGCCAAATCCCAAGTGTTGTTTTCCTCAAGTGCTTCAATCTCTTCCTTCATTGCATGCTTCCATTCTAATTTTGCTTTGGCCTCTTTAAAGGATGATGGCTCCTCTTGGTTTATGTCCTGCGCTATGTAGATAGAATGTTTAGTTACTAATGAGGTGTCAAACCCATACCTTTCCGGTTTTTTCTTTTCCCTCATAGATCTTCTTAGGCCATGATGTGATGATTCTGCCTCATGTCCAAGTTCCAAAATTTTGCTTTACCTTTAGACTTCCATGCTTTGATCTTTTCCATCTGAGATTCTTCATCATCCTCTGAGGTGTCTTGTTCTTCAATCTTCGGTTGTTCTCTACCAAGCTTTGGAAAATCTTCTTCAAGATCAGATGGTAAATTGACCTTCCTGCATGAATCTTCATACCATAAATTGTTTTCATCAAAAACTACATCTCTTCTTACCAAGAATCCTTTGTTGGTAGGGTTATATAACCTGTAGCCCTTTTGATTGTTGTCATATCCAATAAATACACACCTTTCTGCCTTTGGATCCATCTTGCCTCTAACCTGTGAAGGAACATGAGCAAAAGCAATACATCCAAAAATTTTACAATGATCTAAGCTTGGTCTTCTTCCATTCCAAGCCTCATATGGAGTCATCCCATCAAGGGATTCTGAAGGCAAACTGTTAATCAAGTAAGTGGTTGTCGATACAACCTCAACCCATAGATAATTAGGTAAATGTTTTTCATTTAACATGGACCTTGCAGCTTCAACAATTTTCCTATTCCTCCTTTCTGCCACTCCATTTTGCTCAGGAGTGTACCTTGTAGTTACCTCTCTTTTGATTCCTCTTTCTTGAAGAAAAGAATCAAACTCATGGGAGAAGTATTCTCCCCCTCCATCTAACCTTATCCTTTTTAGTGATTTACCTGTTTGATTCTCCACAAGAGCCAAATATCTTTTGAAACATGAAAAAACTTCATCTTTGTGTTTCATAAACAATAGGATAGTCCATCTGCTGCAATCATCAATAAAGGAGACATAATACCTTGATCCAGATATTGAAGCCTCCTTGCTAGGTCCCCATACATCTGTATGAACTAACTCCAAGAGATCTCCATGCATATAACCTTTCTTCATGAATGGTAACCTGTGAGACTTTCCACATTGACATGCACTACACTTATAAATCATATGTTGTTTTGACAAGTTAGGGAATCCAAGTATTTTTTGGTCCCTGCAAATTTGCTTTAATGACCTTTCACCAATATGTGCTAACCTTTTGTGCCATACTTCCAATTCTGTGAGTGTCTGACTACCATAATTAAAGAGAACAATGTTTCTAGTGTCTTGTAATTCAAATGTGAACAATCTACCTGTCTTTTCACCTTTTGCAATTCTTCTGAATCCTTGACTTGGATCTTCAACAAATGCTCCTACTTTTGTGAACCTGACTTGCAACCCTTTCTCTACTATCTGCCCAACACTTATCAAATTCTTTGTAATGGTAGGGACATAGAGTACCTTATTGAGTAGGTTAATGTTTCCATCAGGTGCTTTGACATTGCCTATTTTCTCCACAGGATGTTTTGTGTCATCTCCTGTTTGTACCTCATGCTTATTCCTTGGATCTTCTAAATTTGATAGGAGTGCCACATTTCCTGCCACATGATTTGAACAACCTGAAGCTATGTAGAAAACATGCTCATCAGATTTACCTTGTGGCATAGCCATGTTCATGATCAATAATGAATCCTCTTTGTTTGAGTCTTTTGTGTAGTTATTGAAGTCTCTCCTTCCTTTGTAGCCTCCTTGATAGTTTGAATGATTGTAGTTGTTGTAGTTGCCATGATAATTGTTGAGCCTTCCTCTTGAGTAGCCATAACTTCCTCTATTGTATTCTCTGCCTCTTTGATTCTTGGAATTCCTAAAGCAATTTTCAGTTGTATGATTAGTTAATCCACAAATAGAACATGAGTTGGAGTCTTGGGATCTCCCCCTGCCTTATCTACCTCCTCTTCCTCTACCTCTGCCATGTCTTCCTCTACCTCCATAGTTAGCTTGATATGTACCTGCCTCATCATCCACTTTCTTTGCCTTTCCTTCATTATCTTTGGACTTGCTTTTATCAGTGTATAAAGTTGAAGATTGATTACCTTTAGAGATTTCTCCATTTTTGATAAGCTTTGCCTCTTGAGTAAGTAGTTGTCCAATGAGTGTATTGAAAACAGGTACATGCATGTCCATGTACAAATCCATACCTATGGTGAATGCTTTCCACCTGTTATCTGCCTTCAAGCCATTGATGACCTGCCTTACAATTTGCTCTTCATCTATTACCTCTCCAATGCTTACCAACTGATCTGCTATGTCCTTGAGCTTTGTAACAAAATCAGTCACATTTTGTTTGGGAGCCTTCTTGAGAGTTGTGAAATCCAGCCATAGTTGATGCTTCCTAGCTTTGGTACTTGAAGAAAAGAAGGCTTCAAGTGCATCCCACACTTCCTGAGATGTCTTACAACTTCTAATGTGAGGCAAGAAAAAATCTGAGATAGAGTTGATAAGATTAGACCTTGCAAGTGCATCCTTGGAGCACCATGTGCTCAATCTTTTTTGCTCTTCTTGTGTTGGTTGACTATTGTTCTTGAAACTTGGCATAACTTCATCTCCAGCCACATAACCATATAAACTTCTATGTTGGAGATAAGCTTCCATTCTTAATGACCAAGTTGAGTAATTACCTCTATCCAATTTGTCAATTGATGAAGGAAATCCATCTGCCATGTTGTCCAACCTTTCTATGATACCACTGTGAAGAGATGGATAGGTATGTGCTTGAAGATGAAGAGGTGTTGCGAAATCATTGATCTACACAAGTCAAATGAACTCTAGGAGTATATGGTGGGCCCTTTTAACTTTCCAATGGATTTATTAGATGCCCTATGTACGTTGGAAGATCACTCTCAAAAGGATAGATCAAAACATATAAGTCGGAGTTAGCTTAGGGGTGAAAAACTTGCTATTTTGGTTCATACACCTGTCGCGTGTTTTGTATAATTCGTTGAGCACAGCAGCAATTAGCTTAATTCCTCTTGGGGAAGTCTAGTTAACTTAAAGAGCTAACTTTCAAGAGTAATCTCATAAAAAATAATGAACCACACACTGAGAATGAGGTTTAGTAAGTGATGATATCATCCCGATTTTCACGGGCTGCTACAGTAATGAGACCAGTGAGCAGAAAAATGAACATAACTCCAGATTTACGAATCCAATGATTACAAAAAATTGTGTGCTTATACTAGACATATACTAAATTCAGCAAGTTTTAAAGCATTGAATTTGGGTAATTAGAGACTGAGAAACAGCTCTGACAAGATGAGTAAAAAAGTCGGGTACTTGACAGAGAAGTGAAAATGCACAGACACTGTTGACTTCGTTTGAACATAGCTAATGATTGAAACACCTAAATGAATTGAAAATTGAGGATCTTATAGTAGACTTAAAGAGCTAACTTTACCAAGTTATATCACTGAAAATGATGCACCAAGCTCACAGAAACCATCTCTGCAATCTGACTAAGAAAACTGTGAGATATGGCAGTGAGTCATACACTTCACAAGAACATGGAAATATGAACTCATATGATCATGAAAATGAAAGTATATTGCTTGTACAATACAATGGACTTATTGATACATATGTGTGCCTTGGAATCACACCTTGATATGGCATAAACCTCAGCTCTTGGAGGTCTTCACATAGGTCTCTCTAACCACAACTAAAACTACCATCTATTTATAGTTGAGCTTGGGAGGCTAACTTCCCTCAATCACTCTCCAATCAATTAGTGATTGATTTGATTCTCTACCTACCACAAATCTCAAATTTGTGGCTCCACTTTCCCTTTTTGATCAAGTGGACTCAACCACTTAAGATTCTCTCACTTTACATTAAGTAAACTCTTCAAAAGTTACAAGAGGTAGTTCACAAGTGAACTTTACATTGTCTTCATTTTAAGGCTTCTTCTATGACTTTGTGGGACTCAAGCCAATACTTTGGCTTGTCATAGACTTGCTCCAACACTTCTTTGGATTGATGTCTTTCTTCATAGCTTGGAACTTCCTTCTACTTGAGCCTAGCTCGTTCACTACAACATATGAGCCTTCTACCAATGCTAGCCATATCGACATTCACCTCTAGCATTGGTATGATTGTTGGAAATGAACTATTTTGATGTCGAGCAACATGCTGAACTCATCTCTTCAAGAGCTCTAGGATGATACCTCAAGAGTAGAAAACTGAGCTTTACCGCACATAGTATGCCACACGAAGGCCACAAAATACATAGAAAGCACATTACATAGGCAACATGAAGATAGATTTCATACTTGTTAGAAATGCAGTTGAACTTACCATTTGTGGCTGACCAAGCCACTATATTTTTTATTAAAGACCATGTACAAAAATGTATGGTGGCCATTTGGCCTTTTTCATGGAAACTAATGGTAACAATCTCCCAATAAAGGCCAATATAGCCAAAGTAGCTATGGGAAAAAATAAGGAACCATTAAGAATACCCTAGTGTGAGTATACAAACGATAACTCCCACGTGATTGGCATGTTACATAGTATACAAGTATTTATATAAGATCATGAATCAAGAAACCGCCATCCAATGACAACAGTGTCAAAAAGGATCCTACGGTAGAGCCTCATTATGATAAATTTGCTAAGATCTATCCTGCCCTCTTTTTGTATATCCATTGTATTGTTTTTTATTAGAGAGATATAGAGAGAAAGAGAGAAAGAGAGAGATAGAGAGAGAGAGAAAAATGAAAGAGAAAGAGAAACAAAAACAATGTTTGTTAACATCTAATGTTGGTTTTGGAGCATACACACATGTACAGATACACACACATCACATGCATAACTACACACACATGCATACTTATGCATATGCATGCACACATACACACATGTATATGCACACATACATACACACATGCATACACACATATACATAAACACACATATGCATACACACACATATATACACATATGCACACACATACACTCATATGCATACATACACACACATAAGAGACACTCATATACATACACACACTCACATACACACATACACACATACACACATATCCACACACACACTTTTTCACACATACACACATATATACATACACACATACACACACACACATACATACACACTCACATGCATACATACATACACATATATACACATACACACATACACACATACACAGATAATTAGACACACATTTTTTCACACATACACACATGCACATACACACATAGACACACACATATACACACATACTCACATGCATATGCATTCATACATACACACATATACATATGCACACATATACATATGCACACATATACATACACACATGCATCGGCACACATACATACACATGCATACACACACATATAGATACATACATGCACACACATATACATACATACACATATGCACACACATACACTTACATGCACATATATGCACACAGAAGAGACACACATATATACACACATAGACACACACACACATACACATGTACACATACACACACATATACATACACACACATACACAAACACACACATAGTCACATACCCATATATATACACATGCATACACACATAAATACACACACACACACACACACACACACACATATATATATATATATATATATATATATATATATATATATATATATATATATATATATATATATATATATATATATACACATACAAACATACACATTGATATACATGTTTTAGGGTTAGGGTTTTAGGGTTTTACATACTTACACGCATGCATACATGCATATACATACACACATATACATACACACATGCACAAATATACATGTTTTAAGATTAGGACTTTAGGGTTCTATAGACATAGACACATGCATACACACAAGTAAACATATACACATAACACATATATATGTACATATGCATACATGCACATACACATACAAACATGTAACATATACATATGCACATTTACATGTTTTAGGGATATGGCTTTAGGATTAGGGTTTTAGGGTTTTACATACATACACACATGCATACAAACATATACACATATACACTTATACACACATATACACATACACATATATATACACATGCATACATGCACATACACATACACACACATGTCATGCATGTCATATATACATACACACATATACCAATTTTAGGGTTTGGGTTTTAGGATTAGCATTTAAGGATTAGGGTTTTAGGGTTTTACATACATACAAACATGTGTACACAAATATTTAGATAAAATCACATATACATATACACATGCATACATGTAGATACACATACACACACGTCACATATACATATACACATATACACATATACACATATACACATATACACATATACACATATACACATATACACATATACACATGTACACATATACACATATACACATACACACATATTCATACACACACGTTTTCACACATATACACATATATACATACACACATAGACACACACATTCACATGCACACATACATGCACACATATACACATACACACATATATGCATACATACACATACACATACACACACATAAAGTTACATACACACGCATGTCACATGTATATACACATACACACCTATACATGTTTTAGGGTTAGGGTTTTAGGATACACATACACACATACATACATACATACATACATACATACATACATACATACATACATACTCATACACACATAAAGTTACAAACACATACACATAAACACACATTTCACATATACATACACACATGCACACATATACATGTTTTAAGGTTATGGTTTTAGGAGTACGGTTTTAGGGGTTTACACACATGCATACATATATACATACACACACATATACACACACACACACATCAAGTCACATACGCACACATCAAATATACAAAGACATACACACACATATACATGTCTTACAATAAGGGTATTAGGACTAGGGATTTAGTGTTTTACATACATACACACAAGCAAAAAACATATACACATACACATACACATACACACATGCACATGTATATATTGAAACAACTTGGAAAAGCTTGTAGAAGGTAGAGAAGTGCGCTTCGAGGCGACGAAGTTTGGTCAAGCCAACCGGCACAAGAACAGCCCTTGAACTTATGGAGACTCAAATAGACCTTATAGGCATGTGATAAATGCAAAGAAACACACTATGTACTTTGGAGCATCAAGGAGAATGAGTCGATACAAAACAGATAGGTTTGCGGGTCGACTAGCTCAATACACTTACTATCTATGGAAGAGACAATGAACTTCAAATTTCCATAGCGACCATCATGATTACAATTAGAAAAAATACTTTTATGGGAGTGATACACATAGGGTTGAGTGTATGGAATGCATAAAATTATAAGGAATAAGCAAAATATGATATAGGAATGAATGCGACATTCACCCGTGGTACTTCCTAATTTTTAGGAATATGCAGAGATTGACCCCGAGACATAAAAACTCAGATTTCTCCCACTCTGCTGCATCAAATGCTATGAACATTTATAGGCATAAACTAGACACTTATACCTTTCCAATGAGTCATCTTGCACTCAATTTGAAGCTCTGGAGAGAGAGGAGCAGCCTCTGCAATATTACTGTTGGCGAAGAAGATGATGCAGAAAATTGAAGGAGCAAGACAATGATGGTCACAAGTGTATGTATATTGCTTCCATGTAATGTACAAGTGATTTCAAGTCTTTATATAGCCTCTAGGAGTATTCCACGACTTTTACAAGTTGAATTTGAATTCAAATGAAGGTGGGAATGGTTGTTGTAGGGAATCAATTCACTTTCCTACAATCTAGGAAAAGTGAAGATCTAGTTTGATTTACTTTTAGTTGATTGATTGCTTGATTGAATGCAACTTCAACCACCACAAATTTGTGGGATTTTGGCTCTATATTTCTACCTTTACATGTGTAAAGCTCAAGGCTTTTGCAACGGTAAATGAACCATCAAAAATCTCTCAAAAAAAAATACAATAAATGAGCATAAGAAAAAGAACTCTCCAACGGATATTCTTTTGACGCGATAGCCTTTGATGTAGATCAAATCCATCTCAAGTATAGTGTAAAATTGATGTTCCAACAGCTCCCCCTCAAGCTAAAGTATGCTTGAGACTTCATTCTCTGATAGGTTGAATACCTGCCATAACTTTGAATTTACAAAGCTTTATTCCATCAAGTGCCTTCGTCATCATATCTGCTACTTGCTTTTCAGTCAGAACAAAAGAAATGTGGATCTCCTTTGCCATGAGCTTCTCCCTGATGAAGTGGTAATAGACTTCTATGTGCTTGGTTCTCGCATGGAAAATAGGATTTGCCGCTAGATGCATGGAACTTACATTATCTCCAAATATGTGAGGTTTGGAACTCACAAGTCCCAAATCTGTATACAATGATTTTAACCATATTGCCTCTTCAGTTGCTATGGTCAAGCCTCAGTACTCTGCTTCAGTTGAAGATAAAGCAACTGTTGGTTGCTTCTTGGAACTCCATGACACTAGCTTTGAACCTGCAAATGCTAAGTAACCAGAAGTACTTTTTCTATCATCCTTAGCTCCTGCCCAGTCAGCATCTGAGTAGATTTTGATATCCAAATCTGAAGAGTAAGGAGAGAATATACCTTCGTTGAATGTACCTTTGAGATACTTAAGTACTCTCTTAGCCGTATCCATGTGTGGTCTTCTCGGTGAGTGCATGAACTGAATAAGCAATCCTACACTATATGAGATGTCTGCCCTTGTATGAGTAGCATATATCAAGCTACCTACCAAGTTTTGATACTCTTTAATGTCTTCAATTTTCTCACCTTCATAAACACTAAGTTTATGATTCATCACCAAAGGTGTACCTGCACGTTTAGTGTTCTCCATTTTGAACTTGAGAAGAAGATCCTGAATGTATCTTCTTTGAGTCAAATACATTCCTTCATCTGTATATATCACCTGCATACCTAGGAAATATGTGAGCTCACCTACGTCACTGATTTTGAACTCCTCTTGCATGTGTCTCTTGATCCTTTGAATGCCATTTAGATCATCACCTGTCACAATAATATCATCTACATATACACATAGATAGATAACCTCATTGTGATCCCTTTTGATGAATAGAGAAAGATCTGAGCTGCTAGCTTTGAACCCTTGATCTTGAAGATATGTAACCAACCTGTAATTCCAAGCTCTAGGAGCTTGTTTTAATCCATACAATGCTTTCTTAAGTCTGCAAACATAAGATGGATGATTAGGGTTTTCAAAACCTAGTGGTTGTGACATGTATACCTCTTCACTTATCCAACCATTTAAGAATGCATTTTTCACATCAAGATAGAGGAGTCTCCAATTCCTTGCAGCAGCTACACTTATCAATGTCCTGATTGTAGTCATCTTTGCAACTGGTGAGAATGTTTCCTCATAGTCTATACCATGAGTTTGTGAGCATCCTTTGGCACCTAATCTTGCCTTGTACCTGCATACTGATCCATTTGAATTACTATTTAACTTTATATACCCATCTACAACCAATTACCTTTTGATTTGGTGACATTGGAACCAAATCCCAAGTGTCCATCTCCTTCAATGCATCTATCTCTTCGGTCACGGCCTTTCCCAATTAGGGTTTCCTTTTGCCTCTTCATAGGTTGAGGGTTCCTCTGAAATAGAGTCTTTTGCCAAGTAGATTGAATGCTTTGTAATGAATGTGGAATCATATCCATACCTTTTTGGTTGTTTCTTCTCTCTTGCTGATCTTCTAGGTGCTTGTTTGGAGCATTCTCCAACCTCTTGCATCTTTGCTTTGCCTCTTGACTTCCATAGCTTGTAATCTCTTTCTCTTTCATCTTGGTCATCGTCTGTATCACTTCTTGGATCCTAGACCTGTGTATCATGCTTGCTTCCTAATTGATTAGAGTCAGAATCAAGATCATATGGTAGTGTTACATTTTGTTTGTCTTCATCATACCAAGACCTGTGTTCTTCAAACACAACATCTCTACTTGTAGTGAATTTCTTGGTTGAAAGGGTTGAAGAACCTGTAACCCATTTGAGTTGAATAATATCCAATAAACACTATCTTTGTTGCCCTTTCATCTAGCTTACCTCTTATTTGTGATGGTACATGAACATAAGCTAAACAACCAAAAACCTTGCAATGTCCAAGACTAGGTTTTCTTCCATGCCATGCCTCATAAGGAGTTGTACCTTGAAGTGATTTGGATGGTAGTCGATTGACAAGGTACACAACAGTTGAAATAGCATCTGCCCATAGATAATGTGGAAACTTCTTCTCTTCAAGCATTGTTCGGGCTGATCCAACGAGTGCCTTGTTTCTCCTCTCTGCAATTCCATTTAGTTGAGGAGAGTACCTAGTAGTCACTTCCCTTTTGATACCTTTTTCCTGCAAGAACACATCAAACTCTTTGGAGAAGTATTCTCCCCCTCCATCAGATCTGAGCTTCTTAAGTGATCTACCTGTATGATTCTCCACATGTGCAAGATACTTCTTGAAGCAATCAAACACTTCATTATTACTTTTGATAGAGTATAGAACAGTCCACCTACTATGGTCGTCAATAAATGAGACATAATACCTTGATCCTGCCAATGAAGGTTCTTGACTTGGTCCCCATACATCTGTATGTACTAGTCCAATAAGTTGTTGTGGATGTAGCCTTTGTGGTTGAATGGTTGTCTTTGTGCCTTCTCAATCTGACATGCATCACACCTGTTGATCATGTGTTGCTTTGATATGTTCGGCAGTCCTAGAACACTTTGATCCCTGCATATATCCTTCAAAGCTCTTTCATTCACATGAGCAAGTCTCTTATGCCACACTTCAAGCTCACTTAGGGCTTGAGACCCAAAGTTGAATAGAGCTATGTTCTTGGTTTCTCCTACTTCAAAAGTAAAGAGCCTACCATGCTTCTCACCTCGGGCTATCTTCTTGAAGCCTTGACATGGATCTTCCACAAAAGCTCCATGTTGGGTGAACCTAACTTGCAAGCCTTTTTCAACTATTTGGCTTACACTTATTAGGTTTTTAGTGATAGTGGGCACATAGAATACCTTACTTTGAATGTTTGTCCTTCCATTGGAAGCTTTGACAGTACCAATCTTCTCCACATTGTGCTTCGTGTCATCCCCTGTTTGCACTTCATGTCTATGCTTTGGACTTTCCAAATCAGATAGAAGAGCAATATTGCTTGCAACATGATTCGAACATCTTGAATCTATGTAGAACAAATGATCATCTTCTTTACCTTCTTTGTGGCTTAGATTCATAAGAAGCAATGAGTCTTCATGTGGTTGGTCTTCTGAATAATTGTTGTAGTCTCTTCTATTATAGCTTCTATTGTTATTGTTGAAGTTGTGTCCACCTCTGCCTCTATTGCTGCCATATCCACCTCTTCCACTTCCTTTCTGGGTCTTCCCATTGAACCAACAATTTTGAGTGGTGTGGTTGGTCTTATCGCATTTTGGCATAAGGATGAACATTCTGACCTTTGGCTTTGTCTTGCTTTGGTCCTTTCTTCTTCCCTTTCCACTTGCTCTTGCTTGCAAAGTTGGCTTGGGAAGTCTCTTCTTCATCTTCTTCCTTCTTCTTGCCTTTTTGCTTCTTATCCTTCTTATCTACATATAGAGCTCTAGTTGAATTACCATGATAAGAGTTACCTTCCTTTATGCTATTGTTGGTTTTTTGATTGAAGAGTTGTCCAAGAAAGATGTTGAAGTCTGGAGTTTGCACATCCATGATGAGATTATAAGCCGTCGTGAAGGATTGCCATTGCTTATCACTTCGAATGCCGTTGATAATTTGCCTCATGATGACCTCTTCTTCAATCAGCTCTCCAATGGATGCTAACTGATCCGCAACCTCTTCGACCTAGGTAACAAACTCTGTGATGGTTTGTTTAGGCATCTTCTTCATTTGGTTGAACTCGTTTCAAAGATGATTCTTTCTTGCTTTGGTACTAGCAGAAAAGAAAGTCTCGAGGGCATCCCAAGTCTCTTGAGATGTCTTGCATCCTCTAATATGTGGTAATAGAAAGTCAAAGATAGAATTCAGTATGTACGACATTGCTTGAGCATCCCTTGCACACCAAAGTGTGAGCTTATCTGTCTCCTCTTGTGTAGGTCCTCCTTTCGAACTTGGAATAGGCATAGCTTCATCACCTGCTACAATTCCACAAAGATTTCTACCTTGGAAATAGGCCTCCATTGTGATTTGCCAAGCTGCATAGTTGTGTCGATCAAGCTTCTCGATCATTGAGGGAAAGCTGTCACCCATCTTGATCTTGCTCTGATACCACTGAAAGAACTTGGAGAAGCTTGTAGAAGGTAGAGAAGTGTGTTTCGAGGCGATGAAGTTTGGTCAAGCCAACTGGCACAAGACCAGCCCTTGAACTTATGGAGACTCAAATGGACCTTATAGGCATGTGATAAATGCAAAGAAACACACTATGTACTTTGGAGCATCAAGGAGAATGAGTCGATACAAAATAGGCAGGTTCGCGGATCGACTAGCTCAAAACACTTACTATCTATGGAAGAGACAATGAACTTCAAATGCCCATAGCGACCAGCGTGATTACAATTAGAAAAAATCCTTTGATGGGATTGATACAAATAGGGTTGAGTGTATGGAATGCATAAAAATATAAGGAATAAGCAGAATATGCTATAGGAATGAATGCGACATTGACCGGTGGTACTTCCTCTTTTTCAGGAATACATAGAGATTGACCCTGAGATAGAAAAACTCAGATTTCTCCCAGTCTGCTGAACCAAATGATATGGAGATTTATAGGCAACAACTAGACACTTATACCTTTCGAATGAGTCATCTTACACTCAATTTGGAGCTCTGGAGAGAGAGCAACAGCCTTTGCAATATTACTGTTGGTGAAGAAGATGATGCAGAAAATTGAAGGAGCAAGACAATGATGGTCACAAGGGTATGTATATTGCTTCCATGTAATGTAAAAGTGATTTCAAGTCTTTATATAGCCTCTAGGAGTATTCCAGGACTTTTACAAGTTGAATTTGAATTCAAATGAAGGTGGGAATGGTTGTTGTAGGGAATCAATTCACTTTCCTACAATCTAGGAAAAGTGAAGATCTAGTTTGATCTACTTTTAGGTGATTGATTGCTTGATTGAATGCAACTTCAAGCACCACAAATTCGTGGGATTTTGGCTCTATATTTCTACCTTTACATGTGTAAAGCTCAAGGCTTTTACAACGGTAAATGAACCATCAAAATTCTCTCAAAAAAAAAAATACAATAAATGAGCATAAGAAAAAGAACTCTCCAACTGATATTCTTTTGATGCGATAGCCTTTGATGTAGATCAAATCCACCTCAAGCATAGTGTAAGCTTGATGTTCCAACATGCATGTTTTAGGGTTGGGGATTTAGGATTAGGGTTTTAGGGTTTTACACACATACACACATGAATACATACATATAACCATAAATACATATATACATATATACACATACACATATACACACATAATGTCACAAACACATGTACATATACACACGTCACATATACATACACACATACACACATATACATGTTTTAGGTTTAGGGTTTTAATGTTTTACACACATACACACATGCATACAAACAAATACACATAGACACATGTATACATACATAAACATACACATACACATACACACACATAAAGTCACATACACATACACACACGTCACATATACATACACACATATAGATGTTTTAGGGTTAGGGGTTTAGGGCTTTCCTTTTTTAGGATAAAAATTAGTATATATAATTCACTAAATGAAAACACCAAGGTTTCAGGAAAAAAAACAGTACAAATATTTAAATATATAAAGAACTAGGGCTCTATGATAAAGATTAGTATACATAATTAAATATGTAAAGAGCTATGATTTTTTGAATTAAAATAAATATATATAATTAAATATATAAACGATAAAATTTTAGGTTTAACATTAGTATATATGATCAAATATATATATATATATATATATATATATATATATATATATATATATATATATATATATATATATATATATATATATATATATATATATATATATATATATATATATATATATATATATATATATATATATATATATATATATTAATTAGGATTTTTGTATAAATACTATTATATATAATTGAGATAATGAAAGGCTACAATTTTAGGATTGGAAAGCAGTAATATATAGAAATAAATGTAGCAAAAAATAGGGCTTTAGAATTATATGTATATATATCGCAAGGGTTGTATGATATATCCTAATATCGCACGGTTGTATGATATATCGCAATAGTAATATATATATTGCAAGGGTTGTTTGATAAATATTGGCATATATAAATAAATAAATTAAAGAAAATATTTTAGGATTAAAATTACCATGTGTAATTGAGCATATAGAAATTAGGGTTTTAGAACTAGTAGTACTATGTTAAGTTAACTATATAAGAAACTCGGGTCTTGAGATTAAAAATAGTATATATAATTAGGTATATAAAGAACTACCGTTCTATGATAAATATTAGTATACATAATTAAATATGAAAAGATCTAGGGTTTTGGAATTAAAATAAGTATATATAATTAAATATATTACCATTACATATAATTAAGTAGAAAAAATTATGGCCTGAGGACTAATATTAGTATATATAATTAAACACTAGTAAATATAATCAAATGTATGAAATATTATGGTTTTAGGATTAAAAACTAGTATATTTAGTTAAATAAATGAATACTTTTGCTCTAGTTCTACTTTGGTGGGACTACTCCTGCCGGTGGCACTGTTGGTTTTATGAATCCACCACAACCATTTTCATAGCCATCCCATAGTGGCTTTAGAAGTCGACGTGTGCACAGCGTTTGACACCACAACAGGATACAGGAGCTTGCCCATCTCATTCATCTAGGTGCATTTGGAGGTCACATTCTAGAGGATTAGGTTCTAGAGATGGATCTTTAGGTGGATCTAGAGGAGGTGGTGGTGCAATGGACTTTGTGTCATCCATAGCTAGTCCTAGAATGAATACCTCAGATGCAGATACATCACATAGTACAACATATTTACCTTGGGGTGCTCATGAAAATGATGACTCCAAGGTGTACTATATACGAGATGGGGATCTAGTGATGGATGTGGCCGAAAAGACCATGCATTAGTGCATATGATTGTGAATAATACACTTATGAAAACTCTTTCATCATCAAATGGAGTAAATAAGACAAGGATTGCAATAATTACATCACAAAGGCAATCTATTAGGAGTATCGACTAGCATCTAGGCACCCTCTTGTCAGCTTAGAGTAGATTCAACACATGGCACTTGAGGTGATGTCCTATCAATGATCAAAGGTTCATGCAACTTTCAAAAGAGGCTTACCAAAGCCTTTATTGCTAGATGCTAAGGAGTGGGAGATGATTTGGGATGAGCAACAAGAGACTCAAAACCGATATCATCAGTAGTGAGATGCAATGACCACACGTCTAGATACGATTGGAGCATTGCATATAGGTTGCATTCATTATGACACAATGCATCACGAGTTTGTATAATTTTGATGAATGAATTCTCTTATGTTAAGGACATCATTTTTTTTATCTCACGTTTTGCATATTTCTTGTAGGACTTTGTAGTGGGTTATCTTCTAACATGAGAATATGAGGCTTATGGATATCATCATGGGTTGATAGAACTATTAGAAGACTTAGAAGGACATGGTGCAGTCATTTCATGGGAGCATCTAGCATGAGGTGAGCTTCTAAACTAGGGTTAGTGTTTTTCAGTTTTTCTTTATAAACATCATTTCAATTTGTTTGATTTCATGAATGTGCTTTGTTGCAAGACTACATATATAGATGTTTTGATCCCTCTAGTTTTGTGTATGGCAGTGATGTGCCACGGTTTTGTATTTGACTCTATATGGTAGTGGTGCACCAGATTTTTGTTTTAAGTTCATATATAGTAGTGGTTTGCCACATTTTGTATTTGGCTCACATATGATAGTGATTTTCCACATATTTGTACATGGTTCATTTATGGAATATCTCTTTTTTACATGGTTCACGGCTCATTGTGCTCCTACATAGCTCTTTTATGTTTGACAATGTCTTTTGATTTATCGAATTCTATGTTGCTTGCCCATCATCTAAACCCTAAATCAACAACCAATAGAGTATATTTCATAACATGTGCTCAGTTGTTTTTTGGGTAGAGTGTATCTTCCTTTGCTACACAAAAAAATTCTCATGTTGTTGTAGCAAGAGACACTACACTCTACCCAAAAACTATTCCGTAGATACTGACATCAGTATAGCCATCGGCATGAGCATTAGTATGCCCATGACCATATTGATTCTTATATGAATGGTATTTCCAAGGACATATTGGTGCTTATAGAGGTGGTCTACCATATCAATGGACATATAGATGCTTATATCATTTATCTTGCAAGTCAATACAGGCATGTATATTGTTGAAAAAAATACTAGCATCCATACCGATGCTTATAGCGGTGGTATTCAATGCATACCATCATGTATATCAGCACCCATATCGATGCTTATACTAGCATTATGGTAGCAATGCTTATAATAGTAGTTATTTGAAAGGTGCAACCAGATTCCCCATGTGTATTTTTGCGAATATAAGGGCCAGTATGAGGCTCATATGTTGTAGTGCTTTTTCACCACATCACTCATAAGGGGGATTTTTTGATATATTTTTTTAGTAATATGTGTGAACACACTAGGGCTCCGGAGGCACCTTTTTCCCTCTTTAGGAGGATTTTTTGCACTAGCTTATATATATGCCTATAAGCCTAAGGGTTCACTAATCTTTGTACATTCACTTGGTAATACATTCACTATTGTGTGTTGTGCTCCAAGAATTTTCTTCTTCCTTGTTCTATTAATGTGCTTCCATAGACCTTAAACTCCAACAAGTGTGCCATGTCTATCTTGATGTAGAACATGACAAATGGTTGAGAAAAACTGCAATCAATGCATGAGCTTGAGCATCTTTTCGATCCCATCTAATTTGCTTCTATGTAGGTGGAGAAGGAGTAACCAATCTACTTGAAGAAGGAGCTCCATCTATGACAATAGACTGTGAAGTAGAAGAACTTGGGGGTCTTTGATCTAGACATGCTACTATGTTCGAAAGCTATTTTGCAAAATGACCATGTTTCATCATGTGAGAACACATTCAATAAATGGTCCCATCAAGCTTATGTTTTTCTTGAATCATTCCAAACAAATCATTGTTGCCCACCATTTCACTAAAGACCAAGAGTGTGACAAGATTTTTACTTAAATGAAAGTTGAAATGAACACTAAAATTTTAGCTCACAAACCATCACTCTCATGGCACTTTGCACTCCACAAATGGATTTGAAATGGGGTAATGCAACTCATGGAAATACTTCTTGGGTGCTAAAAATCACTATTCTATGCTTCAAAAGGATCTGCACTATCAAAAATGTGCAAGCACTATGATGCAAAAAAACTGAAATTTGAGGAGGTTCTAAACCTAGTTTGATACAACTAGTGAGTATGTTTAGAAGTGCAAGAGACACACAAGTACACACAAGGAGCACAAATGCAGCAAGACACATTGAGAAGATGGTTGGTTGGAATAGCTCACTATATTGATGATAAACATAATTGAAGTAAGAGTTGAATAATTTCCCTAAGTATAAAGTACCACCACATATGAGGGTATCAAGTATGTGGTAACACGGGGAAAAATTTGTAACCTGTACTAGAGTAAAAATTTCCCATTTATAGTAAAAAGGTTCACATTAAAGCTATACAAGGAACACATAAGTGTAGCAGACTTAAACCCATTTCAATATAAAGAAATGGTGTTCACACTATGCGAGAAAGCAACAAGCTTGTGTGGAGATATCGTCTTTCAATTTTCTCTCATTCTCTAGTACA
Source organism: Ceratopteris richardii (assembly GCA_020310875.1). Taxonomy (NCBI): domain Eukaryota; kingdom Viridiplantae; phylum Streptophyta; class Polypodiopsida; order Polypodiales; family Pteridaceae; genus Ceratopteris; species Ceratopteris richardii. The sequence goes on from CM035421.1 coordinate 125,652,796, forward strand.
ACACAAAAAAAGAGAGACTCGCCTTAAGAATTCAAACCTCAACATCCCTAAGCAAAGGAATACTCTCTCAACCAAGGTAACATTAGCCTTGTATGCTACTTTTATGTAGAATATTATTGCTGATAGCAAAACATATCTTGGAAACAAGAAAAGTGCACACTAGATTGAACCTCAAAACATGCCACAAAGCACTTGAGCTACCCCCTTTTCGAATTTAGAGTATGGTAGTAGGATTGAATCCTCAAACATATGTCCCTAACCACACATGCAATCCATGGGTACAAACGTATGTAGGCTATGTGGTTTGAAAGCTCGTAGTAGGCGTCTCAACGAGTGGTGAGGCATTAAACTAGATAGGTTTTGAGGATTGTATATTTGTAATGATATTTACGTCTATCTTAATTCAAACTCTTTCTATAATAAAAGACACAAATGGGAGGTGCGGATTCAGCACAGATCAAACTATTCTTTCGTCTTCCACTCAAGAATATCACGCGTCCAGGCCATTGAAGCACGATAGCCATGAAAGCGCCAATCAAGACAACTGATAACCCTTTCTCTATGCTTTTTTTATTTTGAATTGATAAAATCATCTCAGAGATGCATGTATTTATAGTCGAGAAGGAGATTGATTGTGCGCAGAAGACAAAAAATTTCTCCTTAAAACACAATTGAAGCCTCACGACGAAAGGATGATTCTTCATCAGGAATGAAAGTAGGCATTAGAGCAGGAATAAAGGATGGCTCGCATGAGGTATATAAGTAGTTGCACCCATTCGAGGAAATCTCTTCTAGTCTATGCACTTAGAAGAAAGAATAGTTGTGCAATTCTCTTTCAAAAAAAAGGGACTTTCATGCACAATTTTACGTTCAAATGTAGCTTTATGCATAATTCAAGATTTCTTTCCATTAAGAGAGGGATTAGGATGACAAACATGTGCATATTCACGTTCATTGATTCAAAGGTGAAAAAGTATATTGCTTGTGCCTAAAAGGGAGCTCATGAAGTACAAGAACATCAAGAACACTTTCCTTAAACCAATGCTTCAATCATTCTTAAGCATTCAAAAATACAGAAACACATGCCTTTGCATGCAAGAACATGTATTTGCAAGACTAAAGGATACTTTTGATTGCTAATTATATGAAATTACACAAGGGAATCTTTCTAAAATCTAGCATACTTTCAAGTTAAAATCATGACAAACTCAAGTTTGTCATGATATCTGCAATCCATGCCAGCTATGAATTCGCAACTCAAGTTTCTTGAATATTTCTTTCCCAAAAAAGTGATACTTAAGTATCCAAAATTTAGGCCAAAGACACGTAGGTAAGAAGTTCAACATTGAGGATCAATCGAATTCCATATTAATAAAGGTCTTGTACTAAAAGTTCTTTGTAAATTTATACAAGAACTTGGATTGATGGAGTCTAGCTGGACTTCAAGCTTGAGGGGGTGTGTAGGACCTATATGATACATTTTGAATCTAGAAAAAAAAGCGAAATTTATCGCACCGATTCCACAAAACAATGTTTCCCAACTTACTCAATCAAATTAGTTGAAGATGTAACCATGTTTTAGGTAGTGTAATAGGTCCAATTAACCTAAATTATGGGAGAAATTTTTACCTCGCAATATAAGTATGCAAAGTACTTGAAAGTGGTCACGCAAGTTCCCTTTGAAGTAATAAGAATTGTTTCCAACGATGGAGGTATATCTCGTTACAATGCATTTTTTAGAGGTGTTCTAGCTTCATAGTTTTGTAGGAAAATTCGGACCATTTCTCATCGAAAAAGTCAACCATATACTTCGGTTTATAAATGTAGAAGCACTTAAGATTTGGTTGACCTCTATGTTTGATGACTCGTAAAATTTTGTTTCTGTATAAGGAGTATGAGGTATCCCAAAATGTTAGGTGGTATGAACAAAGCAACAAAAAAAACTTTGAATCTAGCTATCATTATATCCTTAGTTATTATATCCTTCTATGTATGTAGCTAGCATATGGATGTAGAAAGACTAGAGTTGGTTTCCTTTTTTGCTATTTGTTTAACTTTGTATATTCATAAAATATGTCGGCATTATGCATAAGACATTATATAACTTGATCAAAGTAATCTATAATTGATCGTAAATAATAAAGGGACTCCACCTGCCTTCGTGTCTCTCTTAATAATGTGAAATGTTCTTTTTAAGAACGGAAGTTCCTCTGAGGCCTAGTTTCCCATGCTTGATTTAATAGAAGAATAATTATATAGAGAATGCATTTAGTGCCCTTAATATGGCCGAATGTGCAATAGCTATGATGGTTCAAAATGGGTAGGATGCCTAAGAGATTCAGGAAGTGATTATTAATATTAAGAGATCTACTCAGAAGTTTAATGATTTTTTCATCGCTCACTTAAGTGATCTACTTGCTTTCAAGCTTGTTGTTTTTCAAGACACACATTCTATGGTGTTTGAAAGGCAATGATTTTTTTTACAATTACATATTTTTTTGCCCAACAATCATAGAGTTTTGCCCAACAATCATAGAGATTTCACAGTCAAGCATTCTTGTAGATGGGCATCAAAGTTGATCACACATCTTTGTTTCTGTATCTTCCAAAGTGCTTCTGGCATTCCAGGAGGCAGAAGAGGAGCCTATGCTTTCTCCAAATAACCGGAAGCTTCTTTTGAATTTTCCCGCGCAAAAAATAAAAAACTTTTTTTGATGTCATTGGTGTAAACAGTGACTTAATTTAAGTGTGACTGTTTTTTGCATCTGTTGTCGTAGAAATAGCATTCTTATATTGAATAAAAAACTAGTTCACCTCCGCGGGAAGTTTTGCATGTATGTTACTTTCCGTCCGCATAGAAAAGTGACATGGATCAACAACTGCCCTTATCATCAGCCTCGTGTTTCGTTTTCTTTGTATATGGATATGGACTGCTGAGCGATCTCTATGCGGGCTGGTATGTGTGTGCATGTGTGAGATAGAGAGAGAGAGAGCTTTCTTGCTTACTGTATTTTATAAAGATTCGTGGTCCGTGCTAAAAAGAGCTGCTTCGAATGCAGCGTCACATGCATGCTCTTGATTGCCTTTCGTCACTGCTACGGAACGTCCAAACGTCGGATACCAAGACTATCAGCGACATTTAATGAGTATCAAAGGAAACGTGCTGCAGCAGGTGTTGTACCACACAAACCTCAAAGATATATTGGAATGGTAATTTGCATGTAGTTGCTGATCATCTAAGCAGCAAGCTACTTTACTCCGAGCATTCGGAAGTCAAAGAGTTTCGAATCATCGGTCTCGAAACTGGGTACGAGCAGGACGGGATCATCTTTCCGCTTCCATTTAGATTACAAGCACGGAGCACGGCTAAGGAACGCAATTAAAATGAGGATTATCAGGTTCAGATTTAGTTTTTTAATTATCTTTTAAGTGAAGATTATCAAGGTCCGATTTAACTTTCAAGTGAGGGTTATATTTGAAGTAAAGGTTATCAAGTTCAGATTTATCTTTTGAGTGAGGCAATTAAATTGAGGATTATCTTTCAAGTGTGAGGATTATCAAGCTCAGACTAAAAAACAAAGGCATGCAGTTTTTAGTATCTCTATACGGACAAATATGTTGTGTCGTTAAACAGCATTTTCTAGGTCGTTGAATACTGACGGTATGCCTAATTCGTTGGACAGATTCAGCTATTATATCCCTGTGATTCAAAGTTCTGAATCCAATGAGGATGGAATGAAACGGAAGGCAAAGAACATGGAAATCTCATTTTCTGAGTACTGTGCAGACGCCATCCAATGAAACTCTATTCAATAGATGATCTAGATATACTTTAGTCCGAAATAAAATGCGCTTTATAATTTATGCTGCTCTAAGAACTTTAAAACTTAACAATGATCAGTTTAAGGTTCATATTGTCTAAAATTGAAAAAAGAACAATGCCAAGAATGCTGCAAACACCAATACACAGAAGACGATAATAGTCGGGTGAACATGATTGTTCTTCTACATTCAACTCATCATTCTAATATTAGGAAACTGAATAGTTGCAGGAGGATTGCTGTATACAGAAAGCTATTAGTATCTTCTGTGAGGTCGCAGTTAGTTAGCAATTAGTATCTTGTGTTAGCTATTAGTATCTTGTGTGAGCTCCAAATTAGTTACCTGCTGGTCTTCTCTAATCCTTAAATACTCCTTGCTCTCATGCACATTTAGATTCCTCTAAGGTTCACACACTCGTTACATAGATACTTCGAGGAGATGGGGATCTCAATAACATTTCGACTCATGAAAGGGTCTTCGATCCATTAAGGGTCCTTGACCAATGCATTAAGACCTATTATAGAACATGGAGAACTAAATAAATCTAACACACTCTCCACTTTTCAAAGGTCCTTCTCCTCAGTGATAAAAGCGAAAAAATGTATGTGAATCACAGCTTTTCATTCCAAAGTAAAAGGCAGATATCTCCCTAATTATAAATCAAATGACCATGAAATTTTATGTCAAAAACTAGACAGAGAGAGCAATCCAATGCATTCTGAAAAAAGCTGAATAGAGCTCGAGATATGAGCTTCTAAAGTTACTACTTTGAGTGAGTATAGCAGAGAACAAAATAGAGAAGTAGAGAATGATGAATGTATAAATTCACACATGATTACAACCACATTGGCAATGAATATTTGCAAAATGAGAGTAGAGTGAAAGAGCTATGGAGTAAGCTCTTCAATCTCTACAAAATGAAATTAAGTGGAAGGCTTGCTAATCACCACTTCCTTCTTGCTCTTTTTACAGCTACTTTTGGAGGGAGTTTTGAATTTGAATTCGAATGGCTCCACCTAAAAGTGATCCCTAAAGTTAAGAAATATTCCCTCAGCTCACTAATTCTTGGTTTTAGGTAGTTAGAGCCACGACTTTGCTTTTACATCATGGATGACGTAAGCCATCCTTTTTCTTTTTCAGAATTACAAGGGATAAAATGTGCTCTTTTACAAGAGGTGTTCATATGTCTACATATATGGCTACAAATGAATATCATATCAAGCATGTAGGCCTGGTCAAAATGCATCAACAGCTCCCCCTCAAGCCTAACATGCTTCGCCTCCAAATATATCTTCAATCGTCCTTGATTTCTTGCATGCCAATCATCAACTCGAATTTACTTAAGTTTGTACCATCAAGAGCTCATGCACATACTTCCTTTGTGTTATGTATACACATGGATCTGTGTAGATCAACTCCAAACTAAGAAAATAAGTGAGTGGTCCAAGGTCACTTATTTTGAAATCCTCCTTCATTTGATTCTTTACCAATTTAACATGACTTATGTGGCATGAAGGAGAGGCCTTGGTTATATGGAGTTTGGGAGAATTCCCTTGCATGTGGGATATATGTGCTTGCATGAGAATGAAAGTGGACTTGGACAAAATGGTGGAGTATGGAACTCTCAACAGTTGTATCCTCCCTTGAATCTACCTTTATTTGATCCATAGCCACCTCTATTGAATCCTCTTCCTTTGTAGTTCCTTCGGTTCCTGTAACCTTTCTCAGTAGTATGATTAGAATAGCCATAGATGTTACAAGGTTGAGATGCTTGGGGTCTCCCTCTACCTTGCATTCCTCCTCTACCTCTTCCTCTAGCTTTTCCTCTACCTATGAACTTGGCTTGGAAACAGCTACCTTCATCTTCATTCTTCTTAGACTTTGACTTATCCTTTGATTTAGCTCTATTACAGTATAAGGAAGAAGATTGATTATCTTTTGAGGATTCTCCATTCTCCCTTATCTTTGCTTCATGTGTGAAGAGTTTCCCCATAAGAGTGTTGAGGTAATGTACTTGCATGTCCATGTATAGGTCCATGGCAGTTGTGAATGATTCCTACTTGACATCACCCTTGATTCCATTGATGATTTGCCTTATGATTTGCTCTTCTTCAATTATCTCTCCAATGCTTCTTTACTGATGAGAGATCTCCTTCATTTTGGTGACATAATCAGTCACATATTTCTTGGGACTTTTCTTCAAGGTATTAAACTCCATCCATAACTCGTTCTTCCATGCTCTAGTATTTGAAGAGAAGAAAGAATCAAGTGCTTTCCAAGTTTCTCTTGAGCTCTTGTATCCTTTCACATGAGGTAAGAGAAAATCAAGCATTGAGTTTAAGATGTAGGACTTGGCTAGTGCATCCTTTGAGCACCAAGTTGTAAGCCTTTCTTGGTCTTTCATGTGATGGTTGCCCTTTTCTTCTCATTGTGGGCATGAATTCATCTTTAGATATGTACCTAGATAAATTTATCCCTTGAAGGTAGGCCTCCATCCTCAGAGACCAAGTTGAGTAGTTGTTTCTATCCAATTTTTCAATGGTAGAAGGAAATCCTTCTCCCATATTGATTTAACTTTGCTCTAATACCACTATGAAAGGAGATGGTTGATGTGCGTGGTGTTGCAAAAACCTACTTTACAGCTACTAAGATAGCTTCATGGATGATACATAGACACTTTGTGTTTGCCAAGGATGCATCTTTGCTCTAAAGATGTGCGTGGTGTTGCAAAAACCTACTTTACAGCTACCAAGATAGCTTCATGGATGATACATAGACACTTTGTGCTTGCCAAGGATGCATATAAACGATCCTCGTGCTTTGGAGCATCAATCTCAAATTGATTCATAAAGACATACTCCTTGACACAAAACAGATGAAGTAAAACTTGCTATTTTTGGATGAGATGGACCATGGAAATTAACTCAGAGCTCACACCATAGCGAAAATTGATGAGATTTCACAACTTTAAAAAAATTAGAAAATGAATCCAAAGAAACCAAATTGATGAATTTTGATGAGCCATTCTCAGAGAAATAATTTTAGTAAAATAGGGGTGTCATCCTAATATTTTAGGAACCACCTACCAGAATACCTAGATGATTTCAAATTAATGTAGCTCATAGAATAATGAACCAATGATGACAAAAATTAAATTAATGAAAATGGACTTATTAAGTCAGCTATACCAATTCGAATTTTAGTAAAATATTAAGTATACATAGATAAACAAATCACTAAAGTTGAATGAAAAACATGAATGTGAACCTATAGAAGTAGACGATAAGAACTCCAAGATGTAGCTTGAAAATGAATCTGTATTGCACATGTTGTACATGATATGAATGGTCATGAAGCTTGGGAAGGAGAAGCATGATGTGTGCTTCACTTATGGATTGATGCTTAATCACAATCTCCTCAGTATTTAGCTCTAAGCTCTATTCTATTTTTGTGACTATACAAATGTGTATATATAGAGATATTTGAACTCAAATCTTGGAGAGATTGTACCTAAAAGTTCCCTTAAAGTTGAGGAATCATGCAAGTACTTCCTTTTGTGTCGCCAAATAAGTCCATCCTTCAAGAATAAGTTGTAAGTCATTTCCTTGATGGATCTCTACTTATTTGTGGAATAGCCTAAGGCAGATTTCAATGAGCTAAGATAATATCCTATTTATTTCTATTCTCCATCATATTATTCTTGAAAAATTTCTCATAAACATAAACTAATGGATCATATCTCATCATATTTGTTTATCTTTCTATCTCATCATCAAATTTTTCTCTTGAAGGCATATCAACCACATTCAATGAAATATTCTCATCGAGAATTTTCTATCATACCTATAAGTGGAAGACAATCTGTATCTACAACAACATTCACTCCAATGAAATATTCTTGATAATGTTTTAAAGCATTCACCAATCCCCATAACTCTTTTTTAATCTATCGATACTTGTATTATGTTCACACCATAGTTAACTATGTATCTCTGCCTCTCATCATCATCTTGACCTATCACCTAGCCTATATCAATAGGACTAGTATCAACAAGAAAAATAATAGTCTTTTAACCCGACTAATCAAGAGGCTTTGAAATTCGAGCTTTAATCAACAGTTTCTTTAGTTTATGCATCGCTCTCAACTGTTTTTTTGTCCAACCAAATTTCTTTCTCATTCTCAACAGATCATTTAAAGGTTTGGCAACATGAGAAAAGTGAGGAATCTAGATCATGTAGAATACATAGGCTCCCAAGAATCTCCTTATCTTATTCATATTACAACGATCATGGGAACAACTTGTTTCGAATTCATAGAGCCTATCTCATGTTGAAAAAGAGGGAACCCTTTCTCATGTCTCTTGATTACTTTTATGAACCTTTCTTTCTCTTTTTATCTGTGAAATTATCTCTCTCCAAACTTTATTTGTTTAATAGTTTCCTCACTAAAGGTATGTTGTATAAGCTCTTGTATTGTTAGCATAGGGTCATTAGATATGCTTAGATACTTTTCATAACTATCACTCAAAAATGGTTGAGCTATGGGTTTTATTTTCTAATCAACAATCTTGTACTTGATATTTATATTCACTTCATGTTCTTGCCAAAACTCAACAATCAAATCTTATTCTTGAGTAGATCTAAGCATAATGATTTCAGATTTTTCATTTCTTTGAAGTGCCTTATCAAGTTCTTCAAAAATACTAGAAATACTTTCCAACTCAAATATGTTTTCAATCTTCTCATTAGGTAATGGTAATCCTAAGTTTTTGTAATGTTTTTCACATATTTTTCTAAATTTGTTTAAAATGCTTTCTTTTTGTAAATAAAGTAACTTGAATGTAGAAGAATATACAAGAAACAAAACTTTAATAATTATGTGGAGAGTCTTGTGAGACATCAAAACACTTCCTTCCATTGTCTTGCTCAACAGTGGATCATAGCACAAAATTTTGGTCAAAATAAGCCTCATACTATCTCCCCCATGCATAGTCATTGCACTCACTGTCATGAGGGTTAATTGGGGTGTTTTCTTAGATTCTTCCTATTTCTTGCATGATTCGGTCAAACAATCATGACTTGTAAGGAGTTCAACCTAGAACATGATTAGATTCTTGCATAAGAAGACTTGTCATCCATTTCCTTTGTCTCGATTCACATTTTGGTTATGAATGAATGCCTAAGAATAGCCTTGTATGAAAATTTTTCCTGGACAAACAAGTGGAATTCCTAAAAAACTCCCCAATTTCCCAAAGGTACAAAAGCACATGCTCCTAGCAAGGCTTCAAAGCCATTATCTATGGTCCTCATCTTGCAACACTATTCCTTTTCTATGGCCGATTTGAACTTGTTGTACAACTTGGATATCAGAATTATCTATGTCTTTGAGTCAAACAAGACAAAAAGCTAAAAACAAATCTCCATCATTTCCCAGATTCACTTTTACCTCTAGTGTCTGTCTTTCCTAGAAGTTCTTATTGTAATCACTCTTAGACTTTTGTGTCTCATCATCAAGTCTCACGAGTCCTAGAGAGTTTGTATTCACCTTACATATCACAATCTCATCAACTTCCTCATTAGAGAAGTCACACAATGCAACTTCTTCATTCATAATATGAGTGCCTTAGATGCCTCTCCCATCTCTATGTCTCTAGGTATTGAGAATCTCTTTCATTTAATCAGTCTAATGAAGCTATCCTTGAACTTAGGCTCCCAAATTTAGAAGAGCTATTCTAAGGACATGGTTACTTGACTTTTCAATAGAATATCATTTCGAGTTTCCTTTGCATCATTCTGCTTCTCAAGCTCTCATATTACTACAATTTAAGGAGCTTTTTCCTTCTTTTTCTTTTCACTTTCTTGAATGTTTTCACTCTTTTTAGTAGGTTCGTTGTTTGTTTCATTCATTTGACTCATTTCTTGAATCTTAAATGGCTCCTCTTTCAATCTCTTATATCCTTTTTTTTTCCTCGTCTTGAGAAGCAACATGCTCCTTAAAGTGTACTTTTTTTTCTCTTTAGCCTTTTCCTCTTTATTCTTACTTTGTCTTCTAGTTACTCTTCTCTTTGGCTCACCCCCATCTTTCATTTCATCTCTTCATCTCTTATCCTCAAGATTGGCTATGTATGACTAGAAAGAAAATTGATATAGTATTCTACATGATCACATCTTTGGCTTTGAGTAGGGCTTCTATTGTGTACTTCTTTTGCAGTTGTGCCCTAAACTCCTTTTCGTTTCCTTCTTCTGTCCAATTCTTCTCTTTGTATATTGAGATGGATGTTAAGATCGACCTTGAGACCACTTGAGTGAAGAAATGAGTCAATGTCTCTTCGGGTAATCCATAGATATGATCTTGGTCTTCAAATATGTCCAAGTACTCAGTCAGATCACTAAACTTCCCTTTATCACTTAAGATAGCTTGAACAAAGCTCCTTGTTTTTCTATAATTAACTCTTTAAATAGTTCCTCCATCTCTTTTTGCTCTAGTTTTTACTAGTGCAAAGGATAATGTTCAGGGTAACTGGCTTGTCTAATTCTCTTAACTTGAAGTAGAGCTTAGAGAAGAGACTAGATGAGTCTACAACTAGGAGGTGAAGGTAGTTCTAAATCTCTTTTCCATATCAAATCAACTACCTGAGGAGATTCTTCTTCTAGGTTTAGAGTGATTGTGATATATCTTGAGTTACTTAGTTTCTTTTCTCACTTCAATCAATTCTAACCACTACAACATATGAGTCTCATGCTGATGCTAGCCATATCGTCTGTCATACCATGGCATTCATATGACCATTGGAAATGTTTGGGAAAACCATGCTAGCCATACCAATGGTGATTTTGGCATTGGTATAACCATTGGAAAGTTGTCTCTGGTATACGCATCAAAAAATATTGCCATTGGTATATGCATCGGTATGTGTGTTGGTATATGCACTAATATAGGCATCGATATGAGCCTTGGTATTTTCAAGGCATCAATAATGCTCATTCAAATGCTTATACTAACACATATATTGATGCACATACCAATGGCACGTTTAATAACCTGAGATCCAAAAATCAATGAGTCATGTGGTTTGAACGCGATCGGTTTTCTCAATCAAATTTGCATATATTATCTTCACCTTTCCAATTCTCCATTTGTGGCTACCATGCCAATAGAGAGAGAGAGCAAGAGTGTGAGAGAGAGAGGCTTCTATCTCTCTTCCCTCACATCTCTTCTTCTTTCCTTGATAGGAAATCTAAAAGGTTACTTTTCTCTTGACAGAGAAGAGAGAAAGGAACTATTATTTTGTTGCTATATCGATGAGGATGCCTATGTATGTGTGTATGAAAGGGAGAAAAACAATTCTTTCCATAATTTTACTTTTTTGAATAGCACACTTGGATGCAGGAGAGAGAGAATTTTAATTTTTTGTGATTGTTGTTACTTTCATCTTTATGCTCGTGTCAAAGATTCTTAGAGAAGGAGGAGAGAGAGAGATAGAGATAGACAGAGAGAGATAGGAAAGAGAGACAGAGAGCATCGATGGAGAACCAAGTCTTTCCTATCAACCAATTCAATTGTCGTTCATCGTCGTATTCCTTCTTTTTCAGTCAGCTATAGGAGTAAGACGGAGGTCTGTTCTACTCTATTTCCCACCTAGGGACCTATTCCACAAACCCATCGTCCAAACGTGCAGACATATATTTTGTTTTGGTGTGCATACAAAGTTGTGGATGTGCGTAAGAAGTCCCATTCTCTTGTATTGTGGTCACATGAGTCACAAACAAGCATCAATGCTTGCATTAAGCTCTTAGAAATCAAATGGCTATGGAGACAAGCCGTATACAAAGGTGAACTCATCTTTTTGGATGTGTTCTATAGTGGAATTCCTTTAATCCTAGTTGCTTGATTTTTTATTCCTTTGAGGACTCCAAAGCATTTGAGATCAAGGAGCACTCCAATGAGGGGTTGGAGCATTTCATTTGCATCATTTGCTTTTATGCAACCGAGATCTCACTTTATAGTTGTCATCATATAAAAAATCTATTAGGTTATACTTCTTGTGGTGCTTCATGGGTGGGAGCACGAACATTTTTAAGAGAGAATGAGGTGCTTCTATGGCCGTGCAAATAGCTGATAAAGATGTGCAAGTTAGGAGATCAAGAAAGAGAGATGGAAGGCAGAAGAAATCGGAAAGAGAGAGAGAGAGAGAGAGAGAGAGAGAGAGAGAGCTATAGACAATTCCTATACAGAGCACATAGAGAGATGTCAAAGCAAAAAAGAATTGAAGAGGAAGATGGGAAGAGAGAGAAAGAGAGAGAGAGAGAGGAGGAGGGGAGAGAGAGAGAGGGGAGAGATAGAGAGAGAGAGAGAGAGAGAGAGAGAGAGAGCTTTGTGGAGTCTGGATGACATGCCCAACGTAATTGTGTAACTTTACAGTGTAATCTTCAAAGCTCTGATTAAGCACAAATTGTTGAACTCATCTAGTGGAAGGAACAATGAGACACAATATTCTTTGATTCCTAGAACCAGTAGCAATGGTGTTCCTTTCATCCCCTCTTTCATTGAAGATGGTCTTGCATGTGAAGATATAAACATAGATCCACATGTGTCCCTGTCCCTTCACATATTCCTACTTGACTCTACACTCCGTGAGGGAGAAGAAAAGGCTAGCTTGCTTGGTTTCATCAACTTCTAAAGTAGCGGGCTCGAGCTTAACTCTTCTTAGAGAAGAGGTAGCCATGCTGGTGAATTCACCACATATTCCCTTGGAAAACTATTAGAGAAATAACTTTGAAGGTGAATTTCTCTCGAGGGCACATCGAGAAACACAAGTATTGCACGGTCTTTCTCATTAACATGGACATCAGTTTCTTAAGTCCTTGGCTTGCAATTTTTAAGATTCAACATTTTACAGGCTTTTATGATCCTCTTGTAAATACATTTGAGGATCCAAAGTAAGTAAAGCATGGTGTGCGTGCTTATCTCAGCGATCTTCCATATCTATCTCCAAGTTCAACCTCGGTAACGTTTGCAACCTCAACACAAGTACCCTGTAGCCTTTTGATGATGGCTTTCAGGGTTTGAACTGGCTGGCAAAACAAGCAATCCTAGAAGAGTGTAGTAAATCCCCGTAGCTTATTCCTTGCGCATTTTCCCAAAATAGATTGGACATTCATCAGCTTGATTTGCATAGAGAATCGGTAGATTCATTTGGCAGTCTTGATGTTATTGAATCATGGCTTGCTACTCAGGAGGATCCTACAAGTATGTACTACTTGGAGCGAGCTCTTGGGCCAATATTATAGACTTTGTTGCCAGATAGGCAGTGCAGGCAGGTGATGGAATAGAAAGAGATGCAAAGAGGGTGAAGTAGGGGTGATGCTAATCGAGAAAACAAGAAAAAGAGAAAGGTGAGAGAGAGAGAGAGGATCTAGTGACACACACAAAGTCGATGGGAACGAGAGAGAGAGAGAGAGAGAGAGAGAGAGAGAGAGAGAGAGAGAGAGAGAGAGAGAGAGAGAGAGAGAATAAGCGATGGCACACTTGGGCATCAACGCAATTCGAAGAGATAGGGGAAAAATGATGTATCAATTATAAATTCTTATTGAATTTCATTTAAAACTCAAAAGACTATAACAGAAGTGAGAATCAAGCATAGGCTATCTGAGCATATTAAACGACATATGTAGCTACAACAAGAACTGAGTTGAGGATTTAAAGGGATTATAATGGTTGTACAATTGTACTTTCCTTTTCCATTTTATGTGGTAATGTAATGTTGAAGTCAAGCCAAGGGGTAATGCTGAATTCAAGCCAAGGGTTTCAGTTCTACAGACTATGAAGGACATTTGAAAACTTGTCATGTTATTTCAGATCCCATGGCTCTTTGTACAAGTCAAACAAGTGATTAAATTAATGGGATTTTGTCTTGCGTTTCCTAATGACGTACAATATGTAAGAGAGAAAGGAAAATAGAAGTCCAAAGTCTCAAGAAATTGATTTTATGTTCTCTTATTGTTTATTTAATAGTAAATAAAGAAAATGAAAATACAAAAACTAAAATATATAAAAAAAGTAGAGAAGTTTTCCTTTTATTGAGTGTATTATTATTTTTCCAAATGTACTAATGATGTTTTTCTCCATCATTTCTTTTCGAGATATTACCTCATGATTTGAACTAAAGAGAAGTGAAGAAAAACATTACGTGAGGAGAAAAGAAGTTTTTGAGGCTTTTGCAAGTGAAGAGGCATCTTTTTTGCACTATGGCCAAGAAGACCATTACAGCTTTTGTTACCTAATCCACACTCTAGCATAATATTTCGTTATTTGAGTTGCATTATTCGTAGTCACACTGTGATATTCATTTGTATATTGACCAATCCTTTCATGATCATTTAGTGTAATTTTTTTATCTAGCATTGTTGAGTTCATTGTTTCATTGTGAGTACCATATTTTGCTTCCACGCTCATGTGCATCCACCATGACATCTATGCCTCATCCCTCATGGTCGAGTTCTTTTTTCCTCTGCGATGCAGGCTCATCGTGTTTGATGATCAAACACAAGGCAAGGTGCCCAATTTGTAGACTCCGCTCATCAGACATGGACAATACACAGACACACACATGCATGGGGATTGATCCAACCACGTATGAGGCATCGCTCCCCGACCTCCTCCCCTTCTTCCTGACAACATTCATTTCATGGGAGCATCTACTATTTGGTGAGCTTGTAAACTTGGTTTTGTGATATCTAGTTGTTGTTTACAAACATCATTTCAAGTTGTCTGATTTCATGAATGTGCTTTGTGTACGGCAATGGTGTGTCATAGTTGTATATTTGGCTCATATATGGTAGTGGTGCGCCACAGTTTTGTATTTGATCCATGTATGGCAGTGGTTTTCCACATTTATTTGGCTCATATATGGCACTCGTTTTCCACATTTTGTATTTGTCTCATATATGACAGTGATTTGCCATAATTCTATACATGGTTCATTTATGGCATATGCTTAAAATTGACTTGAAGCAAAGCAAGGTAGTTGCTATGGTGATAGAGATCCTCGACTCGACACCCACACCTTTAGTTGATAGAGAAATCACTTTCATGCACATCTAGAATTACTTGTATTTAGGATTTTTCAAAAAAGTCAATATGAAGATATTTTCACTATAGGAATCCATAACTCAGCTTTAGATCAAAGTTCTAGGTATTCATTTTCTCGACTTCTGTGTATACCTGCATTTCTTGAAGCACATAAATGGAAAGACTCTTTTTTTGTAGCTACGTTTGATCACTTATATTCTACATATAGTCAAAACAATTCATCTTGAGCACTCTTTGCACGCTATTTAGATCACATAATTACTACTATCATAGCTTGGGTAAAAAGATCAAAATCATTAAAAATCACAAAAAGAAGAAAAATTAAACTCAAAATCACATTAAGTTTTGACATTAGAAAGGAAAAAGAAATCAAACTTAAGATTCATAAAGGAAATTAAGAAGGATCACGTTCAAGAAAGAAGTTAATTCAAGCAACCAAGATCAAGAGAAGAGATAAATCAAGTGAAAGTTCAAGTGAATTAAATTCAAGAGATCAAAGAAAAAGAAAGAAAAATCATTGGAAATTTGGTCGTGCTATCGCTATAAGCACCGATATGATTGTCGGTATAATATTGTTGATGTAAGCATTGGTACGGGGGATTGTATACACATCAGTATGTCCTTAGTGCTACCGATATAAGCATTGGTATGAACATCGATACTTTTCTTTCAAAATAAGTGCCAGTATTGATGTGCAAATCTATGAGAAGTGGAGAATGACATGCATGGGACTCACCTTCCAGCCTATTTCTAGCCCTTGCCTAGTCACCATCTAGAGTTCTCTTTAAGGTCCCTCTACTCATCTAGCCATCATGAGTAGGTACCTCATATGAACTCTCTGGCTTTTGGCCTTCGCTATTCCGCGAGCAAGGAATTCTCGTTCCTCCAAGCATGTATATCTCTAGAATATAACACTCTCTCCCCCTTCTTAAGATCATTGTCCTCAATGATATAGAAGGATATATACATTGGGAATAAAAATCGACGATTCCAAATAATAAGAATAGAGTGTTCTAGGTGTGTGAAAAATACTAAATGTTGAAAGAGTAGACGACTAGTCTTTGTGCTTCCTATCTAGCATTTCCACCAATCAATAGTAGTCCTTTCCCTGAGCATACTATAGGAATCCCTATGAGGCCCAATGAGTCCAGATGTTGATGGAGGGTATTAATCTCCAAAAGAACCAGCTATTCTTGATGTTAGGGCACCTCTATATCAAAAACAACTCAAAAACTTTACTAATTTTAAGGTTCAATACTAGATTATCAGAATCTTGAATTAACTGTGAAGAGAGTCACTACTCAGAAAGTCTGCTGCACATAACTCACTCAACATCAATTGGCGGTTGAATTGCACTGAGAGCTCCCCCTCAATCATCAATTGAGGTTTTCTCTATCTTCTTTATACCTTCCATGTCTTTAAATCTCTATAGCTTTGGTCCATCCAAGCTTTTGGTTAGCATATCTGCAATTTGATCTTTTGTTGAAGTATGTATGACTTCCATATCCTTATCAATCACCTTCTCTCTCTTGAAGTGACATTGAATCTCAATGTGTTTAGTCTTGGCATTAAAAATAGGATTAGCAGCTAGATACAATGAACTCATGTAATCTCCATGAATAGTGGATGTCCTCTGAATGATGTCAAAACTCTTCATGAGAGTCTTTACCCATATGACTTCCTTTGCAGCTTCTACCATACCTTTATACTCTGCCTCTATAGATGATAAAGCAACTGTATGTTGCTTCTTAGAGCACCAAGAGATTAGCTTATCTCCCACATAACACAAGTATCCATATGTTGATTTCCTATCATCATGATTACCTGCCCAATCTGTATCACTATATATCTTGATGTTTCTATCTGATGTTAAACCATAATACAAACCTTTCTTGAGTGTACCCTTAATGTACCTCAATACTCTTTGTCCTGCAACCCAGTGTTCTCTCCTAGGAAAATGCATGAATTGAGATAACACTCCAATTGCTTATGACAAATCAGGCCTATTTAATGTAGCACAGATTCGACTACCAACCAGACTTTCATACAACTTCATATACTTGAATTCTTCTCCTCCATATCCGCTCAATTTGTGATTTACCTCCATTGGAGTAGGTGCCACCTTGCAATCATCCATTTTAATCTTGATCAAAAAGTTCTTCAAATACCTTTCTTGAGTCACATACACTCCATGTTGAGTATATGAGATCTCCATCCCCAAGAAATATGACAAGTCTCTCAAGTCACTAATCTTGAACTTTTTCTCCATTTGCTTCTTCAGGCTTTGAATCCCCTTCTCATCTGTACCTGTAAGAATTATGTCATCAACATATATGCACATGTAAATGAACCCATCATCACTTGCTTTGACAAGCAAGCTACTATCTACTTTAGATACTTGGAAACCAAGTTCCTTCAAGAACTTCACAAGTCTATAATTCCATGCCCTAGGGGCTTCCTTCAAACCATACAAAGCTCTCTTGAGCTTGCATAAATATTCTAAATACCTTTTATCTTTGAAGCCTTATGGTTGTTCCATGAAAACATCATCTAAAATATAACCTTTAAGAAAAGCATTCTTTTCATCTAATTGACATAGTCTCCAACCTTTACATGCAGCAATGGCTATGAGTGTCCTAATAGTTGTCATCTTTGCCAAATGACTCTAGGTCTCATCATAATCTATACCATATGTCTGAGCATACCCTTTCACAAAAAGTCTAGCCTTATACCTAGACACACTTCCATCTGCATACCTCTTTGTCTTCTAGACACATTTGCATCCAATGATCTTCTAACTATTTGGTTTATGAACCAAATCCCATGTCTCATTCTCCATCAATGCATCATACTCTTCTTGCATAGTTTTTTCCCAATTTTCCTTACCTTTTGCCTCTTCATATGTAGAAGGGTCTTCATCTGCTTTCACCATGTAAGCATAATCTTTAGTAGTCAAGAAAGAAGTGTCATAGCTATACCTTATAGGTTGCCATTTGTGTGTTATCCACTTCTTGAAGTTTCTGGTTGATCACAATCACCTGCATGATTATTGATTGTACATGCATACCAAGTACCTTTCTCATCAAATGTAACATCCTTTGACACAAGGAATTGCTTTGTGGATGGACTCCACAACCTATAACCCATCTGCTTATCATCATATCCAATGAACACATACTTTTCAGCTTTAGGTTCCAATTTATACCTCAATTGAGATGGCACATATGCATAAGCCAAACATCCAAATACTTTGCAATGATCTAAGGTAGCTCTCTTACCCCACCAAGCTTCATATGGTGTCATACCGTGCAAAGCTTTACATGGTAACCTATTGACCAAATATGTAGCTGTATTTATAGCCTCAATCGACAAATAGTTTGCACAATTTTTCTCCTTCATCATTAATCTTGCAAACTCAACAAGAGTTCTATTTCTCCTTTTTGCTACACCATTTTGTTGAGGAGAGTATCTACAAGTAACTTCCCTTTTTATACCTGCATTCCATAAGTAATCACTAAACTCATTGGAGAAATACTCTCCCCCATCATCTGACCTTAGTCTCTTCAACTTTTGACCTATAATTCTTTCTACATACAAATGATAATATTTGAATGTATTAAATACCTCTATTTTATCTTTGATCATGATCCACCTAGTAGCATCATCAACATAAATCACATAATATCTTGAACCATTTATACTGAAATCTTTTCATGGTCCTCACACATCTGTGTGTATCGATTCAAGAGTTTTTTTGAATACATAAATCCATGCTTATTGTATGATTGCTTATGAGCCTTACCTAATTGACATGCCTCACATCTGTACATCATATGTTGACCTAAAACATTAGGCAATCCAAGAATTGTACCATTGTTAACCATATGCTTCATACCTCTTTCATTGAAATGTCCAACCCTTTTGTGCCAGAGATCTAACTCAGAGATCTTATGACCTCCATAAGTGAACAAGGCATGACCAACATTACCTCGAATCTTCAATGTGAAGATTCTTCCTTCTTTCTTCCCTGAAACAATTTGTTTATACCCATTGCTAGGGTCTTCCACAAAAACTCCATCATTAGTGAACCTTACTTGATAACCTTTTTCAACAATTTGCACTACACTTATCAGATTATTTGGAATTATAGGTACATTCAAGACCTTACTCAGAAGAGTACTTCCATCCTTGGCCTTTAGTGATCCAATTGACTTCACATTGTGCTTTGTATTGTCACCTGTTTGAACTACATGATTAGTTACCTTATTCTCCAAATCAGTCATCAAGGCTATGTTACCACTCAGGTGATTGCTACACCCTGAGTCAATGTAGAAGACTATTTGGTCTTCACTTTGTCTTTCACAAGTTGCATTCATAATCAAGGTTGAATCCTCCTTCTGATCTGAAGCATAATTGTAGTAGGTATTGTTGTAGGATTGGCTTTGGAAACCTCTACCTCCATTTCTTCCAAAGTAACCTCCATTATTCTGAGTATTATGCCAACAATCATGAGCTAAGTGATTTATCTTACCACAAATCCTTCAAGCTTTGGCTCCATCTTTATTGCTTCTACATCTTCCTCTACCTTTGCCACCTCTTCCTCTTAGGAAGTTGGCTCGGCTAGTTGTACCTTCTTCTTCATTTGATTGTTGTTTATCTTTGTTATTTTTCTTCTTATCCTTTCAATACATTGCTTGACCTGCACTCTTACCACCATCACCTTTGAAATCTTGCTCAAAAGTTAGAATATGTCCTAGCAACTGATTTAAATCAGGAGTGAAATGATATAGTGACAATTCAGTAGACAAAATGAATGGCTTCCATTTCTCACCACCTCTCAAACTTGTGAGGATTTGCCTTACCAATTTATCCTCCTCAATATCTTCATCAACTGCTCCTAATGCATCTGCAATGTCCTTCATCCTTGTTACATAATCAAAAATGGATTGAGAGGCCTTCTTCTTGAATGTAGTGAACTCTGCCCATAAAGATGCCTTCCTTGACTTTGTAGTGTTTTGGAAATACTCCTCCAAAGCTTTCCATATATCACTTTCACTTTCAAGACCTTTAATATGAGGTAGCAAGTAGTCATTGACTCCCATGTAGATAATGATCCTTGCTTGAGCATCCTTCTTCAACCAAGTCTTTGGATTTGAGAGTTTATCCCTAGTTGGAATAGAAGGATCTCTAAATTGTGGTTTTTCGTCTTCACCTGTGATGTAACCTATTAGGTCTTTGCTCATGAGATGAGCTTCCATCCTCATTGACCAAGCTCGATAGTTTTCTCTATCCAATTTCTCTATCTCTAGAGAATATCCCATCCTTTCTTCACTTGTGTATTAAATTCTTCAAGATTTTTGAGGAATAAGTGTATCTTTACTTCAAATGAAGTTCCTTTTGATCTTCTTGATAGATTCAAGCCTCCTTCTCAAGCTTTCTCTCCAAGCTTTCACCTTTTGAACCTTAAAGTGTTGATTTCTGTATGTCTGCAATAGTCGGGGTCCTCCTTTCTTCAATTTTAATGATTCCTGCTCTGATACCACTGATGGAGAGTGTTAATCTCCAAAAGAAAAAGCTATTCTTGATGTTATAGCACCTCTATATCAAGAACAACTCAAAACCTTTAGAAATTTTGAGGATCAATACGAGATTATCAAAATCTTGAATGAACTATGAGGAGAGTCATTACTCAAAAAGTGTGTTGCACATAACTCACTCATTGACTAATCAAATATATAAAGTTTTTTAAAAAACTTTGCAGGTTATGTTGCCTATATATTTTGCACCTTCTCCAAGCTAAATCATCTTAAAAGACTCAATACATCTTGAGAAATGATTCAATCAATCCACCTATGTCTAAAACTGTAGTTCTCTACAGTCCACTTTGACACCTGTGAATTTTAATGCATAGTTCTCTCAAAGTACATGTTTATTCAAATGCTTTTAGCCATAGATATTTTACCTTCCAAATCAAAGAATGACTATTTGCTTGCTCAAAAATTTACACTATGGAAGGAGAATTGACCAAAAAATTAACATCAAATTTTGCACCTACTACAACTTCACTTCTTCACATTTACACATGTAAATGTTCCTACTGTCAATTCTCTCACGCTCATCACAATTAGGATCTTAAAACTTGTACAAAGGTCAATAAACTATAGACTTAGACTTCTAAAAAAGCATTTCACAAAAGAGTACACATAGAAGGACTACTCAGCAAAAGATCGGGTGCAATATTTCTTCATCTCTGAAACTTTTTACAACTAAGTGATAAGAGAGATCTTCCTCACTTCTAAAGTGTCTAATGAATCTTACAACTTCTAATTCTTCTCTTCACATGCTCTCTCATACTTGCCCCGACTTTTTACTTGTATATATAGGCATATATGTACAAGCTCATGACCATAACAAAGGTATAAGTGAGCTACCTATAGTTTAATGTACATATGTATACAAGTCCTCATTTTCTAAATATGCTCTATCTTCAAGCTTCATAAACTATTCTGTTCTTCAATCTTTGACTTCAATCCTTCATCCAAAACATCAATTGGTGGTTGACTATAGATGTGTGTAGCATAAGTACTTGGAATATTCTTGGGCTCCCTATGCCTAGACCTTGGTAGCTTGCCCTTGTCTCCATGAAATACCCATTGACAACTTGTCATATGGTATAATCATGCAAACACACTTAGTCCTACAAATAGGTAACAAGTCTATGGTTCCAAGCTCTAGGAGCTTGCTTTAGACCATAGAGTGCTTTTCTAAGCTTGCATACATATCCTACTTTTTCTTCATCTTCAAACCCTAGTGGTTGTGCCATATACACTTCGTCTGATATCCAAACATTAAAAAATGCATTCTTGAAATCTATCTAATATAAATTCCAATTTTTGGATGTAGCAACACTTACCAATACCCTAATTGTTGGCATCTCTGCCACAGGTGAAAATACATCTTCATAATCTACTCGATGAGTTTGGGCAAATCCCTTTGCCACTAATCTTGTCTTGTACTTGTTTATAGAACCATCAGAGTTCTTTTTAAGTTTATATATCCATCTTGAACCAATTACCTTCATATGTGGTTTCTTGGGAGCTAGGTCCCAAGTGTCATTTTCCTGCAATGCTTCCACTTTCTCGTGCATGGCTTCTCTCCACTCTTTCTTCTTCTTAGCCTCTTCAAATGAAGAAGGCTCCTCTGCCATTGAATCTTTAATGATGTATACAAAGTGCTTTGTAACTAATGATGTATCATATCCATACCTTATGGGCCTCTTACTTTCTCTTTCTGATCTCCTTAAAGCTTGACTGGAAGACTCGGTTAGATCCTCTAGTTGCTTGTATTTGAACTTGCATCTTAACTTCCAAGCTTTGAATTCAATATGCACCTCATCTTCTAAGTTGATGTCCTCCGGTTTGTGTTGGTCTTCTTGAGTTAGGGTTGGAAAATCATTTTTCAAATCATATGGTAATTTGACTTTCTTGCAATCATCTTTAAACCAAGAATTATTCTCATCAAAGACTACATCCCAACTAACTATGAATGCCTTGTTAATGAGATTATAAAGTCTATATCCCTTTTGATTTTGATCATACCCAATGAATATGCACTTATCAACCTTAGGGTCAAGTTT
The DNA here is from genome assembly GCA_020310875.1 of Ceratopteris richardii. Classification (NCBI taxonomy): domain Eukaryota; kingdom Viridiplantae; phylum Streptophyta; class Polypodiopsida; order Polypodiales; family Pteridaceae; genus Ceratopteris; species Ceratopteris richardii. The sequence goes on from CM035421.1 coordinate 125,675,346, forward strand.
CCGTCTAATTTGTGATGGGATGTGTGCATAGGCAATGCATCCGAATATTTTGCAATGATCCAATGAGGGTCTCCAGCCATTCCAAGCTTCATATGGTGTCATACCATCCAATGACTTGGATGGAAGCCTGTTAACCAAATATGTAGCTATAGAAACAGGCTCTACTCATAAATAATAAGTTAATTTTTTCTCATTTAACATAGACCTAGCTGCCTCAACAATTAACCTATTCCTTCTCTCTACCACTCCATTCAATTCAGGAGTATACCCAATTGTTACTTCCCTCTTTATGCCTCTGTCCTATAGAAATAGATCAAACTGAAGTGTGTAAGGAATCATGGATAGAATGGTCGTAGAGTGCTAGATCAGAAAAATTCCATGGCATTATTGGAGTGGGCATCGGGAGTTGATGAAAAGAAATCCGAGAGTATAGCCTAACAAGAGAATTTTCAAGTTCTCTTTCCGTGGCATCAATTTGGATGCTCTCCCCCCATATGACATTAGACAAATTACTAGCCCTTTTATAGCCATGAAAATCTAAATTTATAGTTGCAAAAGTCATCCGTTGCCATTCATATCACAAAATAAATTTTTCCAAAGTTTTTGTTTGAGAACTCATCATTATTTTTGTCTTGTGGGAATTTAAATTTGGAGCAAAAAGAATATTGTTCCTTTTTTAACCCACTTGTGGGGTTTGAACCCATGATGTTCTCATAGAGAACACTTTGCCTTAGCCATGATTCCAAGTGCTTTTCGATGAAAAACGTTTTCAACTATTAATTACTTCACATTCAATGCCCACATTAGAACAAAAAATATCCAAAGATTACATTCTATGAAGCTTTTCTACTGATATGTTCTAGTTAAGCTTCATGTTAGTTTCATGAAAGCCCAGAGCATCATAAGAAAAACTTCTCGAATCTAAGAGCTTTTGCATGTCCCTAATCTGTGTATATATGCTATGAGTGCACGTTCTATGGAATTCTTTCTTTAGTCAACCATCAATTTCTTTGAGTGCCTTCTTCAATTTGGTCCCAAGTCTGTCACTACTCTCCCTCTTGTTTGCTTCATCTTTTGAGGGTAAATAGTCACTTTAAATGTTGCAAGATGTTGTCAATCGAGGAGACAAATTCTCTTTGACATTCTGCATCAACTATACACTAAATTTATTGAGATTCTAGATATGTAATACTTGAGAGATCTCGAACATAACAGAAGTTACAATTTTGCAAATTGACCTTTTTTGTGGGCCCCACATTTCATGCTCCAAATGGTGGTTGATATGCCTTATATCTCTCACACGAAACTTCAAAGCAATCTTAGATCATTTGTGAAGTGCATGTTCTCCATGCCTTCTCACATACTTTCCATTGTCGGCCTTCTCCGTGAGATCTCTAAAACCCTAGTGGCTCTGGTATGGTGTGAAGAGAAAGGAGATAAAGAAGCAAACTCTCACACACTCTCCCATGCAAAGAGAGGGGCACACATATATTTAGGCAAGGAAGCATGGTATTCTTGTTTTTCTTCTAGTACATAAAAAGAATATACAAGAATGTTCTAATACAACAATAGAGCCAATATAATATATAAAAAATAGTACATAAATAAAAATCTAATGTTGGTGAGTGAGTGAGTTGGCAAGAAAACAAATGTTCCATCACTCTCAATGGATAAATCTAGTACAATTCACTAAAAGCTTCCTTGACGTATATCCACATAACAACTATATGTAAAAAAGATGAAAATGTAGTATGTTTCATCCTTGATTATCGCATGTTGAGCTTGATATCTCAAGAGGAGAGTCCTCTCTCTATCATGTGGTGCTTGTGATGCTTTCCTTCTCCACTCATATTAGATCTCTACCTTGAATCTTCATGATCTTTTTTATGGGTCAAAGATAAACAATATCTCATTTAGATATGCACACACTTTTCTTTCTTAAATCCTAAATGTGTATCGCATCCTTCAAACTATGAGCATATAGAAAAAATTCCTCCTAGGTCTACCACCCCTATTTTGAACTCATCTCCTCCAAATGAATAGATCATCCCATCAACTATTTTCAATGCCTTATTCTTATACAATATATTCTATTTATGTTCACCCAAAGACAACAAAGAAAGAGGATATTGTAGATCTTCACAACCTATCAACAAGAGATTAGATCCCTATACTTGTGGGTCAACAAGTGCTTGAGATGGCCATGCAATAAATTTATCATGCTTCAAAACATTGCACTTGCAATTATCATTAAGCCAAGATTCCATGAGATCGACATTTTTGCTAAATTAAAGGTAATAAAAACTATATTCTAAAGATATTCTAGAGGATGGATTTTTTTGGGTGTGTTTAGAAGTTTGAGAGAACACAATAAGCACACACAAGAAGCACAAACATAGCAAGACACATGAAGAAGATGGATGGTTGGAATAGCTCACTCTATTGATGATGAACAAAAGTGAGGTAAGAACTAAATAGTATCCCTAAGTAGAAATTACCACCACATATGAGGGTATCATGTATGCAGTAACATGGGAAAATACTCTAGCAATTAGTAGAGTAAAAAGATCCCATGTGTAGGGGAAAGGTTCACATCAAATTCACACTAGGAACACATAAGTGTAACAAACCCCTCTCGAGTGAATGATGTGAGCACATACAAGTAGTGAGAGATCCATTGCCACTAGGCAATAAACATAAAGCTTAGCAAAAAACTCAAACATTTTGTGTGGAAGAGCTTTGCTGAATATGTTTGTCACATTGTCTTCTGTAGGCACATATACCAAATCAATATGTCCTTCATGAATGCACTCTCTCACATAGTGATAATGCACCTCAATATGTTTTGTTTGTGCATGAAACAGTAGATCTCATGTAGTAAACATCAATATCCATGCAAAGATCCATTAATAGGCATTGGAGCCATATACACTCCACTATTGCAATGAAAACTACCTCGTATACTACTTCACAAATCGATGTCACCAATGTAGGTTTCTTCTTACTCAATGAAGCTATGCATGAGCATCCAAGGAAAAAGAAAATACCACTAATAAACATGTGAGTATCATAAAAAAAACCCAATCACTATCAAAAAGCATATAACACGGCATAATATCTCTACCATAGTAGATACACAAATTCAAAGTGCCTTTGAAGTATTTAAACACACATTTCACCACTTTCCAATTCTTATTTCTAGGGCTATGCATGGAATCAAACTAAAAAATTGCATACTTTATGTACGACCTTGTGTTTGATGCATATATAAGATATCCAACACCTTACTAATAAAGAGAAGTGTCAAATGCATCTGTGGAATCCTCCATTGAGAACCTAAAAATTGTCTCTGATGGTTTGGAAACTGGCTTGCAATCTTGAAAGTCAAAATGTTTAACTAGTTTTTCAACATAGCTTGCTTGATGCATAACAATTCCCTCCTCAACGGATACAAACTAGATGCCAAGATAGTAGCTGAAAAGACCAAGATAAGTGACATCAAAAGTATGCTACAAAATAGCCATAAGGATGTGAAGTTTTGCATCACATGATCCACTCAAGAGTATTCCATCAATCTAAATAAGAACCACTCTTAGACGAGCTCCATATTTGCCTATAGACTGCTTTTGTAATAGGTCTTTTGATAATGTAATAATTCATTATGAATTTTTTGAATTACATTGTGTGGATAATGTTTAGAATTAATAATTAGCTCATTATATGCATGTAGGAAAAATATAGGGATGAGAAGTTTTATATTCTTTCTCTAAACCATATCTGCATCATGTTTTGTGGTAGAAAATTGAATGTGAAGATGAAAGAATTAAGAGAAGTGTTGCATGAGAGAAAGATAGAGCATGCATAAGAGAATAAAAGTGTCTTTGTAAACTTTTTGTGAATCATGTTCGAAGTACCTCATTTAAGGCTCTACATTTAGTTCACTATAAGAAAAAGCCTTGATTTTATTCTCTCTTCATAATTTCTAAACTTGCAAGGCTTAAAAGGGATACATGGAGGCAAATTTGGACCTAGGTCATATGTAACACTATTGTGCATAGTAAAGAGTTGGACATTTTTTTTGACTCACAAGATTAAGCTAATTCCTCATTGTTTATTATTTATAAGGCTTGCAAAAGTGTTGCTTTTTAGGTACTTAAAAGAAAATTTGGCTTTTCTAGTCCTATTCAAATCCATGATTTCAAAGCATATGTGTTTGCATGCACAGTTACAAATGTCTTTGGGTATGTCTTTCTGTTGGTTTTCTTCTATTTTTGGACAAGTATCGCTAAAGAAAGCCCTTGACAAATACAAATGCATGCTTTTGCAAAACTTTTTCATGCAACATGGGGAGATCCGATTTTTTCTATATTTCTTAGATGAGGCACTTCCTTGGGGATACTAAACTCTGTTTTGAAAGAAATTTTTGTAGCATCAAGCAAGAAGGGGCTGAAAATTAGAGAATTACCGTATGATTCAGAGTGAGAGTGACAGTGAGAGTGAGAGTGTGATTGAGAGTGTTAGTGTGAATGCAATTCTGATAGCTTAAGAGTGGTGGAGGCTTCTTCAAGAAGTTATTTTCCAAAGCTATTGTATGAATTGATGCAAATCTATAATAATAGAGCTTCTCTTTCTCTTAGTCATATCTTGTCTACTCTTCCACATCGGATTTTCCCTTGTCTTGTGCAAGTTCTATTTTTCTCTCTTCCACTTTTCTTGAGTGATCAAAAACTTGTGATTGAGGATAAACCTTGATTGGGCAAAGCACTACAACTATCAATTCGACTACATGTCACATCAAGGTCAATCAAGTGCTTTTGAATTTTCTCATACCATGCACATGGTGCTTGCTTGAGACCATACAATGCTTTATCCAAGCATCAAACCATATGCTCTTTCCCTTTCATGGAAAATCAAGGATTTTGATTCACATAAATGTGTTCTTGCAAATCACCATTCAAGAAATCTGTTTTTATGTTCAACACATGCATTTTCCAACCTCCTTAGGCTACGAATGCAACCAGGGTATCAATGGTAGTCATGCATGAACTAGGTGCAAAAGTTTCCTCATAGTCAATGCCATATTATGGCACATATCCTTCAACAACCAATCTAGATGTCTAGTGAGTCAATGAGACCATCTAACTTTATCTTTATCTTGTCCATCCACTTTGTAGCAATGATATTTTTCCTTCTTAGCAATGCACATAACTCACAAGTACCACTCATATGTATGGAATCCATTTTTGATTGCATAGCACTCATCCATTTTGTATTCTCACATGCATCTTCAAAAGTAAGTGGTTCTTCATTACATGATGTTGCAATAAGAAAATAATCTAGAAAATTACTTAATGCATGGCAAGAGCCTGATCTTGTTATACCAAATAAAGGTGCACTCAATTTTCTACCCTGCAAAGTTTTTTTCAGCCACTTTGGCATGATTTATGAACTCTTGATTGAAATGATTTAATTATGTAATACATCATCAACATGTTTATCATGTGTTACTGAATTTCATGCTTTTTTTAGCCACATTTTGTCACAAATGTTCAGCCATATCTTGCTAGAAATTTATAGTAGTTCCAACCATGTTTGGTTGAGAAACTTGGTACATGTTTGGTTGGAAGTTCTCAACATTTTGAGCTCTGTTTTTTTGGGAAATTTTCATCCCTTTGAGCCTTAGTTGACTAGTCTCCATGGTGATAGTCAAGCATAAGACTTTGGAATAGAGGCATGGGTGTATAAAAGTGTTGGTTATTTTCTGCACTCAAGTAGACCAGAAACTGAGTTTTCAACAAATACCATATCTCGAATCATAATAATGGTGTCTATAAATGGATAGTAAAAATGATATCTTGTAATTTCAATACTATGACCAACAAATATGGATTTATTTCCATTCTCATCAATTTTATGGTTGATGGAACATGAGCATATGCCAAAGAATCAAACACGTGCATATGAATAACCATATGTTTATGTAGATTCCAAAACTCATAAGGAGCGATGACTCTCAAATCATTTGTAGGGAAGTGATTCAAAACATAGTTTTCACACATGAATGCTTCCATCTAAAACGTTTCCCGAAGGTACTTTCCTTTAACCATACATTTTGCCATTTCAAGGAGTGTTCTATTTCTATGCTCTACAAAACCATTTTTCTAAGGTGTATCTAGCACTGAACATTGGTATGCAATTCCTCTTTCACAAAGAAAAGTATTAAACTCATGTAACATGTAGTCACTACCATGATCTCTATGTTTCTAGAATCTAAACCTTGTTTCTAGAAAACTTTTAAGCCATAGCTAAAAATTCGTTGAAGTAAGAAAATACTATACACCCATGTACGAAGAGTACCATCATCCATGAGGGTAACAAAATATACATGCTTCCCAAAAGATGGAGTCTTGATGGCATCACATATATCAGTATGAACAAGTTGTAATTTTCTTCTAGTGTGTGTATGAATACCTTCTATAAAAGAACCACAATGCAGTTTTCCAAGAATGCAACCTTCACACGCATGCTTTTTAATGGATTCAAGTGTTGAAAAACCAAAAACCATGTCCTTCGTTTGAGATTAAAGCAAAATATAAGTTCAAGGGATCAAAATGAGCATGCCAAAACTCCATTTCAACGATGGAGGAAGGATGAGCAAACAATGCATTTGAGATAGTTGTCTTGTATGTATCCAAGCAATACAAACTATTGCACAATTTACCAAACATCAAGATGATAATACCATTGCTAAAATCATGAAATAGCACTTATCATCAATAAAGTGTACATTAAGTCCAACTTTCACATTCAAAAGAACTTAAAATAAGTTCTTCATGATACCAAGTACATACATTGTATTTTTCAAGAAAATCAAACCACCATTTGCAACCATATGCTCAATTTCCCCTACTCCAACGATATGATAAGAAGCATTGTTTGGACACACCACATTTCTCATGAAGTAATGTGCTTTGAAGCACCACTATTAAAAAGCGAATCTAAACAAGCATCACTCACAATAGAAATTCAGAATGCAATGATGCACCATAATCACATGTTACAACACATGCCCAAAAATCTTGACACATATTGGCATCACCATTCTTTGCATTTGATGAATTTCAAGCAATAGAAATGCAACATTCCTTTCTTCTTTTCATTGCATTTAGTAAGCTTTCTGCACTCATCAATAGTATGACTAGTCTTATAGCAATATTTGCATCTCTTATTCTTTTGCAAATCATCATCATCAGAGGAATAAAAGTTTATTTACCCAAAGCTAAACCATAGTTTATTTGCCCTTTTTGTGAGAAGTCAAGTGCTTTGGTTTTTCAATCAAACCACTCCTATTCATTCTAGATTGCTGTTCTTGAAAAAGAAGAGACATAACTTTATCAAATGCATATATATTTGGGTTCCGTTTTGAAACTAAACTAAATGTAGTGCCAAAGCTTTGAAAAATTTTTGGTAATCCTTTCCACAATGTAGAGATGAGTGATCCATTCAAAATATTCTCTTCTAATTTTGTCAATTGCTCTTTCAAGTACCTAGTGCATCTCATACACAACCACAGACTGATTTTCAGCCATACATACATCCTCAAGTTTCACTCCTCAAACATGGAACAAGTGCTTCATTATGCACATCATACAAAGAAACAAGAATGTTGTTGGTATATTTTGGTAGTGCTATGTGTGAACACACTAGGACTATCAAGTTACTTTTTTCTCTCTTAAGAAGGTGATTTATCCCTAGCTTGTATATATGCCTATAACCCTAATGGGTTACTAATCTTTGGACATTCACTTGATAATACATTCAGTATTGTGTGTTGTGCTCCAAGATTCTTCTTATTCCTTGTGTAATTGGCATGCTTCCACACACCTCAATCTCCAATAATTGGTATAGAGTAGGTTGCAACGTCATCTATGGCATCATGGACACCCCTTTGGTCATAGTCTCAAAATTGCATGAAAATTTGTGAGCTCATTTTGGCCTCTAAATGCACTATCATAGCACGTGTCCAAGCATTTGTATCCTTTTTGTGCTAAACATATAAATAGGCTTTAGATCATTAGTACATGCTTCCCAAAGCATCCTATAGTTTTAGTAAATAGGTTTTGGATCATCAATACAAGCTTCCCAAAGCATGCTATAGTTTTAGAAGATCCAGATAGGGTATATTTGCTCAATTTTTTTAGATATAGTGATTTTTTTGCATTAGGGTATTTTAGTCAATGGACCTGAAAGTAATGATGTACTCTATATGTTGGTTGTTGAGGACATGTTAAATGGCATTAATTAAGAACTATGGATATATATGATGTGTCATGTAGTGGTGGAAAAAGGATTGTGGAATATTATGGAGGGTGTTGAAAAACGACCTACTACACCTGCAAATATTGAGATGGCATTGAAAATGAGGATCTTCAAATTCATTTTGTGTTATGGTTGATGATGCACCTATTGCACAACACCTTTGATGGGATGGTAGAGATGCTTAGGAACATTTATCCATAGCTTTTTCTATTAAATAGTCCTTTATTCCTCATATTCCCTCGTGCAAAATAACAAAGAATGTTAGATAGTTCACTTGTTCAGACCATTCTTGATGGTCTTCCTGATTCATATCACAATTTTGCTCGTTAACATATGAGGAGTTAGTATCCATTTTATTCTAAGATGATGAGTCTAGGTAGAATAGGTCCATTATGGATGTTGCAAATCAAGATTTCTAAGCTAGTCAAAAGTGAAAAGGTAAATGGAGCTCATCTACTAGTAAGCAAAAATGTATCAGTTATGCAGAGGACAAAAGGGAAGACAAAGACAAGAAGAAAGCGTAAAAATAGAAACCAATCTACAAATACTATAATGGAAATCATCATGTCCTAAATATTTTTCCAAAATTTGCAACAAAAGAGGAAAATAATAAAGAGGCTAGAATGGTTCATGTAGAGGACTCTACACCTAAAATAGAGTATGCCAACCTTGTGTACAATGAACAAAGGTTGTTTACTATTGTTTATAGTTATGATCCATCTTCTCATGAACAATCTATGTAAATAGTAGGCTCAGATGTTTCGTAATTTAACATTGGGGAAATCAAGCATATTACCTTGAGTATGTCCCTGTAAGAGAATACTGCCATATGTGCTGACAACTCCTCTTATCCTATAATGGGAGTTTGTAATATTATTCTAACTATTGTTGATGGTAGTTCTTTCACATTTTTAGATACTTTGTTTTTGCCACCGATCAATAAAAATCTGTTGTTAGTTTTAGCATTCGCCAAGATTGGTTTTATTGTCAAATTTGTTAATGACACATGCACAATTCATGATTTTTCAAATGGTGATGTTATTATTGCATCTGAGATTTCATCCCTTGGGCTATATAAGCTCATAGACTATGAAAAATATTTGAATGATTCAAAATATGTATTTAAAGATTCTTATGCTATTTAAAATGCAAAGCTTCGGCACGCACAATTTGATTATCTAAATTTTGCTAGTTTCTTCTATCTGTAGAAATTTTTAATGGTGTTCTCTTTGCACAAACTTGAGACACATTGTAAACATGTTTTCGAAGGATGTATTCTGGGCAAAAGGTAGCACTCCTCCTTCCGAAAAGCTATTTGAGTTGGAGCTACAATTCTTCCCATTTTTTAGAAACCTTTTCACTTTACTGAGTTAGTCTATCTAGACACATTTCAATAAAACACATGGTTAGCCTATTGGGATAGAGAAACTAAATTAAACATTACCAAGAGATGCTAATTCTAAGCGTTGATACATTTTTATATTGATTGATGTCGACACATTAGGACCGTTGGGGCACTTTTTCCCTCTTTAAGAGGTTTTTACCCCGGCTTGTATGTACACCTATAATGCTAACGGGTCACTTATTGTTGTACATTCTCTTGGTAATGCATTCCAAATTGTGCATCGTGATGCAAACTTCTTTTTGTTCCTTGTGTTGTTGTTCGCGTGCTTCTATAGAGCTCAAACTCCAACAACTAGTATATGGGTCTTAGACTTGCATGAAAATTGGTGAGCATACTTAAGGAAATTAGGAGTTCAAAAGAGCTTCACATTCTGGTGTCAAAATTGTGATATAAGATTTTTTTTGGCCTCTAGATGCACACTATCGTATTTTCTGTGTAGGAAATTTTGTTTTTTTTTTTGTCAAACATATATAAAGGGTTTGGTTTACGAGTACAAGCATCTCAAGTCTACTACAAGTTTTGCACAACCCGAGAGGGTAGTTCTATTCAACTTTTTGAGATAGAGACATTTTTTAATTAGGGTATTCTAGTTAGTGGTCTTCGTTGAATGTAGTGATGTATTCCGTATGTTGCCTATTAAGGATAAGTTGGATGATATGAATTACCCATTATGGGCATATATGATGCATCATGTATTGTGCGGATGGTATTGAAGATGATAATCTTCAAGTTCTTGTTCATACTTTGGTTCGTGCTGCACCTATTGTAGAGCAACTTCATTGGGATGGCAGAGATGCTGATGCAAATGCATTGATAGCCTTCTCTTTCAAACACATTCACGACTACAAAATAGCAAAGTATGCTTGGAAACTCTTACCACTTTATACTAGGAAAGGAATGAAGCTCATTTTTTTTTACCTCAAAAAACAATTGGAGAGTGAGCACATGGATGAAGGAGATTCCATGGATAGTTTTTTGGACAAAGATCAGAGACTTGAAAGAGTAGTTGATTTCTATTGATGAAGTCTTGCTAGATAGTTCACTTGTGTAGACTGTTGAGAATAGTCTTCTAGATTCATATTAGATTATCTCTTCTACTCTTTGATTCATGATGAAATGCAATCCAAATGCCTTAACATTTGAGGACTTAGTCTATGTTCTCTTGGAGGAAGATGAGTCTAGGCAGAACAAGTCCATTATGCATGTTGCAGATCATTCTTTCCTAGATAGCTAGAAGGGCAAAGGCAAATGGAGCTCGTCGACTAGTAAGTAGTAATTTGCTAATTCTACACAATCAAAGAAGGATGATAAAGAGGAGAAGAAAATATAAAAGCCAATTTTTTTTTGAAAATTGTTGTAAAGGAAATGATCATGTCATGCACATTTGTCCAAAACTAGCTATACAATAGGAAAACAAGAAAGAGGTTGGAAGGGTTGTTGCAGAGGACTCTACACCCAAAATAGAGTCTGTTAACCTTGTATAGAATGAAGAATGGGCACTTACTACTCTTTTCAGTTATGACCCATCTTCACATGGATAGATCATATCTGCAATAGACCCAGACATTTGATGATTTCATAGTGGGGAAACCAAACATATTACCTTGCAGCACAATTTCTTCACTTCACTTGCACCTACCCCTATATGCAATACTATCACATGTGCCAAGAAGACCTGTTATCCTATCATGAGATTTGGTAAGATAATTCTGACTACAACTAATGGTATTTATTTAACATTGTCGGATGGCTCTGTTTTTGCCAAGGATCAAGAAAAATCTATTATCAGTCTCATCATTCGCCAAGATTAGCTTGGTTATGATATTTGATGATGATAGATGTAGAGTTCATGATTTGTAAAATGTTGACATCATTATTGCTTCTTTCATTGTATGATGTGGGTTGTATATGCTCATAGATTATGCATTCAACATGTGTAGTTGAAGATTCTCAAGCTATGTCAGATGCAAAGCTTTGGCATGCATGCTTTGGTCCTTATAAATGTTCTATTTTTCTACATCTACAGAAATCTAAAATACTTTCCTCTCTGCCAAAACTTCAGGCACCTACTAAAATTGTCTTTGAAGGCTATATTTTGGGAAAAAGAAACGTTTCTCGTTCCCAAAATATGGTTCAATAGGAGCTACTTAAAAATTGTAGCTTGTCCATAGTGATGTTTGTGGTCTTTTATAAACACCTTCTTTTGGGGACTATCTTTACTTCGTGAATCTCATTCATGATTTTTCTAGGCATTTATGGGTATATCTACTGAAAGAAAAGGATGAAGTGTCTATGAGCTTCAAATAGTTTCTAGTTTTGGCTAAAATCCTATTAGTATATATGTTGTTAAACTGATTATGGGTTAATCGTTACTTTACTTCCTATTCAAATGCTTCAAGCTCAACCGGTTCCAAATCTTCTAACCACAATCGTTCTCTTAGCCACGTGGGACCTTGGGAGTGGTAGGGGTCTGTTAGACAGAGGCCCTGTACTATTTTCCCAATTTAACACACAAGCTTAATGTCATTCCGTCCTTAGCTCAGTATCCATCCCCGAACAACGGAAGACTATTCAGTGTATGGGAATTCAAACTTCAGGACTGAGGGTAGCAATCTGGTTACGTAAACTACGCGCAAAAGATACTTCAATAACACAGTCAGCTAATCCGTACTTCGTCAGGGCAGATAGGTATACCAACTAGACATTATATCGTAAAGTTACACGGACTCGAACAATCAATCTTCTCGTAATAAACAGTTAATCATGATTCGACGATGTTCTTCTCACATTCCGACCATTACAGCTACTAGTCTTCCAGTAGTTGGAGTAAACAACAAATATAAGATACAGTAACGAATTCGGTCGCTTACAGAACTTTACAGACAATAAGTTCGAGATTACTCCTAGCACTACCTACTTCACCGAAGAACTGCCAAATAACATACCACACTTGTTAACACTCAGAGTCACACTCAACCATCACGGACAGATTCGCCACACAATACAACTGATTCGTCATTCTATATTAAGGTGAGTTTAATCGACTAGCAGGAGTACAGACGGAACAGATCAAACAGAACTTACCCTAACAACATATACGCGCACACAATGCGTTACATGTTGGTGCAAACAAGCCTTCACACTTGGCTTTGATTTGTACCTTGAAGACTCAACATAAGGCTTGGACAATTGGAACCTTGGAAGGCTAAAGCTTGAACCCTTGAAGGATGTATTTACATGAACCATGAACCATAGGAACCAATGCTTAATTGGTTCTTACTTTTTATCCAATGTAAAAGTCTATATGACTTTATCAATCATGTAATCACACCTATAGACTAGAGTCGTGGAAAAAGTAGATGATTTAGTTGAGGGAATATCTCCCTAAGTTTAGTAGAGAGATTCAAGGGAGCTTCAATTTGAATTTCAAATTCAAATGACCAATCAATTCTTATAAAAGCTATGAAGAAAACTCGCGGGCTAGTCTCACTCATTTGAGCTCATCTCCCGAGACATTTTACTATTGTATCTGTGTGTGTGTTAGTGCTACATCTTAGCCTACACCACAATACCTCATTTAGCTATGCTTGGCATGCTAATGAGCTTGTACAACTACATTAATCAATAGATACATTCACACTTTTCAACTCTGGTTTCTCTGTGTCATCTACCTCAAATCTGTCAACTTCCAAGAGGCATATCTCAAGATCTACTGAACCAAATTGGATGATTCAAAGCACATTGGAACAAGATTGAAGCATACTATACTCCTACAAATTTTCAAGATTATTGGATCAACCATCTGGGAGAAATCGCGCTCGAAGTGATCTCTGGTATTTCTCTGTATATTTCCTAAAAAGTCGGGGATGATCCTAAGTTTGCTAAATTGATTTCTCATAGTGTAGTTTGTCATTTCCTCTCATTCCACTTGCAAATGAAAGCTTGTTAAGCTAATTGATTATGTCCAAAAGCAATTAGATCAATTTTAAGTGTGCTGGTCACACTGAGCATAACTCTGAGCAGGTATCAGTACCAATATAGCAAGTTTTTCAGGATCCTTGAAATCACAAGTAGTCTGTTTTGATCTAATCATTACTCAACTCCTTTCCAAAGTACATATAGCATATTTTGGTGTCATTTGGAAGCTCAAGGAGTCTACTAAGCATATCTAGAGTCAAAGGAGGGCAGGTGTGAAGCAGGTTTTGCAGCACCAGCTTGATCTTTTGAGTGCATTCAGCCATCACATCCAACAGTGGTATCAGAGCAAATAAGGTAATCATGGGTGATGGTTTCCCTTCCTTTATTGACAAATTAGATAGGAACAACTACCAAGCTTGGTCTCTAAGGATGAAGACCTATCTACAAGGAAGGAGCTTGTATGGATACATATCAGGAGATGAGGAGTTGCCCTCATTCAAGACCAGAGGCCTACCTACAAAGGATGAACATGAGAGGCTCAATCAATGGTGTGCAAAAGATGCTTTGGCAAGGTCATATCTTCTAAACTCTATCTCTGATTTCCTTCTACCTCATGTAAGGAAATGTAAGACTTCCCAAGAGACTTGGGAAACCTTGTCAACATACTTTTCATCAAGCACAAGGGCCAGAAAGAATCAGCTATGGATTGAGTTTACAACTCTTAGGAAGCAATCAAAACAATGTGTCTCAGATTTTGTCACCAAAGTCAAAGACATTGCAGATCAACTTGCAAGTGTTGGAGAAGAAATTGAGGAAGAGCAGATAGTCAGACAAGTGATCAATGGACTAAAGGCAGATGACAAGTGGGAGAGCTTTACCACAGCAATGGACTTGTACATGGACATCCAAGCACCTGATCTAACAACTCTGATTGGACAACTCTTTACACATGAAGCAAAGATCACAAAGAATGGAGAGCTATCAAAAGGTAACAATCCCTCTGCCCTATATACTGATAAGAAGACTAAAGACAAGGGTAAAAGCAAGAAGGTTGATGAAGAAGGCTCTACCTCCCAAGCAAACTATGCAGGGAGAGGTAGAACATCTAGAGGTAGGGGCAGAGGAGGTAAGTCAGGTAGGGGGAGACCCTACAATCAATCTCCATGCAATATCTGTGGCTTGTCTAATCATACTACAGATGAATGCTACAAAAACTACAAGAACCAAAGAGGAAGAGGTCACCAAAGAGGAGGATACTCTCAAGGCAGAGGAAGATTCAATCAATCTCAAGGCTACCATGGCTACAACAATAGTTACAACAACAACTACAATCACAATGGCAATTATCAAGGTGGATATAGAAATAGGAAGGATTACAACAATTATGCAGAGGATCAAGATGATTCCTTGTTGATCATGAACATGACATCTAAATCAGGTATCAATGATGATCACTTATTCTATATTGATTCAGGTTGCTCTAACCATGTAGCTCGAAATGTTGCCTTACTCTCTGATTTTGAAGAACCTAAAGGCAAGCACCAAGTGCAGACAGGTGATGACACAAAACATTCAGTTGTTAAAGTAGGTAATGTCAAAACAAGTGATGGTAATCAGAATTTACTAAGCAGAGTGTTGTATGTTCCAACAATCACCAAGAATCTGATGAGTGTAGGTCAGATTGTTGAAAAAGGTCTACAGGTCAGGTTCACTCAACATGGTGCATATGTGGAGGATCCAAGACATGGATTCAGAAGGATAGCCAAGGGAGAAAAATCAGGTAGATTGTTTACCTTTGAACTTGAAGACACTGAGAGTATTGCTATGTACAACTATAAGGACCAAACCCTATCAGAATTGGAGATTTGGCACAAGAGATTAGGTCACATTGGAGAGAGTACTCTAAAACAAATGAGTAGAGATCAATGTGTGCTTGGGATACCTAATGTATCCAAGCAACACATGATATACAAGTGTGGGGCTTGTCAACTTGGTAAGTCACACAGATTGCCATATACAAAGAAAGGTTTTATGCATGAAGATTATCTGGAATTGGTGCATACAGATGTGTGGGGACCTAGCAAGGAGCCATCCATATCTGGATCAAGGTACTATGTGTCCTTTATTGATGACTATAGCAGATGGACTGTCTTATACTTCATGAAACATAAAGATGAAGTATTTAATTGTTTCAAAAGGTATCTTGCATTAGTTGAGAATCAAATAGGTAGACATTTGAAGAGGCTAAGGTCAGATGGTGGTGGAGAATACTTCTCCAATGACTTTGAAGATTTCTTGCAGGAAAGAGGCATCAAGAGGGAGATTACTACAAGGTACTCACCTGAACAAAATGGGGTAGCTGAAAGGAGGAATAGACTCATTGTAGAGACAGCTAGATCTATGCTTAATGAGAAAAAATTACCAAATTATCTATGGGCAGAAAGTGTATCTACTGCCACATACTTAATTAACAGGTTGCCATCAAAGACACTTGATGGAATGACACCCTATGAGGCTTGGCATGGTAAGAGACCATCTCTGGATCATTGCAAAATCTTTGGGTGTGTAGCATATGTGCATATTCCCTCACAGGTAAGGGGAAAGCTAGACCCTAAGGCTGAAAAGTGTATTTTTATTGGTTATGATTTAAATCAGAAGGGATACAGGTTTTTTAACCCCTCAAACAAAGGCTTCAAGGTAAGCAGAGATGTCATCTTTGATGAAAATGATTCATGGTATGAAAATGAGTGCAGGAAAGTTAGCCTACCTTATGATATGGAAGAAGATTTTCCAAAGCTTATCAGACAAGAACCAACTCAGAAAGAGGACACAAGCTCAGATGATGAAGACACCATCAACATTGAAGAGTTCAAGGCTTGGAAATCCAAAGGGAAGATGAAAATGAAGCAACTAGAAGACAATCCAGAATCCTCAACTCAAGCTATGAGGAGATCTCAAAGAGAAAAGAAGAAACCTACTAGGTATGGGTATGATACTTCACTTGTAACCAAGCACTCTATATATCTTGCAAAGGATATCTTGAATGAAGAACCAGGTACATTTGAAGAAGCAATTACTAAACCACAATGGAAGGAAGCAATGGATGAAGAAATGGAGGCTCTCAAGGAGAGTGATACTTGGGACTTGGTACCCAAGAAGGACTCCATGAAGGTGATAGGATCCAGATGGATCTACAAACTCAAAAGAAACTCAGATGGTACAATAAACAGGTATAAAGCTAGGTTGGTAGCCAAGGGTTTTGCACAAACCCAAGGCATTGATTATGAGGAGACATTTTCTCCTGTGGCCAAGATGCCAACTATCAGAGTTATGGTTAGTGTAGCTGCATCCAAGAATTGGAACATGTACCAATTGGATGTGAAGAATGCATTCTTGAATGGATGGATATCTGAAGAAGTCTACATGTCACAACCACCTGGCTATGAGGATCCTAATAAGGTAAATCATGTTTGTAAATTGAAGAAGGCTCTGTATGGATTGAAGCAGACACCTAGAGCATGGAATTACAGGTTGACAACCTATCTCCTAGACCAAGGATTTGTGATGAGTAAAGCAGATACTTCATTGTTTATAAAAAGGAACAATTCAGAGGTAATATACTTGTGTGTCTATGTTGATGACATCATTATTACAGGAAATGATGTTCAGGGAATAAGACACATCAAAGGACAAATGATGAAGGAATTCAAGATCAATGATCTTGGATTATTGAAGTACTTCCTAGGACTTGAATTGGTCTACACAAATTCAGGTATATTTATTACTCAGAAGAAGTACATTCAAGATATGGTCAAGAAGTTTAATTTGCAGGAAGCTAAAATCTCAAACATTCCTATGGAGGTCAACCACAAACTCAGTGCACATGAAGGAGAAGAACTCAAGGATATTACAGGTTACCAAAGTTTGGTAGGTAGTCTAAATTATGCTACCTTAACCAGGATTGATATATCATATGGTGTTAGTGTACTTAGCCAATTTATGCATAAACCAAGAGTACCACATTTGGAGGCAACCAAGAAGATAGTAAAGTACCTAAATGGAACACAAAATCATGGTTTGTACTTTCCATATTCATCAGACATTGATATTAAGGTATACTCAGATGCAAATTGGGTAGGTTGCAAGGATGACAGGAGGAGTACATCTGGTTACATATGCTTTGCAGGTGATAAACCAATTTCTTGGTCATCCAAGAAACAACCTACAGTAGCTCTATCATCTACTGAGGCAGAATATAGAGGGCTAGCCAATGCCACTCAAGAAGCCATATGGTTAAAGCTTTTATATTCAGAATTTGGCCTATACACAAGGCCACCAATCATATTTGGTGATAACACAAGTTCACTTCACCTAGCAGCTAATCCAATTTATCATGCTAGGACAAAACACATAGAGGTTCATTACCACTATGTAAGGGAGAAGTTACTTAGCAAAGTAATTCAATTATCATATGTGTCCACTAATATACAATGTGCAGATTTGCTTACTAAAGCTCTGGATGGAAGCAAGTTATGCAGGTTTAAATCCATGATTGGATTGCAGGAAATAATTGAAGACTAGAGATGAAGACTTGAGCCAAAGTGTTTGGCTTGAGGGGGAGCTGTTGGTGCAAACAAGCCTTCACACTTGGCTTTGATTTGTACCTTGAAGACTCAACATAAGGCTTGGAAAATTGGAACCTTGGAAGGCTAAAGCTTGAACCCTTGAAGGATGTATTTACATGAACCATGAACCATAGGAACCAATGCTTAATTGGTTATTACTTTTTATCCAATGTAAAAGTCTATATGACTTTATCAATCATGTAATCACACCTACTAGACTAGAGTCGTGGAAAAAGTAGATGATTTAGTTGAGGGAATATCTCCCTAAGTTTAGTAGAGAGATTCAAGGGAGCTTCAATTTGAATTTCAAATTCAAATGACCAATCAATTCTTATAAAAGCTATGAAGAAAACTCGTGGGCTAGTCTCACTCATTTGAGCTCATCTCCCGAGACATTTTACTACTGTATCTGTGTGTGTGTTAGTGCTACATCTTAGCCTACACCACAATACCTCATTTAGCTATGCTTGGCATGCTAATGAGCTTGTACAACTACATTAATCAATAGATACATTCACACTTTTCAACTCTGGTTTCTCTATGTCATCTACCTCAAATCTGTCAACTTCCAAGAGGCATATCTCAAGATCTACTGAACCAAATTGGATGATTCAAAGCACATTGGACAAGCTTGGAGCATACTATACTCCTAAAAATTTTCAAGATTATTGGATCAACCATCTGGGAGAAATCGCGCTCGAAGTGATCTCTGGTATTTCTCTGTATAGTTCCTAAAAAGTCGGGGATGATCCTAAGTTTGCTAAATTGATTTCTCAGAGTGTAGTTTGTCATTTCCTCTCATTCCACTTGCAAATGAAAGCTTGTTAAGCTAATTGATTATGTCCAAAAGCAATTAGATCAATTTTAAGTGTGCTGGTCACACTGAGCATAACTCTGAGCAGGTATCAGTACCAATATAGCAAGTTTTTCAGGATCCTTGAAATCACAAGTAGTCTGTTTTGATCTAATCATTACTCAACTCCTTTCCAAAGTACATATAGCATATTTTGGTGTCATTTGGAAGCTCAAGGAGTCTACTAAGCATATCTGGAGTCAAAGGAGGGCAGGTGTGAAGCAGGTTTTGCAGCACCAGCTTGATCTTCTGAGTGCATTCAGCCATCACATCCAACATTACAGCACTCTCAAACGAGACTTAATCAAACAACACACTACAATTCCCACAAAAACAGGGCTGCCCCGCTCTTTTTTTTTCATTGCCTTAAATAGAGGATTTTTTTTACAAGGGTGCGCACTTCTGCAGTTACCTGCGTGTTCCCTGAAAGATTCTCTTTTTTCATTTAAGCTCCCTGTCCTCGTACTCTTGTCCTTGTTCGGTGGCCGTCCAGCACTTTTACATTTAAGGCACCTGTCCGGGTTCATCCATCCTGGTTCGGCGGCCCTCTAACACTGGCACGCACGGTGGGACTCGAACGCGCAGGTGCATTACTGTCTTCAACATCCTTTTGCGTTGCTTGTAGGTCTATTCCAGGGTTTGGCTCCCGAATCCTTTCTGACCGTACTTTTTCTGAAATCTTAAAGGGACCGAACCAGCGTAGTTTGAGCTTTCCTGCTGTTCTATCGGATTTTGCGTTATAGAAAAGGACAAGCTGACCTACCGAAAAGATTGGGGTCTTCAAATATCGATCATGTGTCTTGGCTTGCCTCAGTTGTACTTCGCGCATGGTTAAAAAGCTGAGCCATCGGTGCTCATCAAGTTCCCTGAGTGCGTCCATTTGTGCTGTCAGCGATTCTTCTGGTAGCATTTTCTGGGTGATTGCTACACGCAGGCTTCGGATAACTATTTCCATGGGTGCTATTGCTTCTAAACCATAAGCTAGTTTGAAAGGTGTCAAACCTGTTGTTACCTTATATGTAGTTCGGTATGCCCATAATACGACGGGTAGTAGTTGATCCCATCTTTCCGGTGCTTCCATGATCAATTTCCGAAGGATATTCAATAGTGATTTGTTTGTGCTTTCGGCCAGACCATTGGCGCGAGGGTAATATGGAGAGCTGAGTTTATGTGTCACCTGGAATGCTTGGGTTAGTACCTTCATTACTTGATTTACGAAGTGAGTACCTTGATCTGTCACCAATTCGAGTGGTAAGCCAAACCGTGGGAAGACATCATTTAACAGACATTTCGCTACTACAACTACTGTAGCAGACCGTAAAGCCCAGGCTTCTGCCCATCTCGTTGCATAGTCTGTACAGGTTAGTATGTATCTGTTGTTACTGAAGACTACTGGCGGTGTGATTGGACCGATAAAATTTAGTCCCCATTTCTGAAATGGTTCGAGTGGCATAATAGGCTGCAAGGGAAAGAAGTGTCGTTGCAGTGGTTGTCCAGACCTTTGACAGTTGTCACAATTTTTAACGAATTGGGCCACATCTCGGTACATAGTAGGCCACCAGAGACCTCCTTGCAGAATTTTCCGGTGAGTTAGATCTGTGGCAAAATGACCACCAGTAGGGGTTGAATGAGCCATCGTGATGACCGAGTTAATTTCGTGCGGAGGGACACATCGAAGTAAGATTCCGGTGTGATCTACATAATATAGTTCTCCTGCCACTAGCCGGAATCGGCGGCTAAAGACTGCCAATTTCCTTTGAATTGCCTTGGCCGTCTCAAATGGAAAGCATCCTTCGGTTAGAAAAGTTAAAATTTGATCATAATATGTAGGTGTTGCTTGTAATTCGGCAGTCTCATCGGTCATTGGCTCAGAACTATAAATTGCTGGAGTCGTATCATCTATGCCTATCGGAGCTTCACCAGAATCTAGACGGGATAAGAAATCTGCTAAGGCATGTGCATTTTCGGGTCGGTGAATGACTTCATAATCAAATTCCTGCAAGAGTAGCACCCATCGGGCTAATCGTCCGCCTAGATGTTGTTGTCTCACTAGATAGACAAGGGCAGCATGATCCACATGAAAGGTGAATTTCCGGCCTAATAAATAATGTCGGAACTTTTTGATGGAGTAAATCAATCCTAGACATTCTCTTTCAGTGGTAGAATAGTTCTTTTCTGTCGGTGCAAGCCTTCTGCTGGCGTAAAAGACAGGGCGAAACCACTTATGTGTTTGCTGCATCAGAATACTGCCGATCGCAATATCTGAGGCATCGACAAAAACGTGGAACGGATTGTCCCAGTCCGGTGGTTGTAGGATTGGTGCCTGCGTCAATAGATACTTGAGTCGATCAAATGTAGTTTGGCATTCTTGAGTCCATTCGAACTGTCGTGGAGTTTTGGTGATTAGTTTATTCAGAGGTACAGCCAGATGAGCAAGCCACCGTAAGTGTCTGCCGTGCCACCGTACTTGACCCATAAAACGCATTACTTCTTTCGGAGTGGCGGGTACTGGGGCTTCTAAAATTGCCGAAATCTTATCTGGGTCTACTCGGATACCTTGATCACATACAATATGACCAAGTAGTTTGCCACATGAAACAGCAAACACCGATTTGCTTGGGTTAAGGCAGAGTCGATAATCTCGACACTTTTGGAAACAGCATCGTAGATGAAGCAAATGTGCCATCATTTGTCCGAAAATTGAGAAATCATCGAGATAGACTTGCATAAACGAATTGAGATATGGAGAGAAAATCTCCTGCATACATCGCTGAAAGGTGCTTGGTGCATTTCTCAATCCAAACCACATTACCGTACAAGCAAAGACACCCCAGTTGGTAATGAAGGCGGTTTTTGGGATATCTGCTTCAGCCATTCTAACCTGATTGTAACCGCTGTATCCGTCTAAGAATGAATACATTTCGTGGCCTGCTACTCTATCAAGCATGGTATCCAAAAAGGGGATCGGGAAGGGATCTGGTACTGTTGCTGCATTCAATTTTCGGTAATCTACACAGATTTGTAATTGCTTATTTTTCTTTGGCACGATCACAATTGGCGAAATCCATTCAGCATGTTCTATTGGTACGATGAATCCTACCTTTAGTAATCTGTCAAGTTCGGCTTTAACCTGAGATGCATAATTAGGATTCATCCGATAGCTGGGCTGCCTATTCGGTTTAGCTCCAGGCTTCAGTATGACTCGGTGCTGATATATGCGCGGATCTAATCCTTTCATATCTTTGTAATCCCAAGCAAAGACGTCTGAGAATTCGCGAAGTAGTCGAATCAGATCAGCTTTGAATAATTCCGGTAAGTTTTGCTTTATCTTTACAGGTCGTGGATGATCTTCGTCTCCTAGATTGTACGAGATCAACTGGTCTTCGGAGACATAAAACTGTTGTGGATTCTCTGTGTCGTCTATCGACCGAAGTAGTGAATGTAATTCATTGTCATGTGCCGGTACCCTATCTTCCTGCTTTGTTTCTTGGGTGATTGGTGTAACTGTACATACTGAAGTACTCCAGTTATCTATTACGGACTGTAGATCAACAGTCCCTAAGGTCATTAAGTCAGCGTTACTCTTCAGAAATTCCTCTTCTTCATCATCTGATAGTCCATCTAACATGTGGACAGGTTCCGCAAAATATGGTCTGGCGTGCAGTTCGCAAGGTTGTATAGCATCTAATTTTACTACATATCTACGGCTGGCATCTTTGAACGTAAGCTCTTGTGCAGACCAGTCTTGTATTACCTTCGCATGCTTCAGCCAAGGTCGGCCAAAAAGAAGGTTGTAATCCAAAGTGGATTCCGGCAGATCTAGTATGACAAAATTCATTTTGAAGGTCGTACCT
This sequence comes from Ceratopteris richardii, assembly GCA_020310875.1. NCBI lineage: Eukaryota > Viridiplantae > Streptophyta > Polypodiopsida > Polypodiales > Pteridaceae > Ceratopteris > Ceratopteris richardii. The sequence goes on from CM035421.1 coordinate 125,698,320, forward strand.
TGTAAAGTAATGGGTACATTTCGCACAAGTCCTACAGGATGGACTCTAGATTGGTCTGCCATTCTGACAAAAAATTGAACTGGTTCAATGTCGGTCCATCCTAGCCTATTGCATAAGGCTGTAGTTGCAATGTTGACACCAGAGCCTCCATCAATCAATACCTGCGTAATTTTATGATTCTTATACCATATTGTGATCAAGGGGACTGAATGATCAACCGTAGAATCAGGTTCTGGTTGAACTGCTGCTGTCGCCGGAATACAAGAAGGTACCGAACTGAACTGTTGCTGGAACTGTTGTCGAACACCAGGTACTAATGCCAGTAGTTGGCCGAGAGGAAGAGTGATAGATGCCTTGGATAAAATTTCCCAGGCCTGCTGAGGTTGGTTATCCTGCTCTTTTGAACTTGAGGTCTCTGTGAATACCGAAGTATCTGTTGTTACGTCTACTGCTGATGGTGGTTCCGCTGCTGTTTCCTTTTGTTGCGTTCCTTCCTTTGTTGACGAGGTCTGAGTCACCGGAATGGGTTCTGGGAACACTGGTGGTTCTGTGGCGGTCCAGTGACTAGCCTTGTTATACATACTATGTTGTTCTCGTATCCCCGGTTCAAATACTTCTGCTACTGGTTGCAGTTGTTTACCTGATCGGGTCTGGACTGTAGCAGTTTGCGTTTCTACCGGTGTAATTTGTACCATGTTGGCCATTGGGTTTTGCCGCTCCTTCTTCCTTTGATCATACTCAGCTGCGTCCTTGCAATATCTTCTAATGTGTCCAAATTCACCACAAAAATGACAGCGTGGCAGTGGTAAATTGGGATTTTCCGGTGGTGGTTCGTTCTGCCAGCGGTTTACATTATAGTTATTGTTCCTCTGTCCTCGGTAGTTTCGATATCCCTGTGGTTGATTGTTTCTCAGTTGCGGAGGTACATAGTGATTCGCTCTCTGTCCATGTTCTTGAATAACAACATTGACTGTTGCTGTTCCCTGTATTCTGGCATTGTAGACACAATTTCCGGTGGAGTGTCCAGTAGTGTTGCAGATAGCGCAGAATGTTTGATTTAGCGCGCAGTTAGCACTAGTATGACCTGAATTTTTGCATGTGATACAGTACACTTGTCTGGTTATATCTTCAGTCATGGTTTTGTTTGCTTTTAACCACTCTAGATCTTCTGTAAATCCACCGACCTTGGATTCCAGTTGCAGAGCCATGGCGATGACTGCATCTAATGTCATTGCTCCGACACATCTGATAATCATGATCTGATTCAATTGCGGGTTTAAACCATTGATAAACCACTGAGTGATGACGTCATCTGGTAAGTTGGCGTGGGCCTGTGGTATCTGTCGCAAGTGTGTTCTAAAGAGTGTAGCATATTCTTGGACAGTCTGATTTGCCTTCTGTCGGTTGTTCTGTAAATACTCAAAGATTTCGGCGGGATTCTTCTTTAGCCTAAATCGTTGCAAAAAAGCATCTCGTACTGCATCATAGGTACCGAAATGATTAATGTTGTATTCCGTAAGCCATCTAGCCGCTTCATTGACCAGAGTAGATTGAAAAACAATGGCTTTGTATGCCTGATCCGATGGATGGTTGAGGACTGCATAACTGATCTCGAAAGTGCGTACGTGAGCATCTGGGTCATCTCTTGGGAATCCACCAAATTTCGTGTATGTTACTCCTGTTGGAGGCGTCCTTGGTTGACCTAACTGTTGTTGTTGTTGTTGTCCGTTCATCGTGGGTGTCTCCGGTCCTTCTTCTGTATCTTGAGGTTGATTAGTTGAACTATCAGAATCTGGATCGCCGGATGGCGTGCCTTCCGGTGTGCTGGTTTTGCGCAGGATACTTCGGACCTTAGCTTCGAATAGGTCTCCTTCTTTCTGGATGTCCAATATCCGAAATCTTTCTTCCAAGCACGCGGGTCGGGCTGAGGACTCCGCAAAAAATGCTAATCCTTGGCCGCCAGTTGGTGTTTCTATTACCGGAATATCACCGGAATGAACTGACAGTGTACCAAACTGTAGTGTTTTTTCGCTTTTACTGATTTCTTTTCCTAGAGTTTGTCTAATCGTGGATAACTCTGAATCTTTATCCAAGATTGTCAAACTGGTCTCCAGTGGCATCTTGATAGATTCTGGAATTACTGTACTTTGGTTAGGCTGGGTCGAGATGACACTAGAATGTACCAAAGGCGTTGATCGTTCCACTGGAATATGACCGGAATTAATTCTAGTGTCCTTAACTTGCTTGACCACTAGGTCAAGCCGCGTTATACCTTCTTCTCCTAGGGTTGTCTTTAGTACTTTTCTTGTTCCCGTCGTATGGGTCCTAGGATACGTTTCGCCAGACCGAGTAACCGGCATGTATCATTGCTTTAGTAGCACTATCTGAGCAGTTGGCAACAATCTGGCTTTGTTGCTACCGTTAGTCAATCGAACGATAAACGTAGTGTTTGATTCTGAATAAACAGCCAACACGCTACTGCTACTGTTCACAGATAACTGGCAACCTGATGCCACCTTCCCACAGACGGCGCCAACTATTAAACTGATTATGGGTTAATCGTTACTTTACTTCCTACTCAAATGCTTCAAGTTCAACCGGTTCCAAATTTTCTAACCGCAATCGTTCTCTTAGCCACGTGGGTCCTTGGGAGTGGTAGGGGTCTGTTAGACAGAGGCCCTGTACTATTTTCCCAATTTAACACACAAGCTTAATGTCATTCCGTACTTAGCTCAGTATCCATCCCCGAACAACGGAAGACTGTTCACTGTATGGGAATTCAAACTTCAGGACTGAGGGTAGCAATCTGGTTACGTAAATTACGCGCAAAAGATACTTCAATAACACAGTCACCTAATCCGTACTTCGTCAGGGCAGATAGGTATACCAACTAGACATTATATCGTAAAGTTACGCGGACTCGAACAATCAATCTCCTCGTAATAAACAGTTAATCATGATTCGACGATGTTCTTCTCACATTCCGACCATTACAGCTACTAGTCTTCCAGTAGTTGGAGTAAACAGCAAATATAAGATACAGTAACGAATTCGGTCGCTTACAGAACTTTACAGACAATAAGTTCGAGATTACTCCTAGCACTACCTACTTCACCGAAGAACTACCAAATAACATACCACACTTGTTAACACTCAGAGTCACACTCAACCATCACCGACAGATTCGCCACACAATACAACTGATTCGTCATTCTGTATTAAGGTGAGTTTAATCGACTAGCAGGAGTACAGACGGAACAGATCAAGCAGAACTTACCCTAACAACATATACGCGCACACAATGCGTTACAGCACTCTCAAACGAGACTTAATCAAACAACACACTATAATTCCCACAAAAACAGGGCTGCCCCGCTCTTTTTTTTTCATTGCCTTAAATAGAGGATTTTTTTTACAAGGGTGCGCACTTCTGCAGTTACCTGCACGTTCCCTGAAAGATTCTCTTTTTTCATTTAAGCTCCATGTCCTCGTACTCTTGTCCTTGTTCGGCGGCCGTCCAGCACTCATCACCGACAGATTCGCCACACAATACAACTGATTCGTCATTCTGTATTAAGGTGAGTTTAATCGACTAGCAGGAGTACAGACGGAATAGATCAAGCAGGACTTACCCTAACAACATATACGCACACACAATGCGTTACGGCACTCTCAAACGAGATTTAATCAAACAACACACTACAATTCCCACAAAAACAGGGCTTCCCCGCTCTTTTTTTTTCATTGCCTTAAATAGAGGAGTTTTTTTACAAGGGTGCGCACTTCTGCAGCTACCTGCACGTTCCCTGAAAGATTCTCTTTTTTCATTTAAGCTCTCTGTCCTCGTACTCTTGTCCTTGTTCGGCGGCCGTCCAACACTTTTACATTTAAGGCACCCGTCCGGGTTCATCCGTCCTGGTTCGGCGGCCCTCTAACAATGTCTTTTGATTTTAATGCACCCCTAGTTGAACGTGGGATAAAACATTAGTGTAGAGTGCCCTATACACCTCAATAGAGTAGAGTTTTTGAAAGGAAAAATAGGTCACTCATGGAAATGGTGGGCTGAATGGTCAAGAGTTAGGATTTACCACATAGTTTCTAGCTTGAGGTTGTTATGTGTTCAACATATGTACTTAATAAGTGTCCCACTAAATCATTGCATTCTATCAATCCATATTAGACTTGGCATGGTGCAAGCCATCTGTTGCTCACTTGCGTGTCTTTGTTGTATGACATGCATTAGTGTGTGAACAACAATAGAGAAAATTAGATGGTAAAGGAGTGAAATGTATTTTTTTTTTTAGTATAGTTCTGAAAGAAAATCCTATTGTCTATATCATCCACACACACTAAGTCCATTTTCGTTAGTTGCAATGTTGTTTTTGTGGAAGATGCAATTGAGCTATTACTTTCATGTACTAAGGAGACATGAGTTAGCTCCAAAGATGTGTATGACACTTTGCTGCCTCTTCTTATAGGTGGATAATCTAGTGTTGGTCCAAATGAGGCAATTTCATAGGATGATGTAGATCATTCCATTTCCGATAGAGATTCACATGACGCACTTGTTGATGTGAGGACTGATATAGAGGAGGTAAAAACTATGCCTAAATGGCTAGTGTAGATCTTGTGAGATAGCAAATTAGATGCATCTCTATCATATCATACTTGTCCATGATCTCATAATACTTCTTGTGCATTAGATTGCTATGTTATGCCTCGAGTATTTGTGAAGAGAATGGGCCTATGATGAGGCATCAAATTTAAAATATTGGGTGGATGTTATGCAATCAGAATATGATGCTATTATGAAGAATGGTACATGGCCTTTATGTGACTTGCCCCTTGGCAAGAAAGCCATTGGCACTAAGTGGGTATACATGCTGAAGCATAAGCATGATGGAAGAGTAGACATGTATAAGGCTAGGCTTGTTGCAAAAGGTTATGCTCAAGAAAGAGGCATTGATTTTGATAAGACATATTCTCCCACATGTCGAATGACTAGTGTTCATAGAATCTGTGCACTTGCAACTCATCATGGTTGGAATGTACATCATCTTTACATTAAAACTGCATTTCTCAATGATGACCACATGAAGAAGTGTATGCATGATTGCAAGCTACTAGTTCACTAGATCACTGGCAAGGGGGATTTGTTGATATATTTCTATAGTGATATGTGTCAACGCACTAGGACTGTCGTGGCACTTTTCCCCCTATTTAGGAGGCTTTTTACCTTGGCTTGTATATATCCCTAGAACCCTTACAAGTCACTTATCTTTGTACATTCTCTTGGTAATACATTCAACAAAGCACCTTTGTTAAATATATACATAATACACTTCTAACCATTGTTGTATATGACCATGAGATTTTGTTCAATGGTCCTAACAATAATCATATTGATGAATTTAAGGCGAATTTGTATGCTTCTTTTGACACGTCATACTCAAGGTGCTCGCATCATTATTTTGGGGATTCAGTTTTGGAAGTTGATGGGGGAATAGCATTGTTTAGGGCAAAACACATTGACACATTATTGCACTATTTTGGACTTCATGATCTTAGACCTACTTCCACTCCATGGAGATAGGTTTGAGGTTGTCTCCTAATAATGTTGAAGCTGCATTTGATGTTTTTGTCTATGCGGAGGTTGTTTGATGCTTCATTCTCTTATGCGTTAAACGGATCATATTAATTTTTTTGTGTCTTAGACAACCATGTTTATGAAAAGCCTAGGTGTCAAGAATTATCAAGTGGTTAAGAACAACTTTTGATACTTTGGAGGTGTCGATCTACTTGGATTTTTTTTTATCCAAAGAGGGAAACACTAGTACCAATTTTAGATGATTTTCTAGCTTAGATTGAGCTGATTTCTATGAAGCTCATTGTGAACAATTTTTTTCTAGTTTCACCCTTGGTAGCTCATGCATATCTTTTTTTAGGAAAAAGCAACCTACTATGGATGGTTCTAGTCTTGAGGTTTAGTATAGGGTATCTTTCACACCTACGATAGAATGTGTGTGACTCATAAGACTTTTGGCTTATTTGGGTGTTGCTAAATCCTTTTCCACCAACGTCTTTACTAACATTAGCATAATGTTCACCATGTAAGGACGTTTATCATCTATGGAGAATAGAAAAAGCTGCTTGGATTTTCAATTACTGTAAGGATATCCACACAAGTGAGTACAAGTACAAAGGACTACCCAAGTTCTTGAAGATAGGATAGAAGATTTATTATGAAAATCAGAGTTGATCTTTTGGAGCTTTTTAATGGATCATAAATATCTAAAGGGAAGACGTTTGAAAGTCTTATTAACTTTTTGAAACTCAATTCTAAGAACTTAAAAAGTCTAATCAAGGAAAACATGAGACTCCCTCAGAGATCTCTCCAAGTGCATCACCAAGTTGGAAGCAGCTAATTGGAGAGTGCCATCAGATCAAAGGATGAACTCATTTCACCAATCCAACTAAAAATGAACACTACAAATTTAACAAACAAAGATATAGAATGTACAAAAATTTATAGTCAAGCATAAAAGTGTAAGTGGTGTGGGAAGAGATTAGTACATAGTATCATTGAATTCTTCAATTCACTCGATGTATAGGATCTTGAACTAAAAGTGGATTCGGTTCAAGGAAGAGTTTATGAACATGTTCTCCAATGTCGACAATGGGGGCTTGAGGTAAGGCTGTTTTATACCCTATGAGTTGCTATATATATTTTTTATTTAAAGTTATTTTCTAGGGGAAAAATGTTATAAATTAAACCTTGAAAAGGCAGGAGAGGAAAAGATTTTCTTATTCGCTTATGGGCCAAATAATCCACGATACCACTCTTGGGGTCAAATAACATGATTGGCATGGTATATTATTTTTCCTCAGGTATTCTAAAACCCCCTAGAAGCATCCCCTGAAATTAAATTGATATAACGTGAGTAAAGTGAAACAAATGTCCAACTTAACCCTCATTGGACTTGAGACAACTGATACACATGACACACATGGATATACTTCAAAATAAGAGGCCCTTCTAGCGCGTGGTTATACATTAGATGGTTGAGAGTTGCGGAGCACCTCTTCTCGGTGGAGATTATGCTATTACAACAATGCTTTTATAATATGTCAACTGAAGGGCATATGAAAATCCTATAGAAAGATCAAATCTGAGCTTCAATTTCTCTACTCAAGTCGAATCATGATCACAACCTGAAAGATATAGTCGAAGAGCACGGAAGCTTTTCAGAGATTTTAAGGTCAACAATAGATAAAAATATGACAGAGAAACAAGCGTCACAAGTACCATAAAATGCAAGAATCACTCTTCAAAATGGTTTGTAATCATGTGCATTGATTTTGAATTGAAAAAGGAGATCTCTTCAACAAGATAACCAAACTTCTCGAAAAAGTGAGAGAATGGGATCTTGTCATACTTTCCTCCTCATGTACAACTTATAAAAAAATTAATCGAGAAGCTATGTCTTCTTCTCTCATAATTTCGACGGAAAGACCTTTCCCAAGTATACGCAAACATGGTCAGAGGCTTGATGTCTTGTTGTAATCTACATGTGACTTCTGCAATTTCATGTTATAGTCACTCTTTTCGTTTCATGCGCTTTTCTTATTAGACATCTAGGTTTTTCTTAGATGTGTTCACTCTTCTCGTTTCATGCTCTTTTCTTATTAGACAAAGTTTAGGTTTTGCTTAAATGATTTCACTCTCTAAAAATGACTGATATGTTGAGAAGGTACGAGGTAAACTGGTGAGTTTAAATGGAAAGATATAACACATAATTAGTTCTCCTCCGGTTTAAGCCTAGTAAAAAAAGTTCTAACCCTAGTAAAAAAACTTCTAACATCAGGTATAAGTGAGGTGGTGTAGATGGTAAAGTTAAATCAATACCTCAAATGTTCAAGATGTCCACTTTCAAGAGAACCTGAATGTTTATCTTACATCTAATCTCATGTTATATGCAAGGACTAAGAACATTGGGACATGTTAACATTTAACAAGACAGAAAGGTGAACCCTAAATCGCGTAAGTAAGAAGTTCAACATTTAGAATCAATCGAACTCCAAATTAATAAAGGTTTTGTACTAAAATTTCTTTGTAAGTTTATATAAGAACTTCGATTGATGGAGGGCGATGTGTAGGACCAGGATTCGCATAATCAATGATACATTTTGAACCAAGAACTAAAATGCAAAATTTATCGCACCGATTCAGCGAAACAATGTTTTCCAACTTACTCAATCAAATTAGTCGAAGATGTGACAATGTTTTAGGTAGTGTAATAGGTTGAACAAACCTTAATTATGGGAGCAATTTTTTGCTCCTAATATAAGTATGCAAAGTACTTAAAAGTATTCACACAAGCTTTCTTTAAAGTAATAAGAATCGTTTCCAACCATGGAAGTATATCTCAATACGATGCATTTTTGGAGGTCTTCTAGCTTTATACTTTTGTAGGAAAATTCTGATCATTTCCCATTGAGAAAGTCAACCAGGTACTTTGGTTTATCAATGTAGAAGCCCTCAAGATTTGATCGACCTCTAAGTTTTATTTCTGTATAAGGAGTGTCAGGTATCTCAAAATGTTAGATGGTATGAATAAAGCAAAAAAAAAAGCTTTGAAGCTGCCTACCTCTCTTAGTTCTTATATCCTTGTATGTATGTATGTATCCCAACTAGAATTGTTTGCCTTTTCTGCGATTTGTTTAACCTTATATATTCATAAAATATATCGGCATTACGGCACGACGTTATATAACTTCATCAAAGTATTCTATAATTTATTGTAAACAATGAAGGGACTCCACCTGCCTTCGTCTCTTGGTCTTTTGGTAATGTCAAATGATTTTTCTTTTTAGAAAGAAGGTTCATTTGAGGCCTAGTCTCAGGGAGTATGGGCAAAGGCGTAATAGCTATGAGAGCTCAAAATCGGTAGGAAACCTTAGAGATCCAAGGGTGACTAATGTTTTAAAGACAATTATTGACAAGTTTAATGATTTTCGCATCGTTCACTTGAGCGACCTACTTGCTTTTAATCTTGTTGTTTTATTACAAAGGCATCCTGTGGGTGTTTGAAAGGTAGTAATTTTTTATAGTTACATATTATTTTGCCTAACAATCCTAGGGACTTGTTAGTCAAACATTCTTTTGGATGGGCATCAAAGTTGATTACACATCTTTATTTCCATATCTTCCAAAGAGCTTCCTCTCTAGTGGCATTCCACAAGGCGGAAGAGTAGCCTATTGTTTCTCCAAGTAGTGTTTGTTTCCACTTGATTTGCCTTTGTAAAGACAAAATCTTGGTATGAAATCGCCAGATCGGGTAGATTCTTAAGCAAAAGAAGAAAGGATGGGGAAGGTCCTCTCTGCCTTGTAGGCATCACTTACACCAATGAGTGGCCCCACATAATTTATTAGCTTTGGCATTGGTCATGACTCCACAAAGCAAGATTTTCCACATAAGGACCAATTTTTTGTTTTCAACGAAAGGATGTCATTCGTCCCCGCACGTAATCTTCCATCTAATGCTAGACCAATTCTGACATCATCTCTTGTTAAAAAAAGATATGCAAGTCAAGGTGGTTATGGATCCTCAAAGTTTTATCCATTTTATTACGATTGGTGAAACTTAACCCTTCAATCCCTGGGGGTTATTCCCAAGATGAGACAAGGCTTTGAGTTCTCTATGTCAAATGATTTTGAATTTGACCTCATAAAAACAAAAATAAACTTCTTTTGATCCTATCGGTCTAAATAGCATTCTTATAAATTGAAGGATATGACTATTTTTTGCATCTGTTGTCCTCAGAAATAGCATCTTATATGTAATAAGAAAAAACTAATTTACTTCCACGGGAACTTTTGTATGTATGTTTTTTTTTAATATAAAGGAAGTTCGGCAATAGCCTACTCTCCCGGACTTGAATTAAATAAATAAAAGTACAAGAGAAGGGGACTAATGCCCACGGGACCCCCCAAATCCCACAAAGCAGGGGAAGATTTTACAGAGCTTAGATGACTTTACAAAGAAGGTTAATTACCCTCTCATCACCCTCATGTGGGGCCCACTTGGGTTTAAGCTTGTTATCGATCAAAAGGAGTACTTGATGATGCCTAAAGGGGGGGGATTTTTTACAGTTGACAATCCTTTTGCCAAGGAGGAACAACGATTTCTCAATTGACCACTCCTTGGGGGAGTCACCGAAGTTGAAAGCACATCTTTCCCGCCAGATTTTCCATAGGACCTCCCCTCTGATGGCGTTCCAGAGAGTCGCGGAGCAGCCGATCGCTTCTCCCAACAGGGCTTGCTGCCAACTGAGACGTTTTTGAAGTCTAATTCTCTTTCCAACCACCTGCCAGAGTCTGTTGGAGTTGGGGCAGGTAAAGAAGATGTGTGAAACATCTTCGATAGACCGGTGGCAGCGTTTGCACCAAGGAGGGATCCCACAAATTTTGCTAGCCTTAAGGTTGGTCCAGATTCCATGATGAAGAATTTGCCATAAGAGGACAGACTTTTTGATTTCTATGAGGGGGTGCCAGATAGCCATGAACTTCATGTCCCACCGCAGCCGCGTCCATGACAGGCACCACTTTTTGTTGAGGTTAACCTGATAGTCGATCGTTTCTTTGATGTTCGGGATTTTTGATAGGCTATTCCCATTGTGCCATTTGAGACCAAGCGAGCTCGGCATGTCGTGTCCCATGAGAAGGCGAACTTTGTGACGGTCCCAGGCGAGACATCTGCTTTGCAAAGTGTTCCATTCTTCATGCGAAATGTTGATGCTAGGGTCAATATCCTCAAAGTTGATCCAGCGGTTGGTGTCTTGTTTCCAGAGATGTTTCCATTTTTTGAAGCCTTTGTTCCATAGCTTCTTGGCATTTTGAATGTTCCAAGATTCCACACTCCGGATGCCATGGATCGGAAACCAGATAGAGTCGTTTTGTCTGATAGCGGCAGCCCACTTCCAGTCTTCACTTATTCTTGTGAAGCTTTTGACTTTATTCCAACTCTTCCAAAGGGAGCACACCAGATTAGAGCCTTTCGGGAAGACGGGGATCGGGGAAAACAGCAAGGTCAAGATGTCAAGATTCTTCCAATTTGGGAAACCCATGAGTGTATATTACTCTCCGTCCGCATACAAAAGTGACATGTATCAACTACTCCCGATATCATCAGCCTCGTGTTGGGTTTTCTCTGTATACGGATGTTTTCTTTTGTATGTATGTTACTCTCCGTCCGCATACAAAAGTGACATGTATCAACTACTCCCGATATCATCAGCCTCGTGTTGGGTTTTCTTTGTATACGGATGTTGACTTCTGAGCGATCTCTGTGCGGGCTGGTGTGTGTGTGAGTGAGAGCTTTCTTGTTTACTGTAGCCTATGAAGATTCGTGGTCCCTGCCAAAAGGAGCTCTTGATTGGCTTTCGTCACTGCTACAGAACGTCCGAACTTCGGATACCAAGACTATCGGCGACATTTAATGAGTATCGAAGGAAACGTGTTGCAGCAAGTGTTGTAGGCTTGTAGCACACCAACCTCAAAGATATATTGGAATGGTAATTTGCATCGAGTTGCTCATCATCTAAACAGCAAGGTATCTTGCTCCGAGCATCCGGAAGTCAAAGAGTTTCAAATCATCGGGCTCGAAACTGGGTCCGAGAAGGACGCGATTATATCTCCGCTTCCATTTAACTACAAGCACGGAGTACGGTTAAGGAAAGCAATTAAAATGAAGATGATCAAGTTTTTTTTTTTAAATAAAGGAAGTTCGGCCTTAGCCTAATCTCCTAGACTTTAATTATAATAAAGAGAAAAAGTTACAAGTGAATGGGATTAGTGCCCATGGGACCCCCCAAATCCCACAATGCAGGGGAGGAGTATGGCAAGCTACAGGGCATTACAAATGAGGCGGATAAAATTATCATCACCCTCATGTGGGACCCATTTGGGTTTCGACTTGTTGTTTTCGATGAGATAAATATAGTGATGTCTAAACGGTGGCGATCTCTTGACTCGGGAGATTCTTTTACCAAGGAGAAACAAGGATTTCTCGATCGACCATTCCTTAGGAGTTTGACCAAAATTGAAAGCACAACGCTCCCTCCAAATCTTCTAGAGAGCCTCACCTCTGATGGCATTCCACAGCCTCGATGAGCAGCCGATTGCCTCACCCAACATCACTTGTTGCCAGTTGATTTGACTCGTGAGTCTCAATACTCGGGTCACGTGATGCCAGATAACACGGGACTTGGGGCAGTCGAAGAACAGGTGAGCTAAATCTTCGATGCACCGATGGCAACGCTTGCACCATGGCGGCACACCACAGATTTTGTTAGCCCTTGCATTGGTCCAGATACCTTTATGCAAGATCTGCCACATGAGAACGGACTTTTTGACATCAATTAGGGGGTGCCAAATAGACATGAATTTTAGCTCCCATCGAAGTTTGGTCCAAGAAAGGCACCATCTCTTGTTAAGGATGTGGTGAACATCTAAATCCTCTTTGAAGTTGGGGATTCTGGATAGCTTCTTACCATTGCTCCATTTGAGGCCCTCCAAGCAAGGAAGATCCTGACTGCAGAGAAGGCAGGTAGTTGAGCGGTCCCAAGCAAGTTGAGATTTAGTCTTTAAGTGAGAATTATATTTTAAGTGAAGATTGTCAAGCTCACAGTCAAGCTAAGGCCGAATTTTCTTTATTAAAAAAAAAACTTTTAAATGTGGAGAGAAGTGGAGCCAAGGTCTTTTAGTGTTAATGAATACTAGATTGTGTGCAGATTCCTTAGCAAACGCCGCCAGTGTTCAATTTGATGGCCATGTCGACCCGGACTTTTCTCTTTGGGAAGAGCATCAATAACCTCGATGACATAATGCCTTTGTACATAACGATATGAACAACATTGAGGTGTTTTGGAGTTGCCTCAACACCTTTTGTGTGGCATCAAGTTTAAAAATCAACCATCCTAAACCTGCTTTCAGAGCAATCCGTGGACCTCCACCCCAATTGTTGTTAGATCAGGGGTGTCAAGATATCCCTAGAGTTCAAGTCTTCTGTCTCCTCGGCATTCCGATGGGCGTCGACATCACTATGGACCAACCATAGAACTGGGTGCTTGCCAAGGTGGATGGCAAACTAAATCATTGGAAAGGTACGCAAGTCAACTTGTCTGAGCGTGCTATGGTTGTAAACACATTTATGCTTTCAACAACTATTTACTTTATCTCGTGTTGGAGACCTAAGGAGAAAGAGTTGGCCAAAGTGGAAAGAATCTGCAGAAACTTTCTGTGGACTGGGAACCCTAACAGGAGGGGGATTCCCAAAATCAAATGGGAAACTTGCATTAGCTCGAAAGACTCAACAGGCTTGGGTATTCTGGATATCGTTGGGTTGGCTAACAAGCTGGTGGCAAAGTGGCTTATCAAGGCTTGGAGCAATAGTGAGTCCTCTTGGGCTAAATTGATCTTCAGAAACATGGAAGACCTTACCTTAAATGGCCATCCTGGTTGGAAGGACATACGGATTCTCACGCTTTTGTTCTCCCCTTACCCGGTGTCCCCGAAAGGCTCTAGCCTCATGTGTTCTTTATGGAAGAGTTGGAACAAGGCCAAACAATTCATGAGAATCAGTGATGAGTGGAAGTGGGCGACTGGGATATGATAAAATGACTCTATCTGGTTCCCGATCAGCGGCATTAGGGGGTGGAGCCTTGGAACCTCCAAACTGCAAAGTGGCTATGGAACAAGGGGCTCAAACAATGGAAACAACTTTGGAGAAAAGAGTCCAGCGAGTTGATTAGATTCGAAGACTTAGACCCGAGACATAGAGTGTCCCTCGAGGAATGGACTCTTCTTCAAGGCAGGCGTTTAGCGTGGGACCGATCAACCACCTGCCTTCTCTACGCACAAGATCTTCCTTGCCTAGAGGGCCTAAAATGGAGCAATGGTAAGAAAATATCAAGAATCCCCAACTTCAAAGAGAACTAAGATGTTCATCACACCCTTAACAAGAGGTGGTGCCTTTCTTGGAGCAAACTTTGATGGGAACTAAAGTTCATGTCTATTTGGCACCCCTAATTGACATCAAAAAGTCCGTTCTCATGTGGCAGAACTTGCATAAGGGAATTTGGCCCAATGCAAGGGCTAACAAAATCTGTGGTATTCCACCATGGTGCAAGCGTTGCCATCAATGCATCGAAGATTTAGCTCAACTATTCTACGATTGCCCTAAGTCCCGTGTTATCTAGCATCACGTGACGTGGGTATTGAGACTCACGAACCAAATCAATTGGCAACAAGCGCTATTCGGTGAGGCAGTCGGCTGCTCATCCAGGTTGTGGAATGCCATCAGGGGTGAGACTCTTTGAAAGATTTGGAGGGAGCGATGTGCTCTCAATTTTGGCCAAACTCCGAAGGTGGTCTATCGAGAAATCCTTGTTTCTTCTAGGTAAAAGAATCTCTCGAGATAAGATATCTCCACCATTTAGACATCACTGTATTTATCTCCTCAAAAACAACAAGTTGAAACCCAAATGGGTCCCACATCAGGGAGATGATAGATTTATTCGCCTCATTTGTAATGCCCTCTAGCTTGCCATACTCCTCCCCTACATTATGGGATTTGGGGTTCCCATGGGCACTAGTCCCATTCACTTGTAACTTTTCTTCTTTATCTTAATTAAAGTCCGAGAGAATAGGCTAAGGCCGAACTTCCTTTTATTAAAGAAAAAAATTTAAGTGTGGAGATGGTAAGATTTGGGTAGAGGAGGTTACTTACAAGAATTTGCCCAATGCGTGCTTCCATTGCGGCAAGTCATAGAATCAAATATTGCCCCTTGAAGAAAAATACCAATCAAAATAAGCTTAAACGAGATGGGAGCCCGTATCCTTTCCCTCAAGTTGGCACTCGGGGTCATCCCCCTCCGATGGAGGAAGAAGAGGGCACTCATGTTGCAGAGACGGATTCAACGAAGTAAGATGTAGGAGGAAAGTTAGCCCTCGAAGATCAGTAGCAAAGAACGTTTCGGCCATTGCTCCTTCAAATAACTTGTACTATAACCTAAAAAAGGAGATTAATGAGGTCAACCTCCTAGGGGATAACTTTATGAAGAAGACCCTATTGACAACACCCTTGGGTGCTCTACCATAGCAAGGAAGACAACTAGGAAGGTTACACCATGAGTAAAGAGGAAGGCTTCACTAGTAGCAATGAAGACAACCCAGATAGTGAAAGCTCCTTCCTTGGTCCTACAGTCTACTCTTCCGGTTTGCATGCCAAGGTTACCGCAACAAAAGTCTAAGCTTAAAGGGAAACAGCCATCAGGCATGGCTTGGAAGAGCCCTCTCAAGAGTAGGATCCTAAGTCAAGAAGCTGGGTGGAAAAAGGAAGGTCACAAGAAAAAAAAAGATCGAGTCCCTCCCCTCAAAGAGTGCAACCATCAATAATGAAAATCACATCACTAAACATGAGGGGTTTGTCTGGCCCCTCAAGAGGGGGATTCTTGGTCAGTGGTCCAATGACAAGTGCCTCAACCCCGACTTTATCTACTTACAAGAGATTAAAATGGACGTAGAGGATCTCCAGAAATGGCTTAAATGCATTTCTCCAAACCACCTTTGGTTCTCCACATCGCACCCTAGGGGGCAGGGGGCGTGGCGATTAATATTAGTCACTCCTGGTCTAACAAATTGACCTCGATTTGTGAAGATCGGAATCATCATTGCATTGTTGCCTCTTTTAGATTCCCTAATCAGTTCATAGTGCTCTCAGTTTATGCCCCTAATGGAGAGGCAGATAGAATCTATACGTGGTCTTCCCTCGAATCCCTCTCACACAATGTTTTGATTTGAGGGGACTTCAACAAGGGGAAAATTAATGATGGTCAGGAGAAAGAGATATGGGATCAAATCAAGCTCCATCTCGACTTGGTCGAGGTGAAATACATGAAGGGGTTCTTTTGTTCTAATCTCCAATTAGGGGAGACTCTAAGGAAAGCAAGACTTGATAGAGGTTACATCGACCAAAACACCACCCTCTAGTGGGGTATTCCTTTCATTTACACATGGACCTGACTATCTCGGACCACTACTCGATTAATATTTCTTTCAAACCGATTCCCATGCTCCGGAAAGCTCCTTGGTTTCATGCTTGTCAGACGTCATTTTCCCTCCCCTCTGTCCACAAAGAGATCTTCACAATGTGGGCGTAGGCCTTGGCCTTTTGTAATGAACTGGCTAAGTGCTGGAGAACCGCGGTGGAAAAGAATCGACAAATTTTGATCAGGACTCATAAGGCTATAAGAGATATCCGAAAAAAAAGAGAAACGGTGTACCGAAGGCTCTCAAGGCTTGAAGAAGAAGTGAATAAAGGTAACTTGCAATGCCAACAAGGGCTTCTAGAAATAAGGGGAAGACTAAGACTTGAGGAAGAGGTGCAAAGGAAAAATCTGCAAATATTCTTCAAAGATTGGTGGGCGGGGAAGGTCGACAAACCATCAAAAGAGATGTGTAACATCCTCAAAAGGAAATAAACTAGGGAAGCCATCCCCTTCTTGGTGGACAACAATGGGATTGAATGTAGCAGAGAAGTATAGAATAGATCTATCATCGTAGAGCACTTTACCCATCTTCTGGGGGTCTCGACTCCTCTTTCCCAGGTGTGACTGCATGGCAACCATCTCAAGGATTTCTCAACCTAGAATCCGAGAGGAAATGAATTCTCTGCAAGATGCTAACATTTTCGAGAATGAAATTATCGAGGTTATTGATGCTCTTCCCAATGGAAAAAGTTTGGGTCTTGATGGCCTCACCAATGAGTTTTTCAAGTCCTTCACGCATGTGATGTCCACCCCGCTGCGTCTGGTGTGGCAAGAGGCTCTCTCCTTTGGTGCCCTCCCTGAATGTCTTAATAATGGTGTCATCAAGTTAATTCAAAAAAGGGGAGATAAGAACAAAACTGAAAACTACTAGCCGATTACCATGCTGCAAACTAGATACAAGATAATTGCCAAAGTTATCACCAACAGAATCTCTTGTCATTTAAAGTCATGGCTTTGTGAGGACCATAAAGGCTTTATCAAAGGTAGATGTATAATTGAAGCAATTGTTGATATTTGGGAAGGCCTTTCATTTGCTGAGGAGTCTACACAAGATCTAGTATTCATTAAGATCTACTTTGACATAGCGTATGACAGATTGGAATGGGACTTTATTCTTCAATCCCTAAAAGACCTTGGATGTAGGCAAACGTTCATGAAGATGGTTTGCACTCTACTTAGAAATGCTTCAACGTGAATAAATATCAATGGTAAGCTCTCTGAGCCCATACGTTTAAAAAGATCTAACAAGCAAGGCTGCCCATTGGCTCCACTACTCTTCGCTATCACCTTGGATGGCCTTAGTCGCCTATTAAAGCATCACATGGATGTTGGAAATCTCAACGGTCTTTCCCTACCTCTAGATCATGGCCAAATGAATGGGAGACTCTTTGCCGATGACATGAATGCCTTTGTACTGAATGATATGAACAACATTGAGGTGTTCTGGAGTTTCCCGGACACGTTTTGTAT
This sequence comes from Ceratopteris richardii, assembly GCA_020310875.1. Lineage (NCBI taxonomy): Eukaryota > Viridiplantae > Streptophyta > Polypodiopsida > Polypodiales > Pteridaceae > Ceratopteris > Ceratopteris richardii. Next base: position 125,715,900 of record CM035421.1, read on the forward strand.
GGCATGAGGTTCAAAAATCAACCATGCTAAAACTGCTTTCAAAGCATGTTTTAGGGTAAGCATTTTAGGATTAGGGTTTTACAATATTAGGATTAAAATTAGTTTATTTAGTTCACTAAATTAAAAAAAAACCAAGGTTTTAGGATAAAATTAGTAAAGATAATTAAAGATATCAAGAACTAGTGTTCTATGATAATTATTAATATACATAACTAAATATGCAAAGAGAGAGAGTTTCCAAAATATATTAAATATAATTAAATAAATATATATGAAATAGGGTTTTAGTTCTAATATTAATATAAATATAATCAAATATACATAAAACCTAGGAAAAATATTATATATAATCAAATTTACAATATATAATTAAATATATAAGGAATTAGGGTTTTAAGATTAAAACTAGTATATATAATAAGACATATCAAGAACCAAGGTTCTACAATAAATACTAGTATTTTTATGGAAAGTGCTAGGGCTTTTGAATTAAAATAAATATTTATAACTAAATATATAAAAGCTACACTTTTAGGTTTAATATTAATATATATAATCAAATAGGGTTTTAGGAAACAAATTAGTATATATGATCAAATGTACTATGTATATTTCATTAAAAAATAGTATTTTAAAATTAAAATTGGTATAACAAATTAGATATACAAAGAACTAGGCTTTTATAATAAATATTAGTATACATAATTAAATATAAAAAGAGGGTTTTTTAATTAAAATAAATATTTATACTAGAATATATAAAACATAGGATATTAGGTTTAATATTAATACATATAATCAAATATTTATATATACACACACACACATACACACACACATACATACATACATACATACATACATACATACATACATACATACATACACACACACACACACACACATATATATATATATATATATATATATATATATATATATATATATATATATATATATATATATATATATATATATATATATATATATATATATATATATATATATATATATATATATATATAAAGTACGCAAAACATTAGTATATATAATCAAATGTATTATGTGTAATTAATTATATAAGAAGTTAGGGTTTTATGATTAAAATTAGTATACATAATTAAATATAAAGAGAACTAGGGTTCTATTATAAGTATGAATAAGCATAATCAAATATGAAAAGAGATAGTGTTTATCAATTAAAATAATATATATAGTTCAATATATAAACATTAGGGTCTAGGATTAAATATTAGTATATATCATATAAAATATATAAAAATTAGGAACAAAAAATAGTATATCTAATCAATTGTGTTATGTATAATTTGTTGGAGACTTCTTAATCTCCAAAGGTCTGATCTATAGTGATCTAAGAACACTTCGACATCAGTTATGGATCAAACTTTACACAAATATTGTCTTCTTTTATCAAAACTTTCACTAACACTTCTCGGAGTAAAGAAATTCCTTCTTTAGAAAGTTTGCTTCAGAAATCGACTTTATTTTCTTCACATATCTTCAAATTTATTCAAACCAATGATGCACACATCTTAAAAATACCTTTGCACAATCATATCAACCATTAGTTCATCAAAAGAATCATTAAAACTTTAATTTGATCCTTAAGGTCAAAAGTATGCTAGAAACTATCTTTCTGAACAAGTGACTTTGACATAGGTAACTTCTAAGATTGATTTCTCATAGCACAGATCCCATTTTGCTAAATTGTCTTCATGTCATTAAGTTCTTCACCTCCATACCTGCTCAATTTATGATTTACCTCCAATGGTGTGCTTGAAGACTTGAAATCCTCCATGTTGAACTTGACAGAAGATTCTTCAAATATCTCTCTTGTGTAACATATAATCCATGTTGAGTATATACAATCTGCATTCCTACGAAATAAGATAAGTTTCCCAAATTACCTATCTCTATTTGTTTCTTAAGCTCATTGATTCCTTGAGCATCTATACCTGTGTCAATAATATCATCAACATAAATACACATGTATATGTATCCATTTTCACTTGCCTTCACTAGCAAGCTACTATCTTCCTTTGATGCTTGAAATCCACATTCATTCAAGAACTTAACAAGCCTATAATTCCATGCTCTTGGGGCTTGCTTCAGGCCATACAAAGCTCTCTTGAGCTTACACACATAATCTGATCCAATTGAATCCATGAAGCCTTCTGGTTGCTCCATGTATACTTCATCTGCAATGTATCCATTCAGGAATGCATTCTTCACATCTAATTGTGATCACTTCCATCCTTTACAAGCAGCAATAGCAATCAATGATCTAATTGTAGACATCTTAGCAACAGGACTAAAGGTTTCATCTTAATCTACCCCATAGGTTTGGGCATAACCTTTAACCATAAGTCTAGCCTTGTATCTAGAAACCTTACCATCTGCAAACCTTTTTGTTTTATACACCCACTTACATCCAATGACTTTCTGATTCTTTGGTCTTGGCACCAACTCCTATGTTTCATTTTCAAGTAGAGCATCATACTCTTCTTGCATTGCCTTCTGCCAATTCTGTTTACCTTTAGCTTCTTCATATGTGATTAGATCCTCTTCTGTCTTCAGAATGTAAGCATAATCTTTTGTTGTTAGGAAAGATGTATCATAGCTATACCTGATAGGCTCTTTCCTTCTCTTAAGGATCTTCTGACCTCTACACATCTTGAAGTTTCAGCTACATTTGATTCTAGATCAAATCTTGGCCCATCTTCAACATTGTCCTGCAATTTACTTTTATAATCAACATCATCAATATCTTCTTCATACACACTTACTTTTGTCTTCCCTTTGCTTTGTATTTCTTCAACACCTGCATAATCATTTGTTGACCCTGTATACCATGTTCTTTGCTCATCAAATGTAACATCTTTGGTAACAAGAAATTGCTTTGTGGATGGACTCCACAATCTATAACCCATCTTTCTATCATCATACCCAATAAACACATACTTCTCTGCTTTGGGTTCTAGCTTATGTCTCAATTGTGAAGGAACATAAGCATATGCTAAACATCCAAATATTTTACAATGATCAAGAGTAGGTCTCTTACCCCACCTACTTGATAAGGAGTTCTTCCATCCAAAGCTTTACAAGGTAACCTATTCACAAGGTATGTTGCAGTGTTGATAGCTTCTGCCCATAAGTAGTTTGGACACTTCTTTTCCTTCATCATTGCTCTTGCAAACTCTACAAGAGTTCTATTTCTTCTTTCTGCAATTCCATTCTGTTGAGGAGAGTACTTACAAGTTACTTCTCTCTTTATACCTACATTCCACAAATATCATCAAACTCTTTAGAGAAATACTCTCCCCCTCCATCTCATCTCAACCTCTTGAGCTTTTGTCCTGTAATCCTTTCTGCATAAGCATGATAATGCTTGAATGTCTTGAAGACTTCTAATTTGTCCTTGATTACATATAAAGTAATCCATCTGGTTGCATCATCAACAAACAACACATAATATCTGGATCCATTTATGCTATAATGTCTTGAAGGACCCCACACATTTGTATGAATAAATTCAAGCATATTTGAATACTTGTACCCTGATTTATTGTATGAACTTTTGTGTGCTTTACCTAATTGACAAGCTACACACTTGTACACCATGTGTTGCCCTTCAACTTTTGGCAAACCAAGCACCATCATTCCTTGACATTTCCTTTATGGCTCTCTCATTGAAATGACCTAGCCTTTTATGCCATAGGTCTAGCTCAAACATCTTTTGACTTCGATAAGTAAATAGAGCATGTCCCACATTACCTTGGACTTTGAGAGTAAACAGCCTTCCTTCATTTTTACTTGCAATAATGTTTCTATATCTCTGATTTGGATCTTGCACATAGACACCATCATTTGTGAATCTGACTTCATATCCCTTCTCCACAATTTGCTCTACACTTATCAAGTTTTTAAGAATAGTAGGAACATAAAGTACCTTGCTCAAGAGTGTACTTCTATTCTTTGTCTTCACTGATCCAATTTCCACCTTATGCTTGGTGTTGTCACTTGTTTGAACTGTATGTCCATTCACCTTTGCTTCCATATCAGTCATCAGTGATATATTTCCACTCACATGATTGCTACATCCTGAGTCAATATAAAACACCCTTTGATCTTCTCCTACTGATTCATGAGTTGCATTCAAAATGAGAGTCATATCATCCTTCTGATCTGATGCAAAATTATAATAATTGTTGTTGTAGGACTAAGGTTGAAAGCTTCTTCCACCTCCTCTAGCATATGATGTCCTACCACCTCTTCCTCTGAAGTTGCCTCTTTGGTTTCTGCCTCCTCTACCTCTTTGATTAAAACTCTGATTATTATTTCCTCCATTTTGATTGTTATACCAACAAACATTTGCCAAATGATTGGTTCTGCCACAAATCCAACAAGCTTTAGTATTATCTTTGTTCTTACCTCTTCTTCCTTTACCTCTGAAGTTCATCTTTCCTTTTGTAAAGTTAGCTTGACTTGAAGTTCCTTCATCATTAGTTGAATGCTTCCCTTTGCCATTCTTTTTCTTGTCCATGGAGTACATAGCTTGGCTTGGACTCCTATCATTGTCTCCCTTAATGTCCTGCTCAAAAGTTAGCATGTGTCCGAGCAATTGTTTAAGATTAGGAGTAAAGTGATCAAGTGACAATTCTATGGACAATATGAAAGGCTTCCACTTCTCATCTCCTCTCACACCTGTAAGTATTTGCCTTACCAACTTATCCTCTTCAATGTCTTCATCTACTGCTCCAAAGCTATCTGCAATATCCTTCATTCTTGCCACATAATCAGAAATTGATTGTGAGCTCTTCTTCTTGAAAGTTGTGAATTCTGTCCATAATGACGACTTCCTAGACTTGTGTTTTGGAAATGCTCTTCCAAAGCATTCCACGCATCTGTTGCAGTTTCTAATCCTCTGATGTGAGGTAGAAGATAATCACTTACAGTCATGTACATGATGCTCCTAGCTTGAGCATCCTTTCTCATCCAATTCTTCAAACCTGCAAGTTCTTCCCTAGTTGGAAAAAAGTGTGCGACTCTGAGAGATCATGTGTAGACTTTACATACACATGTTCCTATTGATCATACTCACAACAGAAGAAGAATTAGATCATGAAACTTTGAACATAGCTTCATTAGCTTTTAGATTAGATATGTACAAAAAGATTTCTGATCCACATGATCAGACTGAGAGAAATCTACGAAATGCTCGTCGCTATTTTCTGAAGATAACTCTCTTCACATCTATCTCTATGACACTTGTCTCCTAATGAGTCTCTCTCGTATTTCTTTACATCATTGACTTATATACATATGGTTCTAGACTTATCCTGCGTCTATTACATTACTCCTTATCATCCTAAGGATTATCTATACTCATATTACAAGAATTTCCAACAGTAATGTACATATGTATACAAACTTCACTTCTAAGATCTCTTGACTTTCTCAAGTGACTTCTTGAACTTCAATCTGATGTTGGACATGCTTGAAGGTCTTTGTAATCATCAATTTGTGATTGTTGTGTTCCAAAATAATTGAATATATTACAACTTAGGGTTTTAAGATTAAATTTAGTATATTTAATTAGATATATAAAGAACTAGGGTTCTATGATAAATATTAGTACACATATTTAAATAAGAGCTATGGTTTTTGAGTTAAAATCAGCATATATAATTAAATCTATAGAAAATAGCATTTTAGGTTTATTATTGATATATATAATCAAATGTACATAAAAACTAGGATTAAAAAATTAGTATATATAATCAAATGTACTATGTATAATTAAATATACAGTAAATTAGGATTTAAACATTAAAATGAGTATATAAAACTAACTATAGAACGGCTCTATGATAAATATTAGTATATATAATTAAATTTGAAAAGCGCTAGGGCTTTTGAATTAAAATAAATATATATAATAGAATATAGAAAATAATAGGGTATTTTGTTCTATGTTAACATATATAATCAACTATAAATAAAATTTAGGAAACCAATTAGTATATATAATCAGATATACTATGTGTAATTATCTATATAAAAAATAAAGGTTTTAAGATTAAAATTAGTATATATAATTAAATATATAAAGAACTAGGGTTCTATTATAAACACGAATATATATAATGAAATATGAAAAGAGCTAGGGTTAATGAAATAAAATAAATATATCTAACTAAATATTTAATATCTATGATTTTAGGTTTAATAATAATATATATAATTAAAAATATATAAAAATTAGGAAAACATTTGTATATATAATCAACTATGCTATGTGTAATTGAATATATAAGACATTAGGGTTTTAAGATTAAAATAAGTAGATATAATTAGATACATAAAGAACTAAGTTTCTATGATAAATATTAAAATACATATTTAAATACAAAAAGAGCTATGGTTTCTAAATTTAAATAAATATATATAATTAAATCTATAAAAAATAGTGTTTTAGATTTAATATTAATATATTTAATCAAATATATATAAAAAATAGGAATAAAAAATCTTATATATAATCAATTGTAATATGTATAAATAAATATATAGAAAACTATGATTTTAAGATAAAAAATAGTATATATATTTAGATATATAAAGAACTAGGGTTCTATGATAAATATTAGTATGCATAGTTAGATATGAAAAGAGATATGATTTTTTGATTAAAATATATATATATAATTAAATACATAAAAAAGGGTTTTAAGTTTCATATTGATATATATAATCAAATCCATATAAAAATTAGAAGTTTAAGATAATTAATATTATATAGAATTAAGTAGAAACAAGTAGTAAATATAATAAAATATACAAAATAGTACAATTTTAGGATTAAGAAATACTACATTTAATTAATAGTATATAAGAAATTAGGGTTTTAAGATTAGAATTAGGTATATATAATTAGATCTATAAAGAGATAAGGTTCTATGATAGATATTAGTGTACATAATTTTAGAATTTGTACTACTATGTATAATCAAATGTACAAAATATTATAGTTTTTGGAGTAAAAAATAGTATTTTTAATTAAATAAATAACTAATTTCATTCTAGGATACATATTCTACTATATTGTTAGTATACTTAATTTAATAAATCATAAATTAGTGTTTTGTGAAGAAAATTAGTATTTGTAATTTAATAAAAGAATAAGGGTTTTGGGATTAAAATTAGTATATATAATTAAATGTATCACATATTAAATGTCCTAGCATCTCCACATGGTCTTTGGATCCAAAGGAGAGAATGGCATGTCCTTGCACTCAGTGAAAATATCACATATTTCAATAACAATTGATTTGTACTACATATAGTTTGAGAATATGGATCCTTTGATGTAGATGGACTACAAAACCTATGCTTCTAGTCCCATGGTTCAAGTGGTGAGCATGGACCCACAGGACATTGCACCATCTACCTCTCATGGGCATAAGAGAAGAAAATGGGAGGTAGAAGGATAAGGTACTAGTAGCATGGCAGAGAATGAACACATGAAAGAAATGCTTGGGGTGTTTTAAGACTTGGAAGAAGATCACACAAGTGAATATGATATTTTTTATTGTCTTTTGATCGTGGGTTCCACGATCAAAAGACAATAAAAAACCACCAAAACATATGAAGATTAGCCTATTTAGCACTCTCCAATGGGGAAAAGATATCTGTACTATGTGCATCGCTCGTGATGCTCAATCTTCGAATCATTTATGGATGGTCTGATAGTAGTGTTTATGAAATGTTCAAGAAAAGTGGATTTCAAATAAACTTTAATTGTTGTATCAAAACAAGTTTGTTTACTAATATCAATGTAATTGATTATCCCTTGCATGCTTTTAAAAGATCAATTTTTGTCACATGGTAATGACATGCCTCCAACACATGGAGATGCAAAGAAGCTTTTATAGTTTGTGGGTATGGAGTACACCAAGATTCTTTCTTGTACAAAAGATTATGTTCTCTTTTGCAACCAGTATGAGCACCTCCGCATATGTCCAAAGTGTGGAGCAAAAAGGCTTAGAGAAGACCTTGTGGATGAAGCAACTCTGACAAAGGTTCTTTTCCATTAATGTATCATCCCAAGGATTAAGAGCATGCTCAAATGCAAATCCATAGCTCAATCAATATCATGGAATGTAAAGAGAACATCTAGAGATGATGTAATGCTAGCACCTGATTTTGATGCTAGAAACACATAGATAGTAACCAACTAGAGTTTGCTAGAGAGGCTTGGAATATACATCTAGGCCTAGCTATGGATGACGTAAATCCATTTTGGTTTACGTAGCTCCTTATGGATCACGTCGCCTATATGTTTGGTCAGCTATAACAATCCACCATGGGTAGCCACAAAAAAGGCCAGTTACTGTTAGCTTTGATTATGCCACATAATTATAAAGTAAAAAACACGCATGTATAACTTGCACCACTTGTGGAAGAGCTACATAGTTTATGGGATGCAATCATTGTGTGCAACATGTCTCAACCTTTAACAAAACAAGACATATGAAAGCAAGGAAAACTTATGTGGATGATGCATGACTCGCTTGGTTATGATGAATGTTCTAGTTTATTTATTTCACATTACAATGCTTGTCCCCTATGTGGACACTGACTCAAAGCACGCTACTCCAAAGCACTTCGAAAAAGTGTTTACAAAGGACATCATGGATATGTGCTTGCTAGACATGTCTTATGTGAAGGATAAATTTGCCGAGAAGTGCAATAAAAAATGAAAGCAAGCAATTAGAAGAAGCTTTGGGATGTAGGAACAGTACTCACTATCATGAAACGGTTGTTGTTCTTTCATGATCTCCCTTATTGGAGTAGGTTATTGAGGAGTCATTTGGTGGACCCAATGTATATTTTGAAGAATGTGGGAGAGATGTTCTAGAAGAAATTGATCGGAAAGAAGGAAAGAAAAGCTCATAGGGAGGACTTGGAAAAGTGTGGTCGTATGCAAGAGTTGTGGGAAAATATCAAGCCGAATGGAATAGTGTCACTATGAAGATCTCCTTGGGTGCTTCGCGAGATGGAAGAGCAACAAGTGAAGAAGGTGATTTCAGAGTTTTGGACATCTATTCGCTGCATGAGGTGTCTAGAGAGTGCCTTAACAAAGAATGACAATGTCAGAGGCCTCAAGTCTCATGATTGGCATACTTTTTGTAGTTTTTGCTCCATATGTTTGTGAAAGATTGTCTTTCCAAGGACGTGTGAACAACCATTTACAAAATCTACTCCTTGGGAAAACGGATCTCATCTAAGGAGATAAAAAGAGATAGCATAGGTAGTGCCAAACTTAATGCTATAGAGGTTATCTCTATGGTTGAAAACTACTTTCCCACAAGTATTCTCACAATTCAGCTTCATTTGATTATTCATGTGGTTGATGAAGTTGCAATACTAAGAACTATCCATAGTTGATGGATGTTCTTCTTAAAGGAGTTCATGAAGACACCAAAAGGTTTTGTTCATGAGAGAGCACATCCAAAGAGATGCATGGTAGAGGGGTGGCTCATACAAGAGTCTCTGGTATTCATAACAGAGTTTCTATGCATGACAGAACTAGAAATACCTCATTTACGGAGTGAGGATGAAGATTTTCATCTCATAGGGGATGAGCCCCAAGGTAAAGGGAGTCAAAGGGAAAATGACATAGTTTTCAAAGGGAAGGCAATAAAGTTTTGAATGTTTAACATAGAGCCCATGCAAGAGTTGTTGAAGAAGTATGAGCTTTCTAAGGAGGCAAATGCAAAGAAAGAGCCTAGTTTTGAAAGAATCAATCCACTTGATCTTTGTCTCTTCTAGAAAGTCTTCGACCTCTTCTGGCCTTTCCAACAAGCAGAAGGCTAGATACAATTGACTAATAAGAAAAGGTAGCCATTGAGGATATGTCTAAAGAAGAAGAGGGACTCGCAAAGGGATGTGATTGAGAGTCTTACAAATACGGTGCATTATGGACTCATGGACGACACTTTTAGATCACACACATTGACGAAAGGTCTAATTTTGGTACTGGGGTGACAAAGAGATCTCCCCAAAGAAGTAGAGCTAGTGGAACAGAGGACAATGCTCAAGAAGGCTAGCTCGAGTATTGTGGAGTAATCCAAGATATCATGAAGCTATTGTTTAGGAGATTTTCACTACCTTTTGTTTGATTTGAAATGGTTCAAAGTAGTCATGGCTAGAAGAAATGCAACACTAAGGTGGGATTAGAGTGGTTTGCTTCAAGTAGACCCCACAAAGCTTTGGACATATGAAAGAGACACATTTGTACTACCTGAACACTGTGAGTAGGTTGTCTCTATACCTGATTGAAAAAGAACCACAATGGAAATTCGTTTTACAAGTCTCTCCGCATAGTAGAAAAATTTGTGAGGACATAGACGTAGAAGAAATTCCATCTATAGTGGACTCTGAGATGCATGTGTTGGTGGAGGAGGAAGACATCATTGTCCCAGAAGAAGAGGTTTTCTGAAAAAGATGAAGTACATGAGGAGGTAACAAACAATATGTTATATGAGGACAATGATTGGAAAGGGCCGGACAAACCAAAAGATCTCGAAGCTCCCAATTCAGAGATAGGTATCCTCTACACATAAGATCTACAAGAGAATACTAGAATAGAGGATCTATGAATTAAGCACTTGTACGTACATATTTGTGTTCACTTATTTGCTATGTTCTGTTGTAGCGTACTATTTCTTTGTATTACCATATGCTATTTATTTGAGTTTTCTGTTACAAAGCACGATAAGAGATAGTCCACCATTCACTCTGCATTCCATGATAGAAGAGTAGTTTTTAGAGTTCATATATGAGGCACCTCTTACCTATCAAGCTGCCACATCATAGTACTCCATTTGATGGGACCACTCCCATTGATGACACTCCCTTTGGGGAGACTACTATCATTGGCTGCACTCGCTTTGGCATTACTCCTCCCGCTGACGGCACTCATAGCTTTATTACTCGACCATGAACATCTTTTGAGCCATCCCCTAGTGGCCCTAGTAGTTGGCATATGTGCCAATGTTTGACTCCACAACACGATACATGTAGTTGCTTGTCTTGTCTATGTAGGTCACATTCTAGCGGAGAAGGTTCTAGAGGTGGCTCTATGGGTGGGTCTGGAGGAGGAGGCGGATGTTGTGGAGGTGGTGCGATAGACGTATCACCCACAATGACTCCTATAACAAGTACCTCAGTTGCAAGTGTGCCACAGAGTACACCACGTTGTCGGAAGGATTTCCTCACTTGAATTGTCATATGGAAAAATAAAAATATTTTGCTTTAGATTTGGTTAAATGATATCTCTTACATAATTTTTTTATGTATTGGTTTGAATTGACTAAATTTTTCTTCTTTCTCTTAGTACCTGCAGGCAATAAAAAACTTGAGGAGTTGGATTAAACAAAGGTTTTCTTATCGAAAAGGGTTTCAAGTTTATAATTAGATACAAGGAAGTATTATGATGTTTATATGTGTATATACATGGGTTTGTACTATATTAATGCATGAGCTTTAATGTGGTTTACAAGGGGGAGAATGTATTGTAATGATTATGGTTTTTTTTAATGTTTCTATATGAATAATTTAATTTAAAAGTGAAGATGTAAATGTAATTATATGTTACTAACTAAATTACTTGTTTATATTTCACACTTTTTTTTAGTTATAACCATGTATAAATGTGTATTTATAAAATCGTTAATTTATTTCATGCTTAAATTAAGTTATTATTGAATAGCTACTGTTTTAATTTATTAAAGGTAATTATTAACTAATAACTATAATAAATAAATAAATAAATATCTTAAAGACTTAAAATAATAATTTATAGATAATTAACTATAACATATATAGTAAATAACTTCATTAAGTAATAGTTATTTTATTGGAAATATCTTATTTGAATAATTAGCTAAGTTTTACGTGTGTTTAAGGGGTCATGTGTTTTAGTTAAGTAAATGTTTGTGTTAGTTAAATCTAGTTAATGCATGTGATAGTGTGTGATGTGTGTTAGTTAAGTAGGTATTTATCATAGTTAACTAGTTGATTTCATGCGCTCGTAAATTTTCTAGGTATGACTATATAAGTAGCAAGAATATATTATTTTTTTCGTTAATGAACTTCTGCAGGTGTGTGATTTCGCCTGAGACAGAGAGCTCAATTTAGTTTTTTTTTTTGGTTTTTTTGTTATTGGAATGCGGACATCCCTTTCTTTTGTTGATGTTCTATTTCTTCATGCATGGTATCGTAAGTACCGCACAACCCTTCTCCTCTTCCTTCCTTCGCTATCTGTGCATGGAGGCACCACCACTTCCATGTAACATTGGCACAGCCGTAGCACGCATCCTACGCCCTTGATGCCATCGTCATTGAAGGATCTGGCTTGGTGCTTCTATTTCACGATTGTGTAGATTTAAGGCGCTGTAACATGTGCATTCTTGGAAGCATTGATCATCTAGAGCATGACTAGCTTCTCTGGCTACGTGTCTTGTTGTTTTCATCCATTTCGATACACCAAAGGCGACGCTATGGCGGTAGTGGTTTGACATTTCGGTCTTCTATGATTTATTTTCAATTGCGCAATCCATTTTGTCCTATGTGTATCAATTTTCTACATTCCATTGATCTTGTACTTATATATTCTTGACCTATGCATATGAGGCTATATATGATGCACATCATATCGCTGTTTGTTCGTTGCCTATTTCTTTTGTCTAGTGAATTTTCATCGTTGCAGATCGGGACCTTGCACATCATATCGCTGTTTGTTCGTTGCCTATTTCTTTTGTCTAGTGAATTTTCATCGCTGCAGATCGGGACCTTGCACATCATATCGCTGTTTGTTCGTTGCCTATTTCTTTTGTCTAGTGAATTTTCATCGCTGCAGATCGGGACCTTGATAATTTCCACTTTAGCTACAATCTTGTCATCCTCACTTGATTACGGTTCGTGTATGGTCAATTCAAGGGCTATTTTTTCATGACAGGTCACATATTTAGTTTGTAGCTACTCAGTATGATGCCTTAACTCATGATATATTGCATGCCTTCTTTAGATATGATATAGAAGTCTGGTCTGCACACATTCTGTTTTTGAATGCCTTTGGTGGAAGTATGGTGTCGAGAGCATTTTATGTTTTGTTTATCCAAGTTTTGTATTGATTAGCCTGTTAATATTTACACAGTGCATTATGTTGATATAGCCATTCTGTTCTTTTTTTAGCTGTCGCAAATGTTGAACACATCCATTATTTTGGACTCTGTTCGACCGCAACTTTTTTGATGATGTCCACACTGTCACATTGTGTAGTGTTTTAGATGTATTATAGCTGGCTGATCTTGTGCCACTTTAATTAAATTGAGATAATGGCTTTGGCTTCTCTGACGAATAAAAGACACGATTTCCGTCATGCTATTGGATGGTCTTATCTTTTGTCAATATTATTAACTTTGTGGTCTCTGCATACTTTTATGAAATCTGACTTTCCTTAGCATCCGACATGTTCTATTACTCATAGCACTTCGTGATCATGTTTTTTTTTTTGCTATATATCTTATTCTGTAGACGTACCGCTTTTGTGTTGATTCTAAAGTCATTTAGAATACACCTATGCACTTCAATATTCTACTTCTTTCCTTAGTATTGTGTTTACACATATGATGGTAATGTTGTTATTGAAAATTCTTCGGAGGTAGTGAATTCCGAACCGTCTCTGTGATCGCAATTCACTACCAAGCACTAAGTTTAATCCACCACACAAAGCGAGGCAAATCCAACAGTCTTCTTCTTGATCTCTCTCAAGGCTTCAGAATGGATGTATTTTTGTTCAAGGTTTATTTCGCTACATCATTGAGTGGCTAACACCTAATGTTCACACAACGGAGCCGAGTTCCTGAAAGAGAGAGAGAGAGAGAGAGAGAGAGAGAGAGAGAGAGAGAGGGAGAGAGAGAGAGAGAGAGTTAGAGGGAGCATATGCATGTGTTGTGATGCATGTGTATGCAAATGCATATTAGTTAGAGAGTGCATGTGTGTGCATGTTTAAGTGTGTATGCATGTGCATGTTAAAGAGTGTGTGTGCATGTATGCATATGAAAGTTAGAAAAGTGATGAGTGCATATGCATATAAATATAAGTATGCATGTGTACATCTACATATGTGGTGTATGTATATGCAAGTAAGATAGGAAGGTGTACATGTATGCAAAAATGAAGTTAACATATGCATTAAAGTTAGGAAGTTAAAAGTTTTGTATGCATGTGTTAGCATAGGATTAAAATTATGTTAAGTATTAAAAGATAAATGATTAAATGAGTGTTTTATTTTTACAAAAAGCATACTTATGTGAGTTGTTAATGAACTTCTACAGATCATTGAAGAGATTTCAAAGGAGAATACGAGAACACAAGCATACGAGATTTCAAGATCACGAAATTACGATATTTGAAAATTGTTTATTAAGTTGTATAGGATTATCTATTAAGAGAATTGTATTAGCACTTATGATAAACTTTTGTATAGGCTTAAAATCCTAAAGATTTCTAGCACTTCCACTTTCCGATATAATTAAGATTTATATAGGCTTAAATAAGATTGATTTTGAAATTCTTCATACTGTTTCTCTAAAAATTAATTGAGATCTTTACTTTTTTATTTCATATGTCTAAAGAGATAGGATCTACAAGTAGTTCTAAACTAGTATCTACAAACGATTCTGATATTAAGAATCAAGAATTAGAAAACTTAATTATAGGAACACTACTTCCGACTTCAATTGATAGTTCGAATAATAACAAAAATATAATAATTGAAATTATTAAAGATAAAGTAGTTAACGAAACTTTACACACGTTAGATTACGATCGTTTTATTTCTAGATTTTTACCTTTAATTACCATAGTTTTGCCAGAACCGGAGGACAAGAAAGACTTATTCCCACTACTTTAGTTAGAAAACCTAACTCAAATCAAATTGAAAACGAAGAGGTTGACTTTGTTAAAGATAAAATTACAGGCGAGAACTTAGTTTTGTCTTATCAATTAGAAGCTATAGAAAGATATAGAAACGCTCGTCCTTATGGATCTTAGTCCAAAAAAATAGTTCTTAATTTGCACTCCCATAAATTAGAAATCTATAGTTTTTATCACACCTAAACTGAAAAAAACAACCGAAGGCCCTAGGCATACTTAGAAACACCCTGCGTGTAGTCACACAGTTAGGTTAGCGCGATTCTTGTAGATGAACGTCAGCCTCCCTTCACACCCCTCTACGACAGCTTTGGTGAACCCGACGTGAAACGTGACGATAGTGTGCCTAGGACTTATGTTGCATTTTCAGTTTTAATTTAAATTTCTAATTTATCTTCTTCTTGTATGCAGAAAAATTGAAGATTGAAGCTGTGATAAAACGTGAAGAGTTTGCTATTTCCTTTTTTCCCTTGGTGAGCACCTCCACGATGAGAAGGATTTCCAACTAGTGGAGTTTCGTCGCTTCAAACCCCCCTCATCAACATTCAAGGGAATCAAGACATAGTCATAGTCATTTTAGTTTTGTGTTTAAGATTATTTTAACGTTCACTTTCGAACCTCTTCAGCAAAGATATCATCAAGTAAGGTGTTTATTTTAAGTTCTTTATTTTTAGTTTACACACATCACTTAAAAAGAAAAGTTGTTTTCATCTACACTAGGATCTAAGCACTTTCATATTAGCATTAAAAGAGTATTTGAATCTTTCTTTTGTATCTAGGAAATATAATTTTTACTTAAAGCATTTAAATATTTGCATTTTTTAGGAAAAGCCATTATTTTTGCATCATTAAAAAGAAAAGATTTTAAGTTTTGAAAAAGAAAGATTGTTTGTTTTATTGCATAAAAAGAAAGCTTATAGCATAAAAATAGTTTAAATTTAGGTTTCTTTTTAACTTATAGTTAATGCTTTTATTTTTTTCAAAGAAATTAATTTTAAAGAAATTCATAGTAAACTAAAAGACTTAAATCAAGAAAAACTATTTTATAAAAATTACCTTATTAAAAACCCTTTAAAATTGAAAAAGTTTAAAAAATTTAAAATCTCTAAAAAACTTAAATTCAAAAAGAGTAAATATAAGAGATAAGTCATAATTTAGGGTTTAGAAATCAAAAAGATTTTAGAAAAGAAGATTAGAATTAGTGAAAGCCTAGGACTAGGGTAAAGCCATCCCTGGCTTTATCAACTAGTGATAGATTTAGACAATTTAGAGAGCAATTAGATCCGGCTATTAGGGAACTTCTTCTCCATTCGAAACGTTATCAAGTACGCAAAGATGGAGGAGATGTTCAAGGACATGATGATAGAAAAGCAAGGGACACGTACAGTCCAAGCTATTCTAAAAGAAAAAGGAAAATTTACTGGATTAAACATTACATAATACCTGGATGCATTTGAGGAGCAAGTGCAAATCCAGGGATTACCTGAAGATGTGCTAGTTAAATACTTTGGCCGTGTTGTTTCTAGTTCAATTCTAGAATTTATACAAGAACACGCTGAAAAAACTTGGCAGGAATTTAGAAAGGAACTTCATAAAATGTTCTACCTCGAGGATTTTAGCCAGCACAGTCGAGAAGGTTTTCTGCGGTGGTTAAACACTGTTAAGAGTAATGAGTCTTTAACTCATCTTCACGGTGAGTTTATGAGACGTCTGGCTCAACTCCCGAAGATGATAGAAATGCTATTAATCTAGATGTAATTATATATTTTCTTAAGATACTTAATCCTGAAGATAGGGCTGAAATTAAAAGACGAATAGAGAAAGAGACTATGAGGATAATGAAGAATTTACAATGGGTAGTGCAAATAGAAATTTTCTAGGACCCATACAACCTGATGAAGAAATGATAAAGAGTGAAAGTAAATACAATTCTACCTTCTCGGCACGAGGTACACCAGAAGTGAAGATTAGACTTGGAAATGAGAAGGATTCTTGTTTAGCTTTGGCTCTCATTGACTCAGGGTCAGAGATAAACGTGATTTCAAAAAAGTTCTTTGACAAATTTAGATGGACAATCGATAAAGAGCACGGTTGGCGGATGAGAACAACTGATAATGGCTCTAGTATTTTATTAGATGCATGTGCCAATGTGCCTATAATGATAGGTGGTGTTCGAGAAGAGTTTCACTTCTTCGTTCAAGATAATTGTTCATATGAAGTGATTCTCGGACAGCCATTTATAGTTGAAATGAGAATGGAAATAAAAGCAATGAATGACGGATCAGCGTATGCAAGAATTCGATCCAAATCAGGGATGGATTCTTTGCAAGTTATGACGGTTTGCCAAACCATACTAGAAATAGAAAGAGCTTAAGAAGAAATCCCATTGACTCGATCAGTCATGTATGTGATGATCCACTAGCTGTAAGAGAATATGGAGCGTACTACGATCAAAATTTCTGCTAGACTCCAGTATTGAGCGAGACAATAGTGGACGTTGTTTTGATGTCTCGCCTATCAATGAACATAAGTTTGAAAATTATCTAATTTGTACTCCTACAACTAGTTTGCATTATATTACTAAAGAAAACCTTACAAAAACATTTAAAAAACAAACTGAAAAATATTTCAGACAAACCGGATTAATTTCAAGTGACAAGAAAATTGAGAGTATAATTGAATTATCAAAAAGTTCTACTTTATTAGAAGAGCTAGAAAGTGTTTCTTATGAAAATTCAGAATCAAATCTGATAATTCTTAACTCTATTCAAGAGTATGAGATTATTAGTGAATTTATCCTAGAACATGAAATTAGCATAGAAACTAAATACAAAACTGTAGAAAAGAAAATAAAGCCTGTACCTCAAGCCTTACCCAAAGATAGTCATGACATACTTCGTCAAGTATCAAATGATCCTATTCTTAGAGATCGATCTAAGATAAATCACATATTTACTGAGGAGAGTAAGAAAAATATTAAATTCGGTGATGAATTTCTTTCTCAAATTGAAAAAAAAGCAGTTTTCCAAGATGATTGTTCATCATGGTAAAGCTTTTTCTTTATTCCCTCATGAGATAGGATGTGCAGACCCAAAGTTAGTAGCTCTGATGATTATTTTTACAGTACCGCATATTCCTTGGAATCTTCATCCGATTCCAGTTCCAAAGGCTCATTTACCTGAGCTAATGAGACTGTTAAAGGAGAAGATTGCCATGAGAATCTTGGAACCATCCTCAGCACCATACTCTAATAGGTGGTTCACGGTACCGAAAAAGAGTGGGAAGCTACGCTTTATTCAAGATTTGCAGCCTGTGAATAAAGTCACTATTAGGAATGTAGGAACGGGTCCCATTGTAGATGAGTTTGCCGAGGTATTTGCTGGTCACTCCATCTATTCAATGGGAGACCTGTATTCAATTAGCAATTGAGAGTCGAGATGTGATCACGATGAAGACTCCTTTTGGTTTAGTACGTATGTGTACTTTACCACAAGGAGCAACGAATTCTGTGGCACACATGATGAATGCTATGAATCTGGTCCTTCATGACTTTATCCCAAAAGTGACGATGCCTTTTATTGATGATATTCCAATAAAGGGGTGTGTGGAAAAAGAAAAGGATGAAAGTTTAGATTCATCTGGTTGTAGAAAGTTTGTTTCCAGCCATATTTTAGATTGTGAAAAGATATTTGAAAGATTTGAAGAGGTTAGACTAACTTTCTCCCTAGAGAAATCAACTTTTGGTGTTAATGAAGTGCTAATAGTTGGGCATTTATGTGGCCATTATGGTCATAGACCCTATCCAGCAAAAGTTGATGCCATTAGTAGGATTTCTGAGAGATGTCGCAATGTAAGTGAAGTAAGGAGATTCCTAGGTGCATGTGTTTTCTATGTTATCTGGATCCCTCACTTTGCTCATGTAGCAAATCCGCTTTATGATTTATTGAGAAAAAGGAAGAAATTCTTTTGGACTGATGAGCATTCCAGAACTATGAGGCATCTAAAGCAATTTCTTATCAATGCTCCTGTTTTGAAACGTATTGACTATACAGGAAAGAAGCCTGTAATCCTAACCGTTGACACTAGTCCTATTGGTATAGGCTGGGTCATTGGGCAGGATGATGAAAAGGAACAAAGGTACGCAATTCGCTTTGGAGCGAAGATTCTTCATGATACTCAAAAGAATTACCTGCAAATTAAGAGAGAATTATGGGGATTAGTTACAGCTTTAAAAACAGATAAAGAGTACTTTATAGGAGCTAATGTAATAGTAGAGACCGATTGTCTTCCATTAATAGGTTTAATAGCTAATTGTTCATCTCCGGATATAGCCATGCTTCGATGGATAGCCTATATTAAATTCATTAATCCTGCTTTTGTTCATATAGCCAGTAAACATAACACCGTTACTGATATGCTTTCAAGAGCAAAGTTCGATAATGATAGTGAAGCATTAAATAATCATATTAATTTAATAAATTATGAAATATCTACCTATGTGTATGAGAGATTTAGAGAATGCGATTATGAAGGAGAGTGGCGAGATATAGGAAACTATCTGAGTTCATTTCAGCCTTCCCCAAGCTGGTCTTCAAATCGATTCTGGAACATCAAGAAGAAGTCTTTCAACTTCTTCTTGAAAGATGGATATCTTTGGAGACATGCTAGAGGAAAGGTTCGAAACCCTCAAAGAGTACTAGGTTTGAAGGTTTTTCAAGTGCAAGTTATGCATGAGATGCACAAAAGCCTTTGGGCTGGTCATAAAGGCTTTGTAGCTACATATGAAAAGATTAGGGAAAGCTACTGGTGGCCGAGGATGTATGTAATTGTTAAAGAATTTGTGAGCACTTGTAGTACGTGTCAGTTACACTCCTCTGTCAAGCATAGAGATTCCCTTCACCCGACCTATCCACCTTGTATTCATTACAAGTGGGTAGTTGACCTTGTGACCATGCCTAAAAGCAATGATGGCCTGAGATATATTGTTCTTGCATGAGAGGATTTGACAAACCATGTCGAAGGTAGAGCGCTTCGTTCCAATACTACTTATTATGTATGCGTATTCCTTTTGGAAGAAGTATTATCCAGATTTGGATATATAGAAAAAGTAGTAGCCGATAGAGGTGAGTTAGATGCGAAAGAGGCAAGAGAATTCTTTGCACAACATGGGATTCCATTGTCTCTTACGACTGCTTATAACCCAGAAGCAAATGGTAAAATTGAACGAGGGCATCCTTCCATAGTGAAGGCTATTTCTAAAGCTTGCCACGGAGATATTGGTCAATGGCCAAAATATCTCCCATTTGCTCTTTGGGCTGATCGCATGACGTACACGAGAACAACTGGTTTTATGCCGGCTGAACTCATGTACTGTCAGAAACCATTATTTCCCATTCATACTCACATAATTAATTGGATGAATTTAGGTTGGAAAGATAACATTTCAAGAGAGGACTTATTAGCATTTAGAATTAAGCAATTAAAACAAGGAAATGAAAATCTTAAAGAAGCAATAAAAAAATTAAAAACATCTAGATTGAAAAATAAATTATATTTTGATAAGAAACATAGACTAAGGCCGCAACCAATAGAAAGTGATGACTGGGTGCTTGTATATGATAGTACGTTTGATACTCAAAATACGATGCACGTCGAAAACTAACTAAACATTGGTTCGGACCTTACGTTGTTGTTTCAGTTTATGAAATAGGTACATATAAATTACGTGAATTTGATGGTTCTAAAGAATTTGGTTGCAGGGAAAAGAATAAAGTTGTTTAGAAGAAGAGAAAGCAGTAAATTTGAATTGGACGAAGACTTCTTGGAGGACGACGATGAAAAAGAATAAAAATGATCAGGTGAAAGAGTTCTAAACTTTACTTACTTTTTAGTTGTTATTATGATTTTTTGATGCATTCCATGTGTAGATGTGTACGTCCTTATGATAGGAAAGAAAGACTTTTAAAATTATGAAACAATGAATTTAAAACTGAAGTAGGGATGTGTGTGAAGAGAAGATAAGAATTAGAGACCCTATGGCTTTCATAAGGATAGGAGAGGGAACACTTAACTTGCGATTCCTAGTAGAAGTAAGTTTATTTTATATAGGTAGACTACCTTAACTTCCAAACCATGTCGCTAATGAGATCCTAGTTCCCACTATAGCATTCCTCTAGAACCTCTGCTCTGAGTAAGGGTTAAGCCTTTCCCCTTAAACAAAAAAGTTGCGAAGAAAAATTAAGAAAAGAGAAAAATGAGAACATCAAGCAGTATATTAATGGCTACTGCAAGATGAGAAAAAGACAATTAAAAAAGAAAAAGAAAAAGAAAGAAAAGAAAAGAAAAAAAAAAGTTATCATGTTTCAGTTGTGGTCTTGAAACCACTTCTGAAATTCTATATGGGCAATATAAGGCGGATTTATGCTATAGAGGAATTAGTTAGAAGCATTTTATGGCAAGTGGCTAGGGAGTGAGGGATAGACCATTTATATAAAATATTTATTACTTTTGAACGGGTTAATAGAAGAGCAAGTACCACAACTGTCTGCTTGATTTCTATGGGACTTTCTAAAACTTGTTTTCAATTTCATGCATTGAACGAAAACGTTTATGATTCAAGTTTGCATAATTTTAAAAGGTTTTTCTTAACTATCAGAAAAACATATATCTTGCACTCTGCATATGTAAAGAAGAATGTGGTGGGGTGCTCCTTCACTAGCTGTCTGGAGGCCTCTGGAGAGTGTGAACCACCAATCACATAATATGTATAATCCTCAAACAGACCCTCATTGAACTCCTCCACAGAGCTACACTCATTCGGATCCACAATGACAAGGAAAGGCACAACAGTAGCATGAGGATTTATTTTCATTTTCTTCTTGAGATTCTGCACGTGCAAATTGTGTGGCTCCCTGATCTCAAGGGGCCTCCTCCCTATGACTGGATCCATTGGTGGCCTATGGATGATATTCATTGGCAGGTGGAACAACTGCCCCTTCTTCACAACTTTTCTTTTAGCTTGAGTCAGAAGACTCCTCATCATCAATTCTCTTCTTTTTCTTCAAGAACTTTTTCTGCACGCACTGCTTACCCCTTGCCTTTACAGTGGTTGTCATCTTCTCTTGTGTTGGCATGATGTTGCCTTGGATCCATGGCATCAAGTCCTTGATAAGATTCTCTGAGTCCCTGCATATCTTGCAAGCCTCTCTGGAACACAGCACTCTGGGCACAAGAAATCTATCTTGCATATAGCATTTCTTAAACCTTTCGATGTCTCTACCAGGACAATGAGGTTGTCAGAATCCTCATCTTCATAATCCAGTTTGAACACAACGCCATACTGAAAACCCTGTGTTGTCGTGATCTTTCCTCTCCCGTACGCCCCTACGAACACAAGTAGGACTGCATTCTTTTCTTCCACATACTGAAGGCACCACTCCACGTTTGTCATGTCCCAGAGTGGACGATCTGTCCTTAAGACCTCTACGTCCAAAAACTTTCCTTCCTAGTTTCATCATCCTCAGGAATTTTGATGCTACTCTGTCCACCAGAGGACATTCCAATCGGATTGCTGGCCTTCTCATAGGATAAGGATGCAATGTTTTTCTTCGGTTTTGCTTGGTGACCAATACCTCTGTCACGTTGCTGATCCACAGAGCTCATTGTCACTTTCAGCTTCTTGAAGGGCCTCTCACTTTTGGACTCAGCATCCCTAAAAGGGCTTGGAAATATGAGCTCATACGTTAATGTGTTTTTGAAGGGTCCAAGTCGATGCCAGGCATCGACTTGAGGGTGCAAGTCGATGCCAGGCATCCACTTCAGGGTGCAAGTCGATGCCAGGCATCGACTTTGTGTGCAAGTCGATGCCAGGCATCGACTTGAGGGTGCAAGTCGATGCCAGACATCGACTTGAGGGTGTAAGTCAATGCCTGGCATCGACTTGCACCCTCAAGTCGATGCCTGGCATCGACTTGGACCCTCAAGTCGATGCCTGGCATCGACTTGCACCCTCAAGTCGATGCCTCGCATTCACTTGGGGTCCAACTCGATGCCTGGCATGGACCTACACCTAAAAGTTGATGCCTGGCATCGACTTTGCAGCCTAAATTCGATGCCTGGTATCGACTTTCAGGCCACATTCAATGCTAAGCATCGAACTTCCAGGTCGATGCCACGCATCGACTTGAGGGTGCAATTCGATGCCATGCATCGAATTTAAGTGAAAGTCAATGCCTGGCATCGACTTGAGGGTGCAAGTCGATTCCAGGCATCGAGTTGGACCCCAAAGTCGATGCGTGGCATCGACTTGCACCTAAAAGTCGATGCCTGGCATCGACTTACACCATTAAGTTAATGCCTACCATTGAGTTGTACCCTCATTGGATCTATATTTTATGAGCTAAGAAAAATAAAAAACTTGAAAGCATACTATTTACTCAAACATACAAAAGGAATCTTTTAGGAATCTTTTTTTGTGGTATGATTTTGTAAGTTCACTTAGCCTCATCCTACATGGAATAATGTCACATCCACTAACAACTCCTCATATCCTCTAAGGGAAGTTGGTAAGATCATTTTCAACATTCTTGCTCATAGTTCTTTGACATTTTCAAATGCATTATATGTGCCACGGATCAAGAAAAAATTGCTCTAAGTTTTAACTTTAGCAAGTATGATCTTGCTTGTCAAATTTGTTGATGATAGGTGTACAATTAAAGGTATTTCAAATGGTGATGTCATTATTGCTTCTCGAATTCTATTTCATGTGTTGTATAAGCTCATAGACTATAAAAAATCTATGAATAATTTATCTTATGCAATTTAAGTTTGGTAGGCTATCTAAGATGTAAAGATTTGGCTTGCATGCTAGTTTTATGCTTGTAGAAGTGTGAAATGCTGGCCTCTCTACCCAAATTCAAGGCACGTTGTGAATACGTATGTGAAGCCTATATCTTGGCAAAATGCAGCATTCTTCGTTCCCTAAAGATGGTTCAATTAGAGTTGCTATGTGGTCGTATGCAATTACCTTTTTTTGGGAACTACCTTTACTTCATGGTATTCATTCATGATTTTTCCAAGCATGCATAGATTTATCCTTTGAAAGAAAAAAATCTAAATTGTTGGTGTGCTTGAAATAGTTTTTGGTTGTGGCTCAAGATTGATCACCATGTAGATTGGGCACCCTCCATTCTGATCGAGGGGTGCAATACCTGTTTCTTATTTTAAGGCATTTCTATCTCACTTTGAGATAAAACATCAATGCAATTTGCTCTATACACCATATCAAAATGTAGTTGTAGAAAGAAAGAACACGTCTCTCATGGAGATGGTAAGGTGAATGGTCAAAAGTTTGGTTTTCCTTCTTAGTCTCTATCTTGAGGTGGTTATGTGTGTTGGAAAGTAGTACAATCTATCACTCTATATGAGGCTTGGCATGGTCACAAGCAATCTTTTGCTCATCTACGTGTCTTTCATTATCTAGCTTATGCATTATTGGCTAAACAAGGACGGATGAAATTGAATAGTAAAGTAGTGAAATGTATTTTTCCTGGGTATAGTTCTGAAAGCAAAAGTTATCATCCATATCGTCCATAGAATAAACACATTTTTGTTAGCCATGATGTTGTTTTTGTCGAAGATGTGATTCAGCCATTAGACGCATGTACTAAGACATCAATTCGGTCCAAAGATCTCTATGACACTTTGCTATCTCTTTTGATAGGTGAACACTCAAGTGCTAGTCCAAATAACGAAATTTCTTAGCCTTTATAGGTTCCACATGAGGATGCGGATCATGCTATGTGTAATTTAGATTCATATTATGTACTTTTTTATGAGAGAGCTTATATAGAGGAGGCAAAAAATGCACGTAAATGTCTTGTTTTGGCTTTAACAAATAGCAAGTTAGATGCACCCATATGATATCATACTCATTTAGGTTCTCATAGTGCTTCCTTTGCATCAGTTTGATGTGTGATGGTTGTCTCTAGTCTTTGCGGTGAGAATGCGCCTATTTCTTTTGGGAAAGCACAAAATTCACAAAAATTGGATGCCATCTATGCAATCAAAATATGATACTATTATGAACAATGATAGTTGATCTTTATATGACTTTACTCTCAAAAAAAAAACAGACATTTATACTAAATGGGTATACAAGCTGAAATGTAAACCTGATGGAAGAGTTGACCAATATAAGGCTAGGCTTGTTGCATGAGGTTATGCTCAAGAGAGAGGCATTGATTTTGATGAGAACTTTTCATCAACTTGTTGAATGACCACCATTTGTAGCATATGGGCACTTGTAGCTTATCATGGTTGGAACGCATATGAGTTACAAATAAAAACTCCATTTTTGAATGGTGACTTTCATGAAGAAGTGTATGTATTTTAGCCACATTGTTTTATGCTGAAAGCGAATGAAAGCAAAGTGTGCAAGGTGAAAAAGGATTTATATGTTTAGATGCAAGCACCACGTGCTTGTTATGAGAATATACATGTCTACTTGATTGAAATGATTTTGAGAACCATCCACCTGAGAGAATTTTATATGTTAAGCATGTAGAAGATGTACTTTTGATAATTTTTGTATACATTGATGACATGATTTCATTCATCCTATTGAGAAGCATATTGATGAATTTAAGACTAATTTGCATGCCTCTTTTGAGATGTCAGATTTTTGGTCATCTATATCATTCTTCGGGCATTCAATTTATGCAAGTTGATGGGGCAATAGCTTTGTGTCAAACAAAATATATTAACACATTATTTCAACATTTTGGTCTTGAAGATTGCAAACCTATTGCCACTCCTACAAAAATAGGTTAACAATTGTAGTTTCATGATGTTGGAGATGCATTTGATGATGTTCTCTATCAGTAGGCTCTTGAATGCTTGAATTTCTTATGCATAACGCGCCTTGATATTTAGTTTGTTGTCTGTTAAATGGAAAAGTTTATGCATCACCCATGTGTCAATCATTAGTAGGTGGTTAAGCACATATTTCACTACTTGAGTGGTGCCCAACTACTTGGGTTGTTTTATCCCAAGGGGGATAAATATTTCTAGATTTACTTTCTTTAACTCAAAATGGGCTAGTTTCTTTGAGATTCATGTGTCTACTAGTGGTTTCTTCTTCATGCTTGTTAGCTCATGCATATCATGGTTGAGCAAGAAGCGGCCTATTGTGGCCTCCTCTACTTGTGAGGCTAAAAATAGGACACCTTTCATGGTGACTATTGAGTGTATGTGGGTTAGATGCCTTTTGGCTGATTTGGGTGTTTGTGAGTCTTCTACCACCACCATTTTCACTGACAATTATAGTGCATTGGCAATTGTGAAGAACCCTATGTTCCTCTCTCAAACAAAGCAAATTGAGGTGCGTTATAATTATGTCAAGGAGAGGTTATCATATGAAGAGATCCATTTGGCATATGTGCCTGCACATGATAACATGGTAGACCTTTTCATAAAGGCTCTACCTAGGGAGAAGTTTGAAGCTTTCCGCAAAGCTTTGGACTTACTTCCTTTTGCGGATTGATCTTTATCCACATAGCTTGGCACTATCCTATACATGAGTGCCAACTGCTTATTTTCCTCATCACTCCCATGTTGAGATATCAAGCTCAACATGTGATGATTCAAGATGCCTCATATCACTTTTTCATTTCTCTTACATGTATAGTGGGCACACCGGTATATGTCAGGGAAACTTCATTGAGATTTATTAGATTTTATCTACTGAGAGTGATGGCACATTTATTTCTTTCCAGCTCTCTCATTCACGGACATTAGGTTTTTCCTTATGTACTGGTCTTTATATATTACAATAGTTGTGCATACACACACATGCATATGCATACACACAAATGCAAATGCATACACACAATGCATATGCATACACACAATACATATGCGTACACACGATGCTTATGCATACACAAATGCATACGCATACACAATGCATATGCATACACACAAATGCATATGCATACAAACATACATGCATATGCATACACACATATATGCATATGCATACAAGCATGCATATGCATATACACATGCATATGCATACACATGTACACACATACACACACACACAAATGCATATGCATACACTCAAATGCATATGCATACACACAATGCATATGCATACACACAATGCATATGCATACACACAAATGCATATGCATACACACAAATGCATATTGCATACACACAATGCATATGCATACACAAATGCATATGCAAACACGCAAATGCATATGCATACACAATGCATATGCATACACACAAATGCATATGCATACAAACATACATGCATATGCATACACACATACATGCATATGCATACAAGCATGCATATGCATACACACATGCATATGCATACACACATATACACATACACACACACACACACACAAAAGCATATGCATACACAAATGCATATGCATACACAATGCATATGCATACACAATGCATATGCATACACACAAATGCATATGCATACACACAAATGCATATGCATACAAACATACATGCATATGCATACACACATACATGCATATGCATACAAGCATGCATATGCATACACACATGCATATGCATACACACATACACACATACACACACACACACACAAAAGCATATGCATACACAAATGCATATGCATACACACAAATGCTTATGTATACACATAATGCATATGCATACATAAATCATATGCATATACACATATGCATATGCATACACATATGCATATGCATACACAAATTCATATGCATACAAACATTGGATCAGATGGGATCTCCACGTACACCTTGGGGAGTGCATGACTATGAAGACTCCAAAATATATCACATACGTAATGGAGCTCCAGTCATAGATGCAATCGTGAAGTCAATGCGTCAACGCATTCGACAACTTTTCTCCATAGAATTTGGACATTTTGTAATGCTAAAATAGAGCAAACAGGATAGGGATTCTAAAAACAATATCACACAAACGATATATGAAGAGTACCGGCCAGCACCTGGGAATCCTATTATGAGTTCGGAGTGGATTCAGCATACAACATGCAAGGTGATGTCTCATCGACGGTCGGAAGCTCGCGATGCTTTTAGAGCAGGCTTATCAAAGCCTGTGTGGTTAGATTTTGAAGAGTGGGAATCGATTCAGGATGAGCAGCAACATGATCCTGATCGATGTCGTCAAGAGAGAGATGCGGTGGCCACACGTTTGGATACAGTTGGAACGTCGTATTTAGGTAGCGGCAGATACGACAGTATAAGCTACCAATTCGTAAGTATTATGTTATTCAATTTGTTTGTGTTCAGCATATCATGTATGTTCATGTAACATTTTGCATATTTATTATAGGACTTGGCAGTGGATCATCCTCCGACGCGAACCAAAGAATCTTTCGGATATCGTCATGGATTGACTGCACTGTTGCAAGATTTAGAGGGACAAGGGGCAATCATTTCATGGGAGAATATTCTATGATTAGGTAAACTTATAGCTTGGTTTCATATTTTTTGTTGTTGTTTATAAATGTCATGTCAATTTGTCTCATTTTATACATGCTTAGTTGCAGGATTGTAGGTGTAAATATTTTGATCCCCTTACATATATGCTTTGCCATAATTTTGTATTACACTCCTATGTGGCAAGGATGTACTATAATTTTGTATTCAATTCTTATATACAAGTGCTTTTTCACATTGTCACAATTTTGTATTACACCCCTATGTGGCAATGATGTACCATAATTTTGTATTCAATTCCTATATGGAAGTGCTTTGTCACACTCTTGTACATCTTTCATTTATAGAATATACAACTTTTTGTACATGATTCATGGTTCATTTCTGCTCATATAAAATCATGTTTTGGTTGTCATTAGAGTACATAACACATGTACTCGGTTTATAGTTAGGCAGAGTGTATTGTCTTTTGCTTAACAACATCATGCTGTAGCAATAGACAATACACTCTGCCCATAAAAAAAAATTGTGCAGATATGGTCGCCGGTTTAGGTGTCGGTATGCCCAGTATAGTCATCGGTATATGCGTCAGTACGCCCAGTAGAGGTGTCCGTATGAGCATCGGTATAAACGTCGATAATACCGACGCTCATACCGACGCATAAAACGACGTTTATACCGACAACTATACTGGCGTTATCTTTCCGATACCCATACCGATCCCAATACTGACGTCGCGAAAAAATTATGTCCGTTCAATTTCCTCAGTAGCAGCCTCCGTATACCCTCGATGTGTTGTCGTATTCGGTTCTATGTTAGCAAATCATTACCAAACCGTAGATGTTCTTGCATGCACCATCATGACCTCCAAGAGAATCTCTCCCTTTTCGGCTCTCTCATCCCTTCTAACAGTGACGACACACTCTATATAATGAACGCCCCCTTAGATGGTTTCCTCTACAGTGCAACAAGGAGAGCCTATATATGCACGCCTCCCTCTCTCTCTCTTCGTATGCCAGCTCTCCGTGTTCATGTATGCACCACTTTAAATCTGCCACTTTACTTTTCTCAAGCTATCACTTCAACTGTGAGTTGAAGCATGACACTCTACGTTTCCACAGCAAATAAAACTTTGGGCATAGGTGGATGGAGAAAATAGTTTTACAATTATCAAGAGGATTGTTAGAACAAGTATGTGATAGTGACTGCAGATAAGAATCTTTTCATAGAGCATGATAAATATATGGCAAAGTCAGATGTAACTTGTAGCTTCCTCTAGCATTTGCACTTCCTCCATCATAAGACTTTGATCCATTAGTTCACAATGGCTTTTTACCTAATATTTAATTTAACATCGTAGGATAGGTATTACAACTTTGGCAATTAAGTAGCTTAGTGCAACCTTTCTTTGCATCCAGAACCTCCATGATTGCCTCGGTGTTTGCTTCGAATAATATTTTGATTTGATGCAAGTAAAGGTACGAGTAGAGATGAGAATCTCTATGATATTCACCCCCACCAAACCTCTGCGTCCTCCGAACGCACCAAACGCGGATATCCTGTGTCTTCATAACTTGAGAATTTGATTTTCATATTATTTTTCTCCAAAATCCTATAGGTGTATAGGTTAAAAACAAACAAGTGCCTATGCATGGCCATGTAATAGGCCCTAATATATGCATATGCCGAGAGTGCATGCGTAATAAAATGGTGCTAAATGGAAGGTAGTAGGTTTTCGATGACAAGGCTGGTGCTCTCACTCACATACATTTTATTGTACATTTACATCACACCTCACATTCACTAATCGTGCATGGAAAAACTCAGATTGTGCCTCTGTGACCGGTCGCGTAATATGACCCTATCATGCGAATTTGAAAATGCAGTAAAACTCAATATGGTGCCTTAGAAAGGTAATAGGCTACTGATGGCGAGGAAAAAATATTACATGCATTTATATCATTGATATGTGCCATTGGACGTACGTCTAGGGGTATAAACGCAAGTGTACTTTACATATTCAATGCTACTTTGAAATGCAAATCAATCAAAATGATGCAAAATGGATCAATGCATTTAATTAAGGATTTCTAAACTCAAATCTATAGTGGCTTTTTCCTTGCAAAGAGAATTCTTTCACAGTATACCTGTTGTAGGGCAAATATGGATATGAGTAACATAAAAATATCTTTTTACATATACCCTCACTACATGTTCACTCAAAATCCTAGAGCAACTAAGCCATTATCTCTAATTGTTGTTCTTGCATAGATTTTCTTCATATCTGATGACCTGCATCCATCTCATGTACAAGAATTAGACAAATTTTAATTACAAATAAAACTCATTTATAACCTCCTTATCTTTACAAGTTGCTAGAACTCGATGCATAACTACAACTACATAAAACATCAAAACCTTCATATATATATATTTGAATAGACAAATCTATACTCTCATACCTGCATAGCTGTATCATCACATTCATACATTCATTAAGATATGGTGCATACATTCTCTTATTTATAACCATTACACTCCATATATATGCATGCTTTAGTGCATGCACATACTCATATTCAGCAAGCCAAGTTTATGCTTTTCATAAATAAATTCATGCTCATATATATGAACATACATTCATTTAGTCATAATCATCATATTTTGCTCATGCTCATATTCACAACTTCATGTATATACTCATCATGCGTACTCATAAACACATACTCATACATTCTCTCATGTATTCATACTAATCACAAAGTCATGCACATGTACATGTCCTCATGTACATGCACGTAAATATGTGTATTTTCATAAATATAATCATACATTTCATGCATTTACTCAGTTCATCTTATAGCTAATTCAAGAATTCATCTCATAGTTACGTATATACATACACACACTTTCATGCATATTCATAAACTAATTCAATTCAAAAATCATTTAAAAACTCATTTCAAATTCATATCACAATTCATTTCAATATCATTTCAAAATCAAGTCCTCTTGCTTGTGGAAACCTATTACAAAAACGTTCACAAGAAAGTTAGTCAAATAACATATTCAAAGTTTTACACATCAACCATTATATATATATATATATATATATATATATATATATATATATATATATATATATATATATATATATATATATATATATATATATATATATATATATATATATATATATATATATATGTATGTGTGTATGTGTGTATGTGTGTATTTTTTAACTTCAGATTCTCTTATCTTTGGGACCTCATAATATAAAAGTTTTACCTTCATATCATCAATGACATACATCCATTCATCCAATATCAGTACCTAGAAGACTGCCATGATGCTAATCTACCTTTTTGTTGAGGGAGAAAGTAGAAACTCCCATATTCATAATCTACCTTTTTGTTGAGGGAGAAAGTAGAAACTCTTGTATTCATAATCTACCTTTCTGTTGAGGGAGAAAATAGAAACTCCCGTATTCGTAATCTACCTTTTTTTTTTAGGGAGAAAGTAGAAACTCCCATATTTGTAATCTACCTTTTTGTTGAGGGAGAAAGTAGAAACTCTCGTTTTCCTAATCTACGTTTTTGTTGAGGGAGAAAGTAGAAACTCTCATATTTGTAATCTACCTTTCTGTTGAGAGAGAAAGTAGAAACTCCCATATTTGTAATCTACATTTTTGTTGAGGGAGAAAGTAGAAAATCCCATATTCGTAATCTACCTTTTTATTGAGGGAGAAAGTAGAAACTCTCGTAATCGTAATCTACCTTCTTATTGAGAGACAAAGTAGAAACTCTTATTTATGTAATCTACCTTTTTGTTGAGGGAGAAAGTAGAAACTCCCATATTCATAATCTACCTTTTTGTTGAGGGAGAAAGTAGAAACTCCCATATTTGTAATCTAGCTTTTTGTTGAGGGAGAAAGTAGAAACTCCCGTATTCATAATCTAGCTTTTTGTTGAGGGAGAAAGTAGAAACTCCCATATTCATAATCTACCTTTTTGTTGAGGGAGAAATTAGAAACTCCTATATTCGTAATCTACCTTTTTATTGAAGAAGAAAGTAGAAACACCCCTATTCATAATCAACCTTTTTGTTGAGGGAGAAAGTAGAAAGTCCTGTATTTATAATCTATTTTTTTGTTGAGGAAGAAAGTAAAAACTCCTACATTGCATTAAAGTTCTAACAAATTCAATTAGGAAACTTTATAGTTTACTAGATTCATATGATTCCCTAATATTTTTCTCGATTCGTCGAATAGCTTCATGTACCCAATAACTTTTCATATATTCATCCTTATTCTCAAGGTTAAGGCATTGATTTTTATCTAATTGGTTTGGAATTTTATCTAAGCCTTGCATTGATGGTTCACCATTTGTGGTGCCTAAAATTTGATTATATCGTATTGATTCATCTTTGCTCATAGATCTTAATGTGTTTGTACTCTCTTATAGGCTCATAGATTCTAGCAGGTTCATTACTTTTAGATATACCTTTTAGTTCACATGTTTCCTTTTCTTCATGCTTGTTAACTTTGGAACATAGAGTCTCATTATGGATTTTAGAGTTCAAAATTCTAGGATCTAAACTTGATTCACCTTCATGTTTCTTAATGAATCTCCATTTCTTTGTACTTCTTATACCCCATTTTGACTTGTGCTTAAACTCTTCAAAATAAGCCTTCATTCCTCCTCTACCTAAGTTCAAGTGTAAAGGTTCCTTAGTGTGATAATCACATAATTTATTTTCTATTTGACATACTGTTTGATGTTTGCATACACATTCCAATGCAACACAATCATCATAGGTATGGCCGATATGGGCACACCAAAAACATCGAGTAATGTGCTTTTGATATCTAGAAGGTCTTTTTAGTATTGGGGAAGGGCTTTGCCTATGATCAAGTAAAGAGGCTTCGATCGACTCTATAGACATGCAATGAACTTGGGTCTCATAGCCATTTCTATGACTGCTTGACATCTTCTTGTTTATACGACTCTCCAAAGTATGTAATCTTTCACGTACTCGAGCCAATTCAGATCGCATCATATCTCTTAATGATGCTAACTCATTAACAATATGCGTGTACAAAATTATAATCAGATCAATAAATTTCATCATTATTTGAGTTATTTTGACATCAAGGAATCAAATTCTAAAGCAAATTGTTCATTGATGGATGCAACAATGCATGATTCAATGTCGTATAAAAATTTTGTAAAAAAATCCATCTTCCTATGTATGAATCCAAAATAGATGTATAGATTAGAAGGGATATCTCATAGTCCTTTTTTATCCAAATATTCACTTGAGTCGTTGAAGGCTGTAGAGTTTCACGTCAGGTTCACCAATGTAAGCGCTAACGTTGCGGCTGGTAGATCAAACCAACCGCTGAAATTACGGCGTAGGCCGGATGCTTAGAGCAAACTCAAAAGTTTTTGAAGACTCAATAAGCCAAAATAAAACTATGAAAATAATTAGTTCCAAAGCATCACAAAATGACTGGTTATCAATTTTAAAACAATATCAAAATAAACGAGTCGTCATTGTGTTAAGTAGAGTTAAAGATTCAATGACAAGAATAAATTGAAAGTACCTAATATTTGGGTACTTTCAAACAAAACCGAATTACTTAACAATGAAATTGAAAAAGTAGGCGATATTCACGAAATATATCAGAAAATTCAAACTGCAGAATTTAATCGTTTCATTCAGGATTATTTGATCAGTCCTGTTATTTCGTTAACACAGTAATTTACCTTTGACACAATCCTTTTCTCCTGAAGAGTGCTCTCATTTTCGTTGTTTTCCATACTAGAAAAGATATATGCTTGATGAGGTAATTTCAATCAAGATTCATGATTTCGTTTCATCTTCATTCGGTCTTGTGCGTATATTTATTCATATTTTGTTTTATTTTGTTGTTTTTGTTTAGTTCCATGTACGTATGCCTGCAATATATAGTCTGCGCAGAAGTTACCAAAAGATGTGCATGTAATATAAATTCTAGGAAAACATAAAATCAATTTCTACGTGCGCGAATCATTTGGATGCTTTATCATTAAAACATCGTTTGAAAAAAAATCAACAATCAAACAGCACAGCATGAGCCGATTGGTGAAGAAGACAATATTGTATATCCAATGAAATTATGCCTACTTCCTTAACATCAACAGATGTCCAATGAAAGTGATGACGAAAGTGATATATAATCTCCTGACAGAAGATCGATTCTGAACATTGATTATGTGTGATTACGCAGCAGAAGAGCAGTCAAACAGTGATAACTTATATACAATAGATGATAGTATATATGATCACTCCTCTTTATACTTGATGGCCCTCTTCAATAATTCTCTTCAGGCGATTAATTTGTCCTTAAAACAGAAATGTTAGAGGACCAAACTTGATAATCTATCCGAATGCACTTGTTGTACTGCCTTAATGTCGGAAATTGAACTAAAGGTTACTATGTTGATTATCATGAACAATGTCTTTGAAGCAACACTATTTTAAACAAGGCTATTAATTTATACACGATCAAATGCTGTACGAAGCAACTGCTAAAACCAATTTGTGTCGTCTTTTTGGATTGCTTCACCAAATGCTGTACAGATAGATTTCTGTGCCAAATGCTATAATGAAAATCAATTCTGTGTCGCAGACCATATGCACCTTGCCTTTACGCTTTCTGATGTCATGTTTTCTTCATCAAATTCATTGCCTTCAATAGTCCTTCCGAAAGCTAGAAGGTCTTCAACTGCTTCAGCGCAGCGCCCAAATTTCTCATTATACAAACACAAAAAAACCAGCTATATATAAGTATTATAGTCATTGACTTCAGCTTCCTCGTTATATCTGCCGACTTCAGAGCATAATTCAACTTAGAGTTCGTAGAATAAAAAACAAATGAATGAGTATTGTAATCAAACATATCAATCGCTGACGCTTACAAATTAATGAACGTGCCTTCGTAAGACGTTTCTTCGATCAATTAGAAAAATGGCTAGCTATGCGTGTAATTAAATCTATCATCAAATGTTAAATACAGCAGAGATTATGAAGCGTCTGCTTAAATGATTGCCAATAATTGTCAGAGATGATCAGTAGCACCACATTAGAAAAGCACAGACACAACCTTGTAAGTGCCGCTTCTGTTGCATCTGTCTTCACTTCTCTCGATCAGCGTCTGAATCGAATTGGAGGAATCGAGGATCATCAGAGCCAAAAACGCACTTCTTGCTCTCCCCTCCTCCTTGATATTAGTGCCACGGATCAACCCCCTACTGTTGAAGAATGACCCCTTTTTTTCTGATTGTTGCCGTCAGTGCTTCAGAATGCTTCAAAGAGAAGCACCATCCTCATCTCGTCAATCCCTCGAAGTCCTTTGTAAAACACCAGATCCCCAGAATTGCGCTCTATTTTCTCCTTCTCATCCGTTGCCATTCGGTTCTGAGTTTGCAAATCATTACCACACCCTCGATGTTCCTGCATGCGCCATCATGACCTCCAAGAGAATCTTCCCCTTTCCGGCTCTGCCGTCCCTTCTTAACAGCAACGGCACACTCTATATAATGAACCCCCCCTCAGATGGTTTCCTCTACAGTGCAGCAAGGAGAGCCAATATATGCGCGCCTCCCTCTCTCTCTTTCGTATGCCAGCTCTCCGTGTTCATGCATGCGCCACTTCAAATCTGCCACTTTACTTTTCTCAAGCTATCACTTCAACTGTGAGTTGAAGCGTGACACTCTACGTTCCCAGAGCAAACAGAACTCTGGGCATAGGTGGATGGAGAAAATAGTTTTACAATTATCAAGAGGATTTTTAGGACAAGTATGTGACAGTGATTGAAGATAAGAATCTTTTCATAGAGCATGATGAATATATGACACTTCAGACTGTCATAAATGAGCTCCATAAAAAGTAAATGTTGTTGCAAGAGCAATGCACACAAAAGTAACTTAAATGTAACTTGTAGCTTCCTCTAGCATTTGCACTTCCTCCATCGTAAGACTTTGATCCATTAGTTCACAATGGCTTTTTGCATGATATTCATTTTTACACCCTAGGATAGGTATTGCACCTTTGGCAATTAAGTAGCTTATTGGGCTGTAGTACTCCAGATAAAATATCTACTAGTGCCTTTC
Organism: Ceratopteris richardii; assembly: GCA_020310875.1. Taxonomy (NCBI): domain Eukaryota; kingdom Viridiplantae; phylum Streptophyta; class Polypodiopsida; order Polypodiales; family Pteridaceae; genus Ceratopteris; species Ceratopteris richardii. Next base: position 125,752,567 of record CM035421.1, read on the forward strand.
TCTTAATGCCCAAATATTTCGTTAAAGTGGTGTTTGTAATTTTAACACTTATGAATTTTGACGAAAGTCGTATTAGAGGTAAGATCAAATGCATGTTCATGCTTGTGAGAACTTGTGATACACTCAATTAAGTAATGATTATACTTCAGCCTATGCACCACAAATACTAAGATTATCTAGAGTTAGACCCCAAGGACTCCTTCCTAAGAAGAGAATTCCAATTTAAAGTGTTTTTGAGTGATCATCACCAAAGCACTTATTTGGCTTCTACTTTTGTAATCTCCCAATTTCCTCAACTTATGAGTAGTAGAACTTGTTTTGAAAGAAAGAACTCTGGAATTCTTTGAGTGATAGTGAATAAGCATAAATTCGAATGTGGTCTTGGATAGTCCTCAATTTTCTTCACTAAGTTTGGATTATGCTCCTTAAGCATCCCAAAACAGAGATAGATCACATCTTTGATCCGGTTTATGTTCTAAAGACAAATCATCAATACATATCAAGTAGTCTAGATGGAAGTAAGAATGGTGAACTAAAATTGTATGAGCAAACATCCAACTCTATTGATATAGGTCACAAAACAACTGAAATAGTTACATTAATCGACTTGTGTGTTGAGATTAAGAGTTCTTGTTTGATATATACTACTACAATTATGTATTGTAATAAGCTAGGGTATAGGAAAATGAATGTTGCATGTCATATATCAAATGCAAAAAATCAATAGAACTAATACTATGCAATCTATTAATAATAACTTTTGATATTTTTAGTAGAGAGAAGCATGCGTTGTACACAAAAACGTTTCCCGTGGGGTACTCTACCACTTTTTTTATCTACTTTTCTGATATATTTCACTCCAAAATTGGATTCTTTATGCTTTTGTGATTATTAAGAAAGATACATACATATGTACACACTATCAGATGCTTTAAGGTTCTCCCTTCTAGACAACTAAAGAGATACGACACTACTCACAAACAATAGATGAGTGGATACTAGAATCACATCGTTGCCATAAAATCAAATAAATTCAACCCTAAGTAAATAAGCTTACAATGAAGCTTGTAGCACCTCAAAGCAATTTGTGTTCCATATTTCGAGCACCCCACTAATGAAGATGTTGAAGCTCTTCAAAAGGTCCAGGAGTCCAAAGTGCCTCATGTCAGTAATGACTCTAACATGAGAACTCGTATCCTATTTATAAACTCAAATGACGAGGTGCCCAAACTCAAGAACACATTGGCCAACTATTTCTATCTTGGCCAAACATTTAAGTGCAAGTATTCACCCCATTGTCCTTTTGTTTTGGGGACATAACACAATGTGAAGATTTTTGAAGATAAATATGCAAGCTCATTTTCACATGATCCATGGTTGGATAAATTTATCAAATATAAATGTAAAGGTGAATATAATCAAAATGAGGAGCTGCCATGCTATTCTAAAGTTCCAAGTTATGTGGAAAGAGACCTATCCACAAAATGAAGCAAGCTCAAAGCATTGCGAAAAGCTTGAAACTTCTCCCTAGGTAGAGCCTTTGTGAAAAGGTTTGCAACATTATCTTGTGTGGGCACATATGCCAAACGGATCTCTTTATCACAGAACCTATCTCTAACACAATGATATTGCAGCTCAATGTGCTTTGTCCAAGCATGGAACTCAAGGTTTCTTGCAACTATCAATGCACTTTGATTCCGAGTGAAGATGGTGGTAGTAGAGGAGTGTCCAACACTTGAATGATCCAAAAGGCATCTAAGCCACACACACACTCAAAAGTCATCATGAAAGCTACTCTATATTCAACCTTACAACTAGAAGTGGCCACAAGAGGCTACTTCTTTCTCAATCAAGATATTCATGGGCTACAAAACATGAAGCAAAGACTACTAGTGGAAACATGATTGTCATAGCATTTGACCCATTCTAAGTCAAAACAACATGTCAACTTTGTGCTAATTATCCCCTTGGGATAAAACAATCCAAGTATTCCAATACCACTCAAGTAATGAAAGATGTGCTTAAGTCCCTACCAATGCTTGACCTAAGCAATGCATAGACTTTCTCATGTGAGAGACAAGAAACTGAAT